>CM076576.1:531497744-532097278 GCA_034641835.2 Pinus albicaulis | reverse complement strand
ATAAATATATCCATGTATTCCTTGAGAAGTCATCTATGAATGAAACATAGTACAATGCACTTTCCCAAAGGATGGAACTCGACACAGTCCAAACACATCACCGTGCACAAGTTCTAATATCTTGTTCGCCCTCTTAGCACCAAAAGGAAAACTCACCCAATTCTGCTTCCCATATACAAAATGTTCACAAAAATTAAAATCCAGAGAGAAATTAGACATACCTTCTACCACACCATTTCTATGTAGTATTTGAAGGCCCTTCTCTCCAATATGTCCAAGCCTTTGATGCCATAGCATTGTCATTTCTCCAGAGACAGCTAGGCTTTCCGCTCCACTCCTTCGGGAACCACAGAACTGTTGCACCCATCAATAAAAGTGTTGCCCTGAAGCTTGTAAAAAGTTCCAATGCGAACTCCCCGCATTAATACCAGTGCTCCCTGAGCTATCTTACAAGTATCTTTCTTGAACACTGTCTTTACACCCGCATCATCCATCTTCCTTACAGAAATCAGATTTATGGCCAGTGCAGGAATGTGTAGAACACCAGGAAGTGTTCTAATCCTTCCACCTTGCAGCTTTAGCTTGATTTTTACATGTTTGACGATTCTCGCCTTCCTATCATCACCTAAGAAGACATCACCCCCATCATATTTTTCATACTCACAGAACCACTCCCTATGGGGAGTGAAGTGAAAGGATGCACCCGATTCAATCAACCACGACTCATGATCTACATGTGTATTTGAAGAAGAAGCCAAGTACACATCCCCACCTTCATCCGAGGTGGTTTTTGCCTCTCCACAAGGAACATCATCAAATTGCTTTCCTTTCTCAATAGATTTAGATCTACAATCCTTTTTGTAGTGCCCTTCCTTTCCGCATTTCTAGCACACCTTTACAGGTTTTCCTGGAGATTTAGATCTCCCTATAGATTTAGATATCCCACTCGAAACCTTATTCTTGTTTCTATTCTGGGACCTTCCTTGTACATATAAGGCATCTCCATTATGACCCTCCATATTTCTCCATCTCATTTCCTCTGACAGCAAGGCTGAGACAATATCATCAAAATTCAAGGTAGTTGTATTGCTACCTATTGAAATAACCAGATTGTCCCACGAATCTGGTAGAGAACACAAAAAACCGATGCACTTATCTTCATCTGAGATTTAAATATCAACAGATGACAACTGACTTACCACAGTATTGAAGGTGCTAGATGCTATGTCACTGAGTCTCCATCCTTCATCCTCAGGTTATACAACTTTTTCCGTAGGAACAATTTATTCACCAGAGACTTAGATTGGTACAAAGTCCCAAGTTTTCCCCACAAGGTCTTCGCCGTAGTTCCCCGTATACATTCAACAATACTAAATCCGATATACACAACTTTATTGTGCTTTCTTAGCCTTCCGATCCAGCTTTCTTCCAGCCTTCATCTCGACATTGTCGTTGGTTTAGTACTCCGGATCTGGCCTAAGCGATCCACCGATCTTTATCCACCAACAGATCCTCCATCTTGAGATTCCACAACTCAAAACTATGACCATTAAATTTCTCGATCTCTATCTTTCCGCCGCTCGCCATCTTCTTTCACCGCAAGAATCGATCCCGCAGATGGATCTACCGCGATCCACCGATCTTTATCCACCAGCAGATCCTCCATCTTGAGCTTCCACAACTCAAAACTCTGACCATTAAATTTCTCGATCTCTATCTTTCCGCCGCTCACCATCTTCTTTCACCGCAAGAATCGATCCCGTAGATCTCCCACTGAACAGGGTCTACCACAGGCCCGAGCAAAAAACCCTCAACAAAAAAGGCGTCCCCTTGAAGCCGAAACAACTCTGATACCAAATGTAGGTTTTAACCCTGAACAGAAATATCTACACACGATTCTTATAACAGAAAATAAACAATAGCAAGAGCATAAAACATAAAACAGACAAACACAGAGATTTTCCCCTGGATCCCAAATCGGGACGACCAGCTTGATTTTTCATTATATTCCTTTTAGTGTTACAACACATATATATACATGCCGGAGCATACATAAACCCCAATCCATTAACCCTGGATTAGAACACAACCGTAGTTCCCTTGACCGGATCTACAAAATACCAGGGGCCGAAAACCATCGAACCCCAAAACCATGTGCAAAACCATGCACAAAACCATGGGCGGATCCGCCCATGAGTGGGTCCGCACAAAAAACAAATTTTGGCCGGGGCGCTGCCCCGGACCCCAACGGTGGGGACTGCTTCGCCCCTCGTGACCCCCCAGCTACGCCCGACGCAACATACAACGCGTGGGGCTGTTCAGATGCTCTGTCACTGAGTCTCCATCCTTCATCCTCAGGTTATACAGCTTTTTCCGCAGGAACAACTTATTCACCAGAGACTTAGATTGGTACAAAGTCCCAAGTTTTTCCCACAAATTCTTCGCCGTAGCTTCCCCGGATACATTCAACAATACTGAATTTGACACACACAATCGTATTGTGCTCTTAGCCTTCCGATCCAGTTTCTTCCAGTCTTCATCTGACATCGCCGTTGGTTTAGTACCTGGATCTACCGCGATCCACTGATCTTTATCCACCAGCAGATCCTCCATCTTGAGCTTCCACAACTCAAAACTCTGACCATTAAATTTCTCGATCTCTATCTTTCCGCCGCTTGCCATCTTCTTTCACCGCAAGAATCGATCCCGCAGATCTCCCACTGAACAGGGTCTGCCACAGGCCCGAGCAAAAAACCCTCAACAACAAAGGCGTCCCCTTGAAGCCGAAACAACTCTGATACCAAATGTAGGTTTTAACCCTAAACATAAATTATCTACACACGAATCTTATAACAGAAAATAAACAATAGCGAGAGCATAAAACATAAAACAGATAAACACAGAGATTTTCCCCTGGATCCCAAATTGGGACGACCGGCTTGATTTTTCATTATATTCCTTTTAGTGTTACAACACATATATATACATGCCGAAGCATACATAAACCCCAATCCATTAACCCTGGATTAGAACATAACCGTAGTTCCCTTGACCAGATCTACAAAATACCAGGAGCTGAAAACCATCGAACCCCAAAACCATGTGCAAAACCATGCACAAAACCATGGGCGGATCCGCCTATGGGCGGATCCCCGGACCCCAACGGTGGGGACTGCTTCGCCCCTCGTGACCCCCCAGCTACGCCCGACGCAACCTACAACGCGTGGGGCTAATCGTGGAAAGAATATAACACATACCCAACATCGATCTCGTTAAAGTGGTTGCGAAACGACATCTACCGAGTATACGTTTACCCCTTTTTCGGGCTGGGATAGATTATTTACGAAAAAGGAATACCCTAGTCTATCGCGACTAGGAGGTTTTCTCAGACATAGTTTTCTACCTTTTCGGATTTGAGGAACTATTTATGAAAAGGGACTGTTGGAGTTTACTTTTTCACCGTCTTTTCAAACTCTCTAAATATGAAAAGACGCCGAGTTCTCCCTTTGTCAGACTCGTTAAACCCTGATGACATCAGATTCAGTGGTAATGACGATATTCGAGTTCCTCCTTCCTAGGGCTCGTTAAATGTACTAGGATGGATTCGTCCAAAGGACGGACTTATATTACAAGCATATGCTATCCCCTTCAAGCTTGTTTTCAAAAGTAATTGGGATACTCGCCAGAAATGGTGGGGAAAAATGGAACCAACATCATTTTCGTGTCGACAGTATGTCGCTCTTGAACATGGCACTTGTCTGCATTCTTGTCAGGTTGGGGACATCTCATCTCGTTTTCCACTTGCCTCCGTGGGTTTGGGTGATCCCTTTTGACCTCTCATCTGCTATTTTCCTCGTCATCATGACCTCTGATATTTTGATGTCAAATACTGCCAAATCCACTGTCGTGCCGCCGATATGTTCAAGAGAAGTTGACCTCTGCAAGTTTCAACCTTCCTCTGATTCTCATCTGATCTTGATTCGCAAAGACATTATGTTCCTCTGTCTCGTGTCGATGATGTGGGAAACATTATGTCCCACCTTCGATCAAGGTCACTTCCTGTCGACTTCAACTCATTATCTAGGAAGCTGATCTAGAGACTCCCTTCTGGTACCTTGGAGCTTGCATGCCTCAATGGCAGGTTCTTCACGTTCGACGTGAGGTTTTCATCATTGGCCTCTGATCGAGTGATTCTACGGGTGTTCAACGCCAGCTCACTGATTCACATGCCATAGAATGTACCTATAGTAACTTGAGGGCCATTGTCTTTATTGGTGGTACGTCTCGCGTTTGTTAACAGCTTTCATCATTGGATGGTAATCAGGTGATGTTCTCGCATGTTCGACTCCAACTCACTTACTCGCATGCTTGAACTTGTACTTTGTTGGGGTCGAGATGGAGCGCAAGAACCTGGATTTTTCCTGTTGGAATCCAGGCTGCAATTTTGTGGATTATTATGATTAGTTACATGACTCATTCATTGGATGGTTGCGACCATACCTGAGTCTATTTATCGATCCTCACTGGATGGCTGCGTCTATACCTTGGATCTGAATTATTGTATACTCTTTTATGGATGGCTGCGCCCATGCCACATATATCATGTATTTGAGATATCAGTTGTACTTCTCTATGCAGGTTTTCTGACGTCAGTGTTTTCAGTTGGACACGTTCTCGTAAAGCATTTTACCCCTCTCTCTCTTTCGGGCCTCATGCTTTAGGGGGCATCTGTTACACATCAATTTGTCACCGTCCCTGCAATCCCCCGTCCCGCACATTGGAGGGCTTATTCTGTGACCTGTGAGCAGTGACATGACCTAAAAACACTTGTATGACATCCCCCTAGACATGGACTTTCGTTCCCCTGAAGACAACTCCTTGTGAAAAACCCTAAAAATATCCTTTTTATCCTTGGCGCGACTCGTCAGTGTTATACCCGCGCTAATGGGGGAAATCCTCCAAAGAGGGCGCGCCAACTGGCACTCTGTCCCAGAGTCGCACCAGCGCTAGGCTTAATAAGGAGTGTTTTAAAAAAATAAATGGCGGAAGATTGACTCCAACTAACTCCTAAACTGGTCTCTAAATTGAGTTGGGATGTTTGGCTCCAGATCTCCATGTAGAGGAAGTAGTTTTCCACCTCTCATGGAAGCTTCCTTGAGGATAGGGCCAATCCCATGATTGTAGGGATCCCAACTTCCCTTCCACCATCTGCCAGCTTGCAGCTTCGCTGCAGCTAGTCCAAGATCCTTCATAGCCTAAAGAATCTTGCAATAGTCCTCATAGAGCCAAATCATTAGCAAGGAGATTTGTGATCGAAGAGAGGCTTGTCCCCATTCCCGACAAGCTTTACCGAGACGTATTCTGCTGACGACCCGCCGAAGGAAGATTCAGTGTCAGAGCCAGGTTGTATTTTCCTTTGTATGAATTAATGATAAGCGACTATTGGTTATGGTTCCACTCGTATTGTTCATTATGATCATGAGTTGTGTCTTCTCTGACTGATACATAATTGCATATATCGGGTTTTATGCTTGTGTTTGTCGTATTTCTTGTGTGTGCAGGTGTTCGATCACGGCAAGCGAGAGGATTGTGATTTGCTGGAGCAAGGAAACAGGAGCGCCATCTTCTCTACAAACAATAGCGTTGGACTTGAGGTAGGCCTTCATCGCAATTTGGTCTGTTGCAATTGGAACTGTGAGAGTTACTGGTGCAAATGCTACACGCAAGATTGGTACTAACAAAATAGATAGTGTGGGTGTTAGTACTACTCATAGTATGAGATGACGACGCTTGATTAACGTCACAAGATTGGTCATTTTGGGGTGCTTTCTACCTCTGGATCTTAGTATTGGCATGACATGTCTTCCTAGCGTGGGTTTGTCTCAATGTTGTGTTCCCTGCTTGAAAACATGGAAGGTACTGAAAATTCCTCATGTGATGTGATTGAGAGAAGACGTGAAAATGACAACATGCGAGTCTCTCTTGGTTTGAGAGATGGATTTATGGGATGTGCACTGATAAGCTAAATACGCCTCTTAGCTTGCCCAATTCCTAACATTGATTCACTAGGTGGTTGGGTCTATCACATAGGGCACATGTGAGGGGTGATTTTGACCAGACAACCTGATATTTTTTGGTTTTTCTTCCCGATCTAGAATGATGATGGTGAGAGGAGACTTTATAATGGGTGCCTGGCTGAACTTCCAACATTATTTTTTACTCAAACACACATAAGATGGACCTAGATTCTTCATCCCCTTATGGTGTGGTGTAATCTGATGATTCAATATTTGATCCAACATAAATCAAGGTTTTCAACGATGAATTGATGCATGAAATCTAACATAGCGCGAAATTAGGGAAGATGAGGGTAATGTTGCACATGATGGTTTCCTACACAAATATAGAAAGTATGACGTCTGCACCTAGGTATGTTGCTTTTGTAAACACTATTAACTGGATATGATTGGTTGAATTCCTATATTTTAGGACATTGGGTAATTAAATGATCTCATTCACCCATAAGGCACATAACGAGGCAATAGATGCAGACTATGTTTTCCTTCTTGTATTCTGGGGGGTTGGGTGAGAGGGGTACAAGCATGATGTTGGTTCCTCCCACACATAAAGGATTGTTTTGGATCCCTCATTAACTGCCAGTGTGGTCGGTAATGATGGAGCCAAAATATTGGCTTGTATGAGTGCACTTAATGCATCTTGGTATCGAGGGATTTCAGGGCAGTGATGAGTGTAAGTCCCGTATTCCGTGCATATGGCGCATGGATGGTTAGTGCATAATGCCTTATTATGCATTGGTGTGGCCTTTGGTCCCGTATGTGGAGGAGGGTTCACTGGCACTTGTGGGGCATGCAGAAGAGCTTTCAACCCATATAACTCAGGACACATATTGGTAGGGTGTCCAACTACTTCACATACAACACAAGGTGGAAGTGCCCTGGAGGAGGGAGCATTTGAAGCTTCCACCTTCTTCCCTTTTCTCTTATCCTTTTTTTCTGGAACTGTATGGTGTTGATACAATTTTTATTTGATTTAGAGTGGCTTCTAGAGGCAGAGCTACCATAATGATGCTCGTCGATGTGATACATGAATTTTTCGACATGGCGTGAGGGGCTAGATACCAAACCAATGACTCTAGAGCCATATTTGACAACATAAGTGTTGCCATGACTTGGTGCGAAACAAAACCAGGTGGAAGGTATAATAAAGGAGTTTGGGTGATGGTATAAGGTAGGAGTGTGGAGTCAGAAATTGTGATACTCATGGTGTTTGACATTGGTTCTTGACTTGGTTGGGTGTTTGATGAAATCATTATGCACACCGAAGCTCCTGTGGTTGCAAGAACATCTTCCAACAACAAAAGGGGTTCTCCAGGGTATGTACCAAGGAGGGTAGATGGTTTAAATTGTCCAGGTCCAAATTCAGTGTAAGTTGTAAACAACTCAGGAGAAAATCCTACGTAAGGTAGGATACCATCAAGGGCGGTTAATGTCTTCTTCTCATAATACGTGAGTTGGTCAACTGTAAAAACTTTCCCTTCATGGGGGAACATCATTACCCTGAACTCGAAGGATGCTACTCAATCATTACATACATATAACTCTGACCATGAAAGATGTTGTAATCCAATTGTACATCCAAGGCTTCGATGTCAATGAGCACAATTTTTCTAGCAATATTTACCGACATGTCTTGGTATAGGCCTAAGGGGGATGAAGGGATCCCTTCATAAGCTAAGAGCATGATTTCATAAGGTTTGAGTTCCGGAGATCCCAGTTTCTGCCGAACTGTCTTGGACATAATACATGTGGAAGCTCCTTCATCAATAATGAAAAAATGAATGGTGATGTTCTGGATTGGGACTAAGATTTGGAAGGCGACTAGCGATTGTAGACAGGGGACAATTTATCCAAATAAAAAACCATCAAGTGAGAATTATAAGGGTCAATTGCGCCAAATGTGAAAGTAGGGCTTTTCGTTGGATTGGGAATGATCGCAGGACTTGTAATGCTAACATAGCTGAAGGAGATTGATTTAAGTCGTCGACTATGTTGTAGCTATGAACAACCTTCGAGTTATGTCCAGTGCATCATAAAGTCCCTTTGACCATTTTTGGCATGGTTTCTATAGGAATTCGAGGGATGTTCAACAGTGCTATAGGCGCTGCCATGGTAAAAGTGGATGGATTGGTTTCTAGGGGAGCTTCATAATTTCTATTTCGTGTCTGTAGTAGAATGTCTTCTCCCGCCATCAAAATGTTGCGATTAAAGTTATTATGGGGGTTCCCTCTAGGGGGGTTTTGTTGGGGTGGTTGTTGTTGAGTATTAACCACTCCCTAATGGCGGAAGGGATTATGCATTAGTACAAGTTGTTGGTTTTTCTCTCCCTTCCCCCTATTATATTGTATCCTTTTCAACTCAGGGAGTTGAGGGAAATGATGTGTATAATGACCATATTCCTGGAAAATGGCACAAGAATTATTATTCCTTAGACTTTTTTTCTTGTTTTGACTATGTGGGTTATTTTTGGTTTGATCCTAGTTTTGATTTCGATTGGGGTTTCCCCCAGCCAGAGTCCTTGGGGGGTGTTGCTAATCGCTGCCCCCTGGCCAAGCTCTCCCTTTGATTTGCTCTTTTTTTTTCTTAGCAACGTTAGGTGTGTTAATTGTATTCACATGGTCAAATTATGGCTGTTGTTGAGCACAGGAGGGTTGCACTAGATTAACCCCTGCATTATTCTGTGATAGTGGGTTATTCTTTTACTGTGCGAGGAAAGGACAATACTGATTTCCTTGTCCCTGATTGGCATATGAGTTATGGGAAGAGGAAATTGCTTCCACATTCCTATAGGGGTATTGGTTTCCCTGTGGGGTAGGATGTGGGCCTCCATGCATGGGTGGTATTGGCTAACTTGACTGACCGCATTATGGATCAACATGGGTTGACCACAGTAATATCCTGTATGTTGTAGTGGTGGTGTTTTTTGTGTAGCATTAAACACTTGGACACTAAACGAGTATCTAGGATACCTGTAGGTGTTTTTGGGTTGGTTTTGGGAAATGGACACAATCAATCCATCAAAAACATTAATGGATACGCCTGGTGTCGCTTGTCTAAAAGTTTATAAGAGAGGGGAATTTGGAAGGACATGATAGAGGTATCCAGATGATGGGTATATAAGATCTAATTGTTGTGCTTTACTGATGGCCTCTTCCTCATTTTGTGGGTTTGAATTAGCCACATATTTAGATATTCCCGACATAAGAGATATCAGAAAAAAGTTCAAGGAGGAGTTTGATGTCGGGTGTGGAGCCTGATTTTTATCCTGATTCAAAGGTCTTTGTTTTAGCCGGATGTATACCCCAGGAAGACTGTACACCCCTCGCGGTGGGTTCGGGGCCACGGTCCCCGGCGGGGGGTTTAAGGGGAAGCACCCCTGAAGCTAAAAATAGATGTAATATTTCCTTGTAAAATATTGTAATTTTGTAGTTAATATGGGCTGTTCATTAGGTGGATGATATGACGGTAGAAGTTATGTTTAATGTAGGGTTTTTTTCCCTAGAAGGAAACCCATTTTTTTGTATGAGGGTATTGTACTGCGGCTGTGTATTGTAAGTGTATTATGAGCGAGAAACGTAAAGGGGGATTGAGAGAGAGAGTAGAGGATATTACAGCAGATCTACTGTAGGTTGTGTCTCTTCATCTTTCTGGAAAATATAAAGGAAGGATTGGTTGTTCAAGGTGTACGTAGCCCAAATTTGGTGAATTGTGTATATCTGTGTCTCTCTTGTTTTATATGTTTTCCTAGTGTTTGCGTTTCTGCATATTTTATGTGTTCCATTTCTCTATAATATATAATTTTCTAATAACTGGTATCAGAGGCAAAGGTCTATTTGGATGATAAACTCACAGGAAATAAGGGTTCTTGGTTAGAGTGGGAGCTATGGCAGAAGATGGTATGTTTAGGGTTGAGAAATTTAACGGCCAAAATTACCCGCTGTGGAAGATGAAGATGGAATATTATATGTATCAGAAATATCTGTACCTACCAATGAGTGAAAAAACAAAGAAGCCATCGAGTATGACAGAAGGAGAATGGGATATTTTCGATAGAAAGATACTTGGAACAATACGACTATGCCTTGCGGCATCGGTAACCTTCAATATTTCGAAGGAAGAAACAACAAAGGGTTTAATTAAGGCATTGGTGAAACTATACGAAAAACCATTGGCCTAAAATAAGGTATTTCTTATGAAACATTTATTTAATATGAGATGTTAGATGGTGGATCTGTTGCTGACCATTTAAATGAATTTAATACGGTTACCAGTCAGTTAAGTTTTGCAGGGGTAAACTTTGATGATGAAGTTAGGGCTCTATTATTTCTCTGCTCATTACCAGAAAGTTGGAATGGTTTATTTATGGCCATTAGTAACTTTGTCTTTGGATCTAGTACTTTAAAGTTTGATGATGTTGTCAGTGTTATCCTTAGTGAGGAAATACAATGGAAAAGCTCAGGTGAGACATTAGGTCATGCTTTGAGTGAAGAGACTAGGAGAAGAAAAATGGAAAGAGGAAAGAGCTTAGCATATCTCAGTAAATCAAGGAAAGACAGGTCCAAGTCCAGATCAGGGATAGTATGCTGGAAATGCGGGAAGAAAGGACACCTGGAGAAAGACTATAAATCTCGAAAGGGAAAATAAGGAGACACACAACAAGAAAAAAATCATGAAGCAAATGCGACAGGTGATGTGTTACAAGATGCTTTGATTATTTATTTAGAAAATGTTACTAATTCCTGGGTGGTAGATTCATGGGCCTCATTCCATGCCACACCTAATAAGAAATATTTTCATGACTATGTTTAAGGAGATTTTTGATAGGTTCGTCTGGGTGATGAGAAACCCTGTAAAATCATTGGAATGGGTAAAGTTATTGTAAAACAACAGAATGGAAACCAGTGGTTATTAAAGGAGGTAAGGCATGCTCTATATCTGAAGAAAAATCTGATTTCAACATGGCAGTTAGGCGGTGAAGGTTGTGTGACAACTTTCACAGATAAAACCTGGAAGGTCACTAAAGGAGCCCTGGTAATAGAAAAAGGAGAAAAGGTCAGTACATTGTATTTATGCAATGGTATTTCTACTCTGTTAATGATTTTACTTCTAAAGGAGCAAATGCAACATTATGGCATCATAGACTCGGACACATGAGTGAGAAGGGGATGAAGATTCTTCACTCAAGAAATTTGTTGCCAGGTTTGAAGAATATTGATTTGGATTTCCGTGAGAATTGTATTTATGGAAAACATAACAGAGTCAGATTTCTTAGAGTTGGGAAAGAAAAGAAGAGCGAAAAATTAGAGCTTGTGCATATAGATGTATGGGGACCTGCTCAGGTATCATCTCTCTGTGGCTCTCATTATTATGTTACTTTTATTGCTGATGCAACTATAAAAACTTGGATTTATTGTATTCAAAATAAATATGATGTATTTGACACTTTTAAGAAATGGAAAGCTTTTGTTGAGATTGAGACAGGAAAGAAGTTGAAGTGTCTGAGATCAGACAATGGAGGTGAATATTGCAGCAAATATTTTGATAGGTACTGTTCAGAGCATGGAATTCGCAGAGAGAATATAGTTCCAACAACACCACAAGAAAATGGTGTGTCAAAAAGGATGAACAAAAAAATCATGGAGTGTGCAAGGTGCATGAGATTGCATGCAAGATTGTCCTTACAATTTTTGGCAAATGCTTTAGATACTACTGTTTATCTAATAAACATAGGGCCTTCAAGTTCCTTGGATGGTGATATTCCAAAGGAGGCATGGACATGTAAAAAGGTAAATGAATCCTTTTTAAATCCTTTTGGTTGTGAGGCCTTTGTCCATATTAATAAATAAAATAGAACAAAGCTTGATGCAAAATCAAAGAAATGTACCTTTTATTGGATATGGGGTTAATGATTTTTTTTATTGATTATATGATTATGAAAATAAAAAAATCATTAGGAGAAGAGATGTAATATTTAATGAAAAGGTCTTGTATAAGAATCAATTGTAGGAAAAGAAATAAGAAAAAGAAAACAAAGAATACACAGTTCTTGATGAGATCACAGAAAAAGTAAAGGTGCTTGAAAATAATAATAATCAACAACCACAACAAAAAAAACCACCACAACAGCAACAGGCATCTCAAACACTTGAAAGTGGTGTCAAAAGATCAACCAATATAAGTAGACCCCTCGAAAGATACTCTCCTTCATTATATTATTTATTGTTGACTGATTCTGGTGAACCCGAATGTTATGAAGAATAAATGCAGGTAGAAACTAGGAAGAAGTGGGAGCTAGCCATGAAAGAAGAGATGCACTCAATACATAACCAGACTTGGGACTTAATCAGGTTACTTGAAGGTAAAACAACTTGTAGAATAAATGGGTTTACAGGCTGAAGGAAGAAGATGGAGGAAAACAAAGGTACAAAGCTAGACTGTGGTGAAGGGGTTTGCACTGAAGAATGGTATTGTATTTGATGAAATATTTTCTCCTATTGTTAATATGACTCCAATAAGAACTATTTTAAGTCTTGTAGCAGCAAAATATTTTCATCTTAAACAGTTAGATGTAAATACAACCTTTCTCCATGGATATTTGGATGAAGAGATCTATGTGAAACAACCACAAGGATATGAGGTCAAAGGGAAGGAAAAATTAGTGTGCAAGTTAAAGATGAGCTTGTATGGCTTAAAACAGGCTCCAAGGCAGTGGTATCTAAAATTTGATAGATTTATGTCTGAACAAGGTTATACTAGATGTCACTCTAATCATTGTGTTTATCTGAAAAATAAAAATGTTGGTAGCTATATTATATTGTTATTGTATGTAGATGACATGCTTGTTGCAAGGTCTAACATGTAGGAAATAAATGTGTTCAAAAGAAAATTGGCAGATTCATTTGCAATGAAGGATTTGGGAAGTGCAAAACAAATCCTTGGTATGAGAATAACTAGAGACAAGAAAAATCATAAATTAACATTGTCTTAGAATGGGTACATAGAAAAGGTGCTGGAAAGATTTAATATGCAGAATGCAAAACCAGTTAGTACACCTTTGGCTAGCCATTTTAAACTTAGTAAGGAAATGTGGCCCAAGACCCAAGAATAAATGGATTATATGTCTAACGTTCCATATGCATCAACGATTGGAAGCTTAATGTATGAAATGTTCTGCACAAGGCCTGATATTGCACATGCAGTGGGAGTTGTAAGCAGGTACATGAACAATCCAGGAAAATAACATTGGATGTCAGTGAAATGGATTCTTAGATATTGGAGAGGTACCACAAATCAAGAATTATGCTTTGGTATTTCAAATATTTCTCTACAGGGATATGTTGATGCAAATATGTGTGATAGAGATAACGGGAGGAGCACTACATGGTATGTATTTACTATAGGTGGAACAACTGTCAGTTGTGTTTCAAAAATGAAAATTCTTGTTGCACTTTCAACAACAGAAGCAGAGTATGTTGCTGCTACAAAGGCTAGTAAAGAAATGATTTGGTAACAAAGGTTTATGGATGAATTGGGTAAGAAGCAGGAGATGGGAAGGTTATACAATGACATACAAAGTGCCATTCATCTTGCAAAGAACTCAACATTTCATTCCAGGAATAAACACATACAACTCAAGTGCCATTTCATACAATCAATGTTGGAAGATGGATAGTTGAAGCTAGAAAAGATACACACTAGCCAAAATCCTGCAGATATGTTAACAAAATTTGTAACCAGGGAGAAACTGAGATTATTCTCAGTTTAAATTGGTCTTCAAGTATGATAATGAAGATGAGAAAAATCCAGGTCCAAAGTGGAGTCATTGTCCAGCAAAAGAAGCAGCGGTGGAGTTTCTACAATCAATTGCCAAGTGGGATATTGTTGGGTGTGGAACCTGATTTAGAGGTCTTTGTTTCAACCAGATGTATACCCCTTGAATCCTATACACCCCTCCACGAGGGGGGGGGGGGGGGGGTGGGACTTGTCCCCCCCATGGGGGTCTGGGGGGCCAATCCCCCCTGGCTGGGGGGTCTTGGGGCTAGCGGTCCCCCGATGGGAGTTTCGAGGCAGCGACCCCGAAGCTAAAAACATATGTAAAATTTCCTTGTAAAATATTGTAATTTCATAGTCAATCTGGGCTATTAATTAGGTGGATGATATGATGGTAGAAGCTACGTTTAATGTAGGTTTTTTTTCCCTAGAAGGAAACCCCTCATTTTGAATGAGGGTATTATATTGCAAATGTGTATTGTATTTTTATTATGAGAGAGAAACAGAAAGAGGGACTAAGAGAGAGATTAGAGGATATTACAATGGATCTGCTATAGGTTGTGTCTCTTCATCTTGCTGGATAATATAAAGGAAGGACTGGCTGTTCAGGGTGGACGTAGCCCAAATTGGGTGAACCACGCATATTTGTGTCTCTCTTGTTTTATATGTTTTCTATGTTTTTATTTCTGCATATTTTATATGTTCCATTGCTCTATAATATATAATTTTCTAAAATTTGGCTTCTAGATTAGCTTTACAAAAGCTTCGATGTTTTCACCATTCGTGGATATGGTTCGATATATGTATAGAAGGTGTCTATTTAAAATGAGTAAGGAGTTCCAGGCCCGAATCCTATTAGACCGAGAGTTGGAAGAATGTGAGGAAAGCAGTGGATATTGAACCAAAGTTTTTGTGCGTCCCATATGGTTGACCTATGTAGCACTTTGTTGCAGCCCCTCTAAGGGTGTGTTGCAAGAAATGTAGATGAGTAGTGTCTTCTATGATGCTATTATAGGAACACCATAAGTGAAAGGTGATGACATGGTTTCCAAGGTCTTCTCCTTGCTTACCTTCAATTTTTTGAACATTCGAAGGTAATTTGGTAGGCATGGGTGGCCAATTGGGGCCATGTGCTATAGGGTCATTAGTTAATTGGATTAAGTTGGGTATATTTAAGGAAGTTAAAAATGGGACCTGAAAGTTGTTCGCCATCGCGAAACTATTTTGAACAACTATATGTAAAGGGATACTCTATGGGGAAGTATGAGGAGAACTACTCTGATGGGTATCTCATGGAATTTTCAGAGGGGTGGTGTGTGGGCTTCCCAAAGGGGTAGCATGTGGGGGCCCTTGCGGGGTCATGAAAGGTGTGCTTTGATGGGGATGCATCTCGAGAAAAGTTGCACTGATAAAGGACGATCCTAAAATGGTGGCTCCATGGTGTCTTCTATGCCTAAATGGTGAGAGACCGAGCACACATCCCGGTAAGGGGGGGAGGTTTAGAAAATGTTTAGATCAACTGGGAGTCATGGGGTCCCCTATGGTGTTGAGTAGAGTGTGTTTTCCTTTGTATGATTTAGGAACGAAGAAAAATATCAAAATGATAAAATGACATACATAAAACAAAGTGAAAATAAAATGATTACTTTCCTTTAAAATTAGACTATGTGATCAATCAAACAAAAAATGGTTTTCGTTTGCTTTTATGTATGATAAAAAATACTATGAAGACCTAATTTTCCTTGCCACTCTCAAAGTAACTGGGCCTTGCGAAGATATATTCTGATGGGTATTGGGCTAATGTCCCAAAATAACTAGCGTACTTTCACGTAGCCGAAGAATCGACCAATGTAATGGATGAGGCTTTAGTGTTGCTTGCACCTCCACCTATAGGGAAAGGATGCCCTAGATTTTGGCCACTAACGTACCTTCGTGCCACGTGAGCATTCGAGTATTTAGCTTCTTGGTAGTCAGTTACCAGTACCGATCACTAGATGGGTCGGGTAGCCCGAAATAGTACTGCACATAGTGGACCTAAGCCAAACCCCCTCTAAATCGGGTCTTTGATATGATCGGTTATTATTTTTTGTGGGATGATTGAAGGATTTTAGGCACCCTAAAAGTCAACTTATATGTTTCAAAGATGTAACAAGACCATGGCGGTTTATGGGATGCCTACCCCTGATGGTCCTAACCTGAACTATACATTCTCTTGTGGCCCTTGTGGGGATATTTAGTTGGTTCAATTTATGGTTGATTTTAGGAGTCTTAATTTTCTTATGGTGTAAGATGGTAAGAAAAAATAAGCTAAGTAGAAAAGATCCATAAACTGGATTCCTTCCTATATGAACCTTACAAATGCTTAGTGTGTGGCGAAGTGAAAATACAAAGTGTGATAAGATGCGAATATACAATGATCCTTTACAATATCCCCCTAATTACACCGAGTTTTGATTGTTCCTTGATGAAAAATAAATGATGTGTGGATAATGGTCTACTTACTCTTTTTCCTATTACACTATGTGTGCCTAAAGGGAGATGGGAAATTCAAGTGCTTTAAGAAAGTTTCCATATGTAAGCCCATGTTTTCCTAAAGAATGAAAGGGAAGCAAAGATTACTTACTGTCCGTAATGATACTTGGCCCTAGTCCCGAAACTAGTGAAATGGAAAAATTTATTTGTATAACAACACGATTTGTGGATGATGGGCCACTTACTCCTTTACTAGTTAAACTATGTGATTTTCAAAAACTTAGAAAATTAGTTTGAGAAACATATGTGGAATTTGGCCACTTACTTTTCTACATAATTAATCTATGTGTGAATTGCAAATAAAAACGAAAGATAATCCAATTGCTCCAATAATAGTGATTAGTAAAGAAACCACACAATATAAACTGACCGGAAAACAAATGCAGAGGTGAAGGAAATTCACTAAAGGCTTCTAGTCACCTGATAAAAGTGAAGTTACAAGGTGTTTTTTTCTTTCTGGAAACTACGCGGGTTTCGCTATGCACAGACGTGGCTGTGCGTTTGTTTGAGTAAAATCTGCGCGGTTGACAAGAAACTATGAACTAGCAAGCTTCTAGGACAACAACAGGTCCAAAAGGTCTTGCAAAAATTCGAGAGAGGTATTTAATTCCTTGTAAGGTGATGATGTAGAGAGAAGGTCCTGCAAACACAACTGTTAGATTAAAGAAAATACAATAGTATGTTCACCAATTCTGTAGTAGTGTGTTTGTACCAATGGTTTACCAAAAGACACCTCCTTAGCAGCGGGTTGTTCCTTGCAAGGGAATACAGATAAATTTGGTGCTATTAGTGAACAGACTGAGATAAAAAAAACATTGCAAATGGTGAAAACAATGCATCTACAAACATAAACTAAAACAAAGAGATAAATACACAAATAATGCTTAATGAAGCAAACAAGTCAACAAAATAATGGAAAAAGGCTCCCTTTATTGACTGCTGGTTGTATAAGATGAATACAATAGATGAATACAAAACACTTGAAGATAATTCTTTGAGCTATGGTGCTAAAAAATCCTTAGAAAGGAGGTTCCTTTCCTCATTCCTTTGCAAGATTCTCCTCTCTCTCAAAAGAAGTATGAATACATTCTCAATGGTCGATTCTTATTCTTTCAGTAGGATGATGGATTACTTAGAAGCAATATGGACAACATGCTAATGATCTTACTTCTTCTGCTTCAACAACGAGATGTAGTGTTGCTCTGATAGAAATTTGGCTAGCATAACATTTTTTCTAGTTTTGGTTCTTCCATGGCCTATTTATGTAGAATTTTTGAATCCATCTTCCCTCTCTTAGTTCATGAATGATAATGAATTAAGAGTAGGACAAGGTTGTTCCATTCAAGGTTGCATATCTTCAGGGCGACTTGAATTCAGATATCCTTGACTGGCACATGTTAGGGAATCATCTTCCAAGTGTGAGAAGTGGTACCGAATATGCTGAGTTGAAAATTTCTTCAAAAGTCACACGATCATATTTTATTCTTTAAAATATGCCATGTAGTCCAATTTTTATATATGAAACCTTAGAAGAAATCAAAATTTTGAAGTTTCATAATGTCTTCTGCTGGAAAATTTTCACTTGTACGTTCTGCTGGACAAATTTGGGTGTCTTTTAGAGTGTACGTTTTTCTGGTGTTAACACTAAGCCTTGGGTGAATCCTTGTGATTGATCTCATAGAGAATAAGTGAGTTATTGTGGTACTTACTACCAAAGAGTAGTTTTTAAGTCACCTAGACAGTGGACCCCATCTCCTGGGTATTTAACCAAACTTTGTTGTTAATTTCCCTTGAGAAACTATCCCCTTATACTCTAGATCTAACTTGGGGGTGGTCATATTCAAGAGAGATTGTAGTGTAGTTAGCCTATGGATGACTAGATATTTAAAGTCCCTCCTTAAGTTTCCAAACATTTCAATTTACGCAGATAAGTATATAATGGTGTGTGTTTGGTTTTTAGGCTATGATAACCTTATTATGATGATGAAAGCTATTATGTTCATGCATTTTCACGTGTGGATGTTTGAATGTTCTTGATTGCAGTTATTGTTGGTTATCTTCAATTTTGTGGTTTCAAGGATTAATAAAACTGTGGAGTTACTACCCTATTATGATTTATCAGTTAACTATATGCTTGGGATGACTGCCTATACGATGGTAACCATTGTTTCTTATAATGAGAAAATAATGGTTGAAAATTGTAAATCTCAGCAATTGTTCCTTCTTGTTGTTGCTTGGATGATAACTCTGAAATAAATCACTCAAAATCCATAATATTGAGAAAATTCATGAAAAAATCCTTAAGACCTAAGTTGCAAGATTTTTCTCCTGTTAGGGATTGTTGTTCATGCCTTGAACATATCTTTATGAGAATTTAGTATCATGGCATATGCCCTAGACTTAAAGAAAATATTGTAAATTTCCTTGATTTTCCTCTTTTTCCCCTACCTTATTGCCTATGCAGGAGATTCAACGAATATGGGCATCCAGGTAAGAAAGTCATAACTCCTTTACAATGGGATGGATTCCATTCGGGGCAGCTTAGGTGACCAAATGTAGTTCATATTTCATGATCCAGGGTGGGCCCCACATAGGAGGTTGTTTTGTAAGAGGATCAGATCCCATTTTTACCATATTTTCCCTTATGAAGTAGTTACAACTAGCATTTAGGTGTGACAAGGGTATGAAAAATTATGAGGCACCATATTTGCTGTGAATCAAATATCATCCAATGTGACCTACACCAAATTGCATTGCAACAGATCGAATGTATGGGAATCTAGGTATTTGGGTATGTCAAGTGCGCACACCTCTTCAATGGCCTAGATATGCTATGCAAGCAGATACCAAGTGGTGTACTGAATATAACCCCAAGTTAGTGTTGATCGGAAGATTTGGTGGGTCAGGAGTGTACAAGGTGTCATTACGTTATAACCCCAAATCAATCGCAGATCGGATATAAGAGGAAAATGTGTAATAACACGACGGGGAAGGAATAGGTGGGCTCCATGCCCTGTGTGTATGCTAACGTGGAGATATCACAAGGAATCCAAATTCTAATGTGGTCTTATATGATTGGTTTGACTTTAAATCAACATATTTTTTAATCCAAGAGTCAGATTGAGATAAAACTTATATAATTTAAAAGATCTCAAAGAGTTGGGTATGATGGTGAGGTTGAAATCTATTTCCACAAACTTGAAAGAAGATATTTTTGTAACCTCATCTCCATAACATATCTTGGGGGTTGGGTTAGAGAAATAAGTAACACCTCCCACACCCTGAGGTAGCATAAGGGTGTGGGTGGGATCATTACAACTATTGTAGTTAATTTAGTTAGTTGTTGTAGTTAACCTCTATATTTTATTTTTTGTAGGTAAATTAGTTAGCTATTGTAGTTAAATTTTATATCACAATTCAAATATTTGTTAAAAAAGCTAATTACTCCCACATGACGAAGTTACATAAAAGTAGAGAGTTAGTTAACTTAGTGTTGAGTCAAGTCAAGTTAAATCATAGTCGAATTTAGTATGTGGTTGCATGTCAAGATATTTTAGGCGAGTTGTTAGTTGGAAAAGGTTTAATACCCTTCACCAAGTTCATTGTAATAAATCAAGTTTGTGTGATGAATAGAAGAGCCGCAACTCATGTTACTGTGTGCGAATTATTTGTGTTATTTTGTGCCTTTGATCCTCTGCCTTTCCAACAAATTGGTATCAGAGCGAGGTTAAAAAGCGTTAGGGAGAGCAGATAGAGAAGATATATATATATATATATATATATATATATATATATATATATATATATATATATATTCTCTTGGTTGTGTTATCCTCCACAATGTCCCACGGATGAGAATGGAAATCGATGGAGGTAACCTCAAACCAACCTTTTAGTTTGGAAGTTAGCCCTACCAAACCAGAAAGGGCTCTCTCTATGATCACAACCAATGTTTGAATGGAGGAAGAATGGATTTTAGGCTAGGTATGTTCAACTCTAGGGTTTTGAAAATTTATGGTTTTTGCTGGATCAGGAGGAGAGGCCAAGGAAACTAGGGCAGATTCAACAGATGACAGTTGCGGGGATATAAAGGATCATGACAGACATGTTCAATGAAACTTTAGGGTTGTGTTGTAGCCGCTACAACACCACCCAAATTTTGGGTATATTCGAAATTTCGGGTCCCCCTCCTTGCTTAGCCGTTAAGGTTGGCCTTTAGAAAATGACATCCTCGTAACTTGTCCCAAGCCCCTCGTGAGCCTTCTCACCATCATGACGAGATACTCTTACCGTAGTCGCACCATGTGTGAAGGGATCACCATGCATACATTCGAATGGAAACCTTTTTTTGTTTTTACATTAAAAGCTCTTGCACCATGGATTGTTTAGGCACTCGGTTTGGGTGCTTCACCAAGCTCATAATATGATGTTAATGTTTCATGTAGGTCAATCCCCTGGATGATACACCAAACAAAGTCATCACCACATCGATGAAAAGGATAAGAGTAGTGCGAGCTGAAACAGGAGAAGTGGAAGACCTGTATCGCATGTACACATAGAACAAGATCGTGCCAGTCAAGGTACCTTTCGGTCACGGTGGAAACTGTCGGTCTGCGCAATGAGCTAAAAAATTTTCCCAGCAAGCAAGAGGACCCTTTTCAAAGCAAAGGAGGCGGGATAAGGAATATTGCTATGAAATCCAAAGATCGCCAAAAGAAAGCCGCAAGTCCACATATACGCGGGTTTCAAGTCGCGAGATGCAAGGTTGTAAGTCGCAAATTTGCTTAAGGTCGCGGTCGCAAATTTCCTCAAGTCGCGGTCGCGATTCCCTCGGGTCACAAAATCATGGCAGGTCATAGGTCGCAGTTGTTTAGAATTCGCAAGTCGCAAATTCACTTAAGATTAAGCGAGTGTAAATTTTCCTCAAGTCGCAAGTCGTAGATTCCCTCAGGTCGCAAAATCATGGTAGGTCTCAAGTCACAAATTGTTGAAGGTCGCAAGTCGTAAATTCGCTTAAGGTCACAAGTCACAAATTTCCTCAAGTCACAGGTCGCAGATTCCCTCAGGTCGCAAAATCATGGCAGGTCGCAGGTCACAGATTGTTAGGGGTCGCAAGTCGCAAGGTCCAGTCGGGTCGCAGGTCGCAAATTTCCTCAAGTCGCAAGTCGCAGATTCTCTCAGGTCGCCAGGTCGCATATTCGCACTCCCTATTAAAAGCTCAATGACGCGACCCAACGACTAGGTTGCGAGGTCACAAAATCATGACAGGTCGCAGGTCGCAAATTATTGGGGGTCGCAAGTCGCAAAACCAGCTAGGTCGCAGGTCGGAGATTGTTGAAGGTCGCAAGTCGCAAATTCGCTTAAGGTCGCAAGTCGCAAATTCGCTTAAGGTCGCAGGTCGCAAATTTCCTCAGGTCGCATGTCACAGGTTCTCTCAGGTCGTCACGTCGCATATTCGCACTCCCTATTAAAAGCTCAACGACGTGACCCAGCGACCCAGCGACTAGGTCGCGAGGTCACAAAATCATGGCAAGTCGCAGGTCACAAATTGTCGGGGGTCGCAAGTCGCAAAACTAGCCAGGTCGCAGGTCGCAGGTCGTGGAATGCTCGGGGTCGCAAGTTGAAAAATCTAGTCAGGTCGTAGGTCCCAGAACAGACTGGGTCGCAAGGCAGCCCAACAGTCGGGAAGGCGAAAAGTCAGGGAGCCCAAAAGGGCAAGTTTTGCTCTATAAATACCTCCTTCGAGAACTTGTAAAGGGATTTTGTTTTGGGACTCGAGCTGAGTACATTGTATTACAAGAGGATTATACATTTGAGCATGAATACAAGCATTTTTAAAAATTCCTTTGTGGATCTGGTGTTGTCATATGTATGAGCGCTATTGAGTATTATATTTTCAGTTTCTGAACATCCTTAGATTAAGGGAACTGTATCTTCAATTCATATCACAATTGCATAATAGTTTGCTGAGTATGTTAATGGTGGTTGAGTTCATTTCACTTTCTTAACGAACGCTGATGGCTTTGTTTATTAGCATTTGTGTTATCATTTAAAACTTTTAGGAAGTGAATGGTGTTCTTGCCATGAGGAATTGTTTCTTTTGTGGTCAGAAAAATTTACAAGCATGACCCTAATGAAGTTTTGTTAACAACACTTTCTTCGGTCTTCATGCTTTATTATTTCCTCTTGCTACTCATAGTGTTATATGTACATTTAATGCATCAATCATATGTCTTGTATCATTTGATTAGGTGTGTATCCACTGTTTTATAGAGTTTAAGCGAGACCCAAAGAAAGGAGAAATCAGTGGTAGCCGGACCCACACCCCGGACGGGATCCCTTTTCCAAACGGTTCAAGGTCTAATTGGGACCTTTTACTGGGGAGATCCCCTGCTATTGGCTGGAAAAATTTTCCTGTCAACAGAATTGGCACTAGAAGGAGGGCCAGATGACAAGCTGAGCCCTTAGATCCTGCAGTGAATCTCATATCTGTAATGGCTCGTTCCCAAATCATTCTCCCGAGATGTTTGTCGGAGTTTTATGAGCCTCGATGTCTCATCCTCGATGAAATTATGTATCACTTGTCCCAGTTAAAATTCGATGGTGAAAACGGAGTATCCATAACTCAACATCTTTTAGATTTCTGTGACTTTGGTGAGTGCTACTAAATTGACGATGAAGGTTTGATTTGTTTTCTTTTCTTCCTCACTCTCGAAGGTCGCGCTAAGCAATGGTGCCTCACATTGCCGAAAGCTTCCATCCATTCGTTTGAACAACTCGCTAGTGAATTACAACAAGCTTTTCAAGGTATGATTTTCAGAACGTATTAATAAAGTTGAATGACATCAGAATGGAACCTCAGGAACCTCTAGATGAATTCTCTATCAGATTTGTTCATTATTGTTTTGAGTTCCCTGAAAGGGATGTTGATTGGAAATGTTTAAGTGAACAATTCAGGTATGTGATTCTTGTTTCCCGTGAACAATTTCAGTTAACAACCCAACTTGATCCTAGTGTTCCCTATGACGACCCGCAAGTTACCGGCTGTTCAGATTTTGTCCCTAATGCTTCCTTTTCCACCTCCCCCAACCCAAACCACATTCCGGCCTCCCATGAGAGTATTGCTATTTGTGATATTCTTGCTCCTCCTCCCGAGTTTCCGAGTAGTGGAGTTGTGACCTCGAGAGTTCTGGGAAAGGATAGACACTTGCAAGAGGATAAAGCCTATTATACTACCTTTGAATCTTTCATGCACCCTGTCGAATCGAGGCTTGAAAACCAGATGGGCCCAACATCCCTCCAGGTTCATGAAACCTACCTCGAGCCCACTCAATGTCTCCCTAGACATAGTCCTAAATCTGATTCGCATACTAATTATGAATCGACTCCTATCCTGGATGAAGTTGATTCCCTTACAGGGCTTGCCAGATCATTGTTTTCTCTGAATGACACATATGTGCGTGTTGAAAAGCCTTGTATGGTTAACGCCCCTGTGGCTCAATATTTTCCTTCATTATTCCACGATTATTTCACGAGTCCACCACACAAGTAATTTCTTCGAGACATTCAAAATTTCCTTATACTGGTATTAGCGATAATCATAAGCACACAGATGGTGTTTCACAATCACAGTTCATAATTGATGAATCTTTTAGATCTGATCTTTCTCACTCGGAATCTTTAGACAGTCATAGGAGCGATTTCCTATCTGGGAAACCTGAAGATGTCCTATTCATTGACCCATCCTGGGAATCTTAACATGCCAGATACCCAACTTGATCAAATATATGGTTTCGGTGATCACTGCTTATCCGAAAACATGTTCGCTCATACTGTGGAGGACTGTCACTCGTATCTCTCTGTAGACTATAATCCGCTTTATGAAGATCTGAGTACCTATCAGGGAATTAAAGCACTTCCGCTTCTGCCGGCCATTACCCCTAGTCCTTCTGATCCCGACGAGACCCCTCAAATGACTCCAACTAGGGTTTATCAGCTTGGGGTTTCTGAAATAACGATTCCCAAGTACCATGCTCCTCCCAGCATAACCATGTCGGATATAATTTCATTTGGGCGGATTTTTCATTCTAGTGAGGTTTCCCTGAGCACATATTCCTGTCCCCCAGCAGCTGGTGTGCAAAAACTGATATACCCCAATTTATTCACTGGTAAGGAAACAATAGCCATTGTCTCTAATCTTTCCAGTTGCTGCCCAGCCAGTACCAGTTGCAATCAGGCACAAACATGTGATTTTGGGCAAATCCCCAAACTGCCCGAAAACCTTCCGGTAAATTCACCCCATCTTGGCAAATCTAAAGAATCTAATACATCGGATTATCAATCTGTCAGTGTGCAAACATTTGGCCGAATTGATATAAAGCCCACTGACATCTTTCCAATTACTACAATTGATGATCACATCCATTCGCCAGTTGATCTCACGAACCCATAAAAGTTTGGGAGCCCCCCACTCGAAGGCCCAAAATTGTTCCAGGATGGTAAGGCATTTCAGCCTTCACTAACGTTTAATCCGGATCCTCACATCCTCGGCAAAACCCGGGAGCAACTCCGAACTAAGGTTTTCAAAATTAGGGTTTCTGCTCTTGGATTCACAAGTATCCATAATTCGCCTGGCACATGCTTGTTGTTTCCATCCTATAAAATCAATCATCCTCACCACCACAATGAGGTTGCTAGTTGGCTCGACCAACCCTATCCAGTGGATGTGCCTGCAAATAGGCAATGGCTTACCCAGCGCCCATCAGACCTAGGATTGTGCACGAATGGATGTGTGTCATTTATAAATAGTTTTAAGTTTCGAGAATATATTGTTGTGTATCAGGATAAGAGTGAAATTTAGCTTGCAGAATCCACTCTGGCACGTTCTTTGGTAATTAGCCATGGCCTTCTTACTATTGCACATGCTCTTCAGGTAAGTCTTGCTGTTGGTGCACGATTTTGTATGCTGGCTCTGATTGCGAACATTGCTGTTCTTGCAGGGCGGGAACTAATGCGGTGGCTACACTAGAAAGCTGATTTCACATAACTCGACCGCATCATTGGTTAAACTAGGAATAGGCTAGCTAGGATCTGATAATAAAGTTTTTTTTGTCAAGTTATTGATTAGGTTTACTTGCTAAGGTTTTACTTCATGGTTTAGAATTATGCTTGCTATATTTTCTTGCGTTCTATAGTTTTATGCATTTAAAAGTTCCATTTATTTTTTCATGCATGCTTTTTCAGTTTCCCTATTTCTGCATAATGTTCGGATAATCACTGCATGTGCTTTGACTTGTCTCTCCACCTCCAACTAGTGGATTGTTCCCGCACATGGCGTTGCATTGCATCTTGAGCCTCGTTATTACATTGCGTCGTACACTTTCTTCCCCACATAATTTCCGCAGGTTGTTGATATAGTGTTGAAAATATTCCACATATCGCCTATCTCTGCATGAGCCCTCATTGAAACTTTACCACCTTGCGGACTTTTTCTACCCTGATTGCTGAAACAATAACCCCATTGTTAGTGTGAGGTTGCGGTGGCTATCTCAAGAGGCAGCTTTCTCTCAGGACAGGTCATTGAAGTCGCATTCTCAATAATATGCCTATGATTCTAAACTTATTAGCTAAGGAGATACGAGCCGGTTGTTTGTGGGAGACCTAATGAGTTTGAATGGCCCAATACCCGTAAGCCTAAGCCTTGTGCCCAACAAAGTCTTGGACATCTTAATGATCTGTTTTGCATGCTTCGCCTATTGCGGTAGATGGGATGTGAAGGTTTGGCACAAGGGAAAACCCAAATCAGGATATCTTCCAGTTTCTGTAAAATAAGAAACAACCTCTCTTGCTCGTAAAATAAGACGGGATCCCTCATCCGCCCATGAAAAATAAGTGCCACAAGCACATGAAAATAAGTGCTACAAGCACATGAAACAAATAAGGGTAAAGGATCGAGAAAGGCTTCCTGCATAGAGAGGTGATGCAATGACTCCGCCGGGGTACTGACCAGGCTCGCTGGCAGTGGAGCAACGCTTGTGATTTCTTGAAGTGACTCCGCCGAGGTACTGTCCAGGCCTGCTGGTAGCGGAGCAACGCTTGTGATTTCTTGAAGTGACTCTGCCGGGGTACTATCCAAGCCTGCTGGCAGCGGAGCGACACCGAAAAATTACTTTAAAAATCTTGAGAATAATAAACCCACTGCCTAGCTCTTCACATCATCAAAAAGCTACTGGCGTCTGTGAGCTTCCGCTTTGATGTGTTCTGATTAGCGAGACTGTTTCGGGGAAAATCACCCTAGAAGTTTGTTGGGTTACAACACTCACCAGACGAGAGAACGTGCTATAAAGAAGGACTCTTTATTATACATGTTCATAAAAACTAATAAAGCAGATCGAAAGAGCCACAGCCAAGTCCCTAAGGTAAACGATCCATGAAATTAAACCCAACCAACCCTTCTTCCTTCTTAACCTGAAAGACAAGAAGAAACAAGCATGAATAACTGGTTGTACAACATATATCTACTCTAAATATTAGTGAAATCCACGTGAAACATTAGATAAACCATAATAAATGCTTAAATAACAATATTCTCATATATGCAAGCGGAGACTAACACGTATATTTCGGGAACAAGATGGTTCTTTTGTATTATAAATAGCATGTACAGAAATAACGAGTGGAGAGATCACTTGAATCCTTCCCTTCTTGATGGTAGTCATCAAAATCGAATCGCACCAGCTAAGATTCCTTCCAGGCGAGGACCTACGAGGCGACATATAAAGAGATGAGCACTCCGGGAAACAAGGGTTTCACAGCAATATAAGCGGGAAGTCACGGTACGGGGTGAGACAGATGAAAGTTCAGCAATTATAATATCAATAATTTCTCTCTCCCTTAGGCCATGCACATGAGGGGCTTTTATACTCCCTCAAAGTAGTTTCAACAGTTGGAAACAGTTGGCGACGTGCTAGGGTGGTTGAACTACCAGAGTAACCATCAACCCAACCCGAAAATAGGTAATTTTAATATATTTTTTAATGATTTTAATGGCATACGCGGAAAAGTACATGTGTATTCGCGTATACACGCGGAAAAGTCTGGGCATAATCGCGTATGGGGATTTTAACACTATTTTTTAGTGAATTTTGTCCAAGTCTGTAGGAATGGGTGCCCAAAGCCATAAAAGCAATCATGAATCATATGAAGGTGAGAAATGATGCTATAACAGAGACCTAGTTGAGGCACAAGGACTGGGCATACCTGTAAAGGCCAAAGTAATACAAAGGGTACCCACACAACCTATTCAATATTCCCTTGCATCACTATCTTGGCTCAGACTATTGTTGTGATATTGATAGAGATGCTAAATTCTACCAACGGTTCGCCATTTTTTGTAGCCGCTACAACACCACCCAAAATTTTTGGTATATTCAAAATTTCAAGTCCCCCTCCTCGCTTAGCCGTTAAGGTTGGCCTTTAGAAAATGACATCCTCGTAACCTGTCCCAAGCCCCTCGTGAGCCTTCTCACCATCATGATGAGATACTCTTACCGCAGCCGCGCCATGTGTGAAGGGATCACCATGCATACATTCGAATGGAAACCTTTTTTTGTATTTACATTAAAATCTCTTGCACCATGGATTGCTTAGGCACTCGGTTTGGGTGCTTCACCAAGCTCATAATCTGATGTTAATGTTTCATGCAGGTCAATCCCATGGATGATACACCAAACAATGTCATCACCACACCGATGAAAAGGATAAGAGTAGTGCGAGCTGAAATAGGAGAAGTGGAAGAAATGTATCACATGTACACATGGAACAAGACCGTGCCAGTCAAGGGAGCTTTCGGTCACAGTGGAAGCTGTCGATCTGCGCAGTGAGATAAATTGTTTTCCCAGCAAGCAAGAGGACCCTTTTCAAAGCAAAGGAGGCAGTATAAGGAATATTTCTATGAAATCCAAAGATCACCAAAAGAAGGCCGCAAGTCGCAGAGCTGCTTGAGGTCGCAAGTCGCAGATCTGCTAAAGGTCGCAAGTCGCAAATTCACTTAAGGTCGTAGGTCGTAAATTTCCTCAAGTCGCAGGTCGCAGATTCCCTTAGGTCGCAAAATCATGGCAGGTCGCAGGTCACAGATTGTTTAAGGTTGCAAGTCGCAAATTCGCTTAAGGTCGCAGGTCACAAATTTCCTCAAGTCGCAGGTCGCAGATTCCCTCAGGTCGCAAAATCAAGGTAGGTTGCAGGTCGCAGATTGTTGAAGGTCGCAAGTTGAAAATTCGCTTAAGGTCGCAGGTCGAAAATTTCCTCAAGTGACAGGTCGCAGATTCCCTCAGGTCGCAAAATCATGGCAGGTTGCACGTCACAGATTGTTGGGGGTCGCAAGTCGCAAGGTCCAGTCGGGTCGCAGGTCACAAATTTCCTCAAGTCGCAGGTCGTAGATTCTCTCAGGTTGCCAGGTCACATATTCGCACTCCCTATTAAAAGCTCGACGATGAAACCCAATGACTAGGTCGCGAGGTTGAAAAATCATGACAGGTCGCAGGTCGCAAATTGTTGGGGGTCGCAAGTCACAAATTTTCTTAAGGTCGCAGGTCGCAAATTTCCTCAAGTCACAGGTCATAGATTCTCTCAGGTATTCAGGTCACATAGTCGCACTCCCTATTAAAAGCTCAACGACGCGACCCAGCGACCCAACGACTAGGTCGCGAGGTCGCAAAATCATGGCAGGTCGCAGGTCACAAATTGTTGGGGGTCGCAAGTTGCAAAACCAGCCAGGTCGCAGGTCGCAGGTCGCGGAATGCTCGGGGTCGCAAGTCGCAAAATCCAGTCAGGTCGTAGGTCCCAGAACAGACTGGGTCACAAGGCAGCCCAACAATCGGGAAGGAAAAAAGTCAGGGAGCCCAAAAGGGCAAGTTTTTCTCTATAAATACCTCCTTCGAGAACTTGTAAATGGATTTTGTTTTGGGACTCGAGCTCAATACATTGTATTACCAGAGGATTATACATTTGAGCATGAATACAAGCATTTTGAAAAATCCCTTTGTGGATCTGGTGTTGTCATATGTATGAGCACTATTGAGTATTATATTTTCAGTTTCTGAACATCCTTAGATTAAGGGAACTGTATCTTCAATTCATATCACAATTGCATAATAGTTTGCTGAGTATGTTAATGGTGGTAAAGTTCATTTCACTTTCTTAATGAACGCTGATGGCTTTGTTTATTAGCATTTGTGTTATCATTTAAAAGTTTTAGGAAGTGAAGGGTGTTCTTGCCATGAGGAATTGTTTCTTTTGTGGTCAGAACAGTTTAAAAGAATGACCCTAATGAAGTGTTCTTAACAACACTTCCTTCGGTCTTCATGCTTTATTATTTCCTCTTGCTACTCATAGTGTTATATGTACATTTAATGCATCAATCATATGTCTTGTATCATTTGATTAGGTGTGTATCCATTTTTTTATAGAGTTTATGCGAGACCCAAAGAAAGGAGAAATCAATGGTAGCCGGACCCACACCCCGGAAGGGATCCCTATTCCAAACGGTTCAAGGTCTAATTGGGACCTTTTACCGGGGAGATCCCCTGCTGTTGGCGGACAGATTTTCTTGTCAACAGGTTGTAAATTGTAGTTTAAGGTGGAAAAGTAGAGGATCAAAATGAGCATGATTAACATGAATTCATTTATCAGAAGATGAGCTAAAAAACATGAAATTCCTACCAAAACAAAGCATAAGCATAAAGATTTTTGTTTAACATCTTATAGGAAAGTCACTGAAAAGCATAGATATGGAAAGAATATGAATCATTAATTAATAAAAGTGAATTACAATAGAAAAACTATGCCACAAAATCATACCACATGAATCCCTATATATATGCTGCAACTAAACTTGTATTTATGTAAATGTCAATTGTACACAAGACTCCAAGCCTTCTACTCTCTGATGTACAAGCTTGATTTTGAATGAAAACTAGATAAAAATAGCCAAAAAACATCTTACCCTCTCTCAGGGGTCAAATCCCTCAAGATAGGATCAGTTTACACAAATTTCTCCAACAAAACCTAAGACTAGGGAGGTTAAAACAAACACCTCCTTTTAGCCTTTGACTGACCTAACCATCATAAATAAAACTCAAAATTACATCAAGATTAAATTAACAAGCCTATTTACATTCATATACCTAATATTAAATCAAAACAATGTGAATTACATCATGAAAATCCAAACCTGACTGAAGAAACTCGAAACAGGGGAAAGCCCAACGCCATCTCGCAGGGAATTTTTGACTGCCTTCCTGAGTTCCAAATCCAGATACGAAGGTACCATTGGAAAGCTTAGGATGTCTAGTTTTGATTTGAATCCTTAAGAAATAAAAATGGCCTCTAAAATTATGAGAAAAATTCATTTTCCCAAGGTCCCTCCAAAAGCGCAGCACCTGGGTCAAAAAGGTGGCAGAAAGTGACTTTTTGGCATGTTTTTTGAACTTTTCTCCCAATCTGTTTGCTGAAATGGAATCAAAAGTGGATAGCTGAGATGTGCAGGTGATTATATATCCATTTATGTAGAATTTAGGTCATTTGTAACTCTAATGGAAAAGCGCAAGGCCAAGGTGTTGCGCTTTTGGCTGTGTGCAAATTCTCGTTTAAGCAAAAGTCACAAAAAATTGAAAATTTCAGCAAAACAATAGGGCTCAAAAGTAGGTCAGTATCTCTCTAACCATAAAACGTTTTGCAAAAATAAGAGAGGTTTTTGTTCTTTAGTATGTTATGAATAAAAAAATCCTCCAAGTTTCAAAAATACTTTCCCATTTTGTTAGAATCCAAGTTTTAAGTTGATCCCTCAAAAATTGCAGAAGCGTAGTGTGCTCTCAGTAGAAGCACAACATGGTCTTTGAGAGGGTGTTTGGAGGCCTTCCAAGAGGAGTGTCAAGATGAAAGTGGTATTTTTTGAAATATGAGTATGTAGGACACAAAATGGAGTCATAAAGCACTGCCAAACCTTGCTCCAAACCCCTGAAAAACTAAATTGAAGTCAAGCTATCCAAAAGTGCAGAAAACCTCCTATAGCATTTGTAATTTGGGAATTTCTCTCAAATAATAATACTTGTGTATAAATTGAAGAAGGATTTTGTTACTTGGTCTATGATGGAAAAAAATTCTTTCACTTTTTTCAAATTCATCTTCCTTACTTCATCAACAAATTTTGAAGTAGAATTGTCCCTGTGTGCAATGTAAACCCTAGGCAACCCACATCTTGGAAATGTGAAGCTATGATTTCTTGGACTTTGGTGGGCTCATACCTGATAATATGACCTTATTTATTCTTCCTATGATCATTAGTTATGGTCTCTGGATCCATTTTGAAACTCTATCTCACTAGGAAGGGGAATTTGATCTAGGTGGATATTGGTGGCCACCCACCTATTCCATTTGGACCCACACCATCAATTTTTCTGTTTCAACACAACTTACTCTTTTTAGCAGGTTTTCGGGTCTTGAACTTCCAGAGCCGTTTAGAGGCCCTAATGATCTAGGTGGATATTGGTGGCCACCCACCTATTCCATTTTAACCCCCACCATCATTTCTTTCATTTTTTCAGTTTTGGCACAACTTACTATTTTTAGCAGTTTTTCAGGTCCTGAACCTCCATAGCTGTTTTGAGGCCCTAAATGACATTTTTTTAGAAACTCGGGTGGAAAATGGGTCCATAGATTGATTTTTCTCACATAAAAATTTGTAGTCCTCAAATAGATCTTTATAACAAGGTATGGTGCGCATCAAACATAGATCGTATGCCAAAGTTACGTCCCCGGGAAGTTGAAACACTAATTTACCCAAATGGTGCCCATAGTTTTGGCGCTTCATCTCCTAGGGTTAGGTTTTTGGATGTTTAGGGTTTTCCATTGTTTCTCAATAATAAATAGGCCCTCTAGCCTCATTGTAACATATTTTAGAGGCATGTAGCCGCCACATCTCTTCTTAGAGATACACTACCAACGCCCTAGCTATTTTATTTCCATTATGTCTGTAAGCATATTTCTGTTATTTGATATTAATGAAATGAAATATTATTTCTGCTGCATCTCTGTGTTTATGTTTATTTATGTATATTATTGCATTCCTGCATAAATCGGATTAGTGGCATCATATCGATTTGCTCTTTCTCAGTTTTTCTTTGCATGTCCCCAATGAGGTCAGGGTATAAGGAGTTAGGGCTCGATCTGGTTGAACCCCTGCAAGATCGGCCTCGAAAACCCCGACGACCTCCCATGGTAGAAGAAAATAAAGATGAGGGAGCAGGATATCCTATCAAAATATTTCTTGAGGAGGCCCTCGAGAAACAAAGGAACACGATGATGGATAACTTTGCTCAGATCCTTCAACGGCTGCCCACCTACAACGCATATGCATCCAACAACCACTCTGGAGGTGCCACTCCCTTCAAGGTACAGGGAAACTTTGACATTCCTATAATTGAAGGCTAGATAGATGCAGACGTCGTAGATAGATGGTTGAATTTTCTAGAAGGGTATTTCTCGGTCCATGATTTCTCCGACCGAGAAAAGATTATTTTTGCACTCCTCAAAGCTGCCCCCCATGTCAAAGACTGGTGGGAACCCTACTGTGAGAAAAGGACGAGAGGGAACCCTCTCTATTCTCGGCCGGACCCACTTGAAATTTGTTCCAAGATGAAATCAAGGAACAATATTACCTTGTGGGCAGCTATGAGGACAAGTACATCCAATGGACCATGTTGTGTTAACAAAGGGATAAGGATATGCAAGAACTGAGGAATTTGTTCCATACCCTGCGCACAAAGTTAGTTATTAAAGATTCAGAGAGACATTTGGTGCTCAAGTACCACAACTATTTGTACAGGCACATTTAGGAGGAAATGGAGTTCCTCGACATTACCTCACTTGGCACGACATATCGCTATGCCACCAAGATCGAGAAGAAATTTAAGCAGAATAAGCGAGACTTTGGATCCGCGAATCTGAAGCCAGGGAAAGGCGGCCCCGAACCCCAAAATAGTGGGCAGAACTAAATCAGGGCGACTCAGAACACCACCAAAAATCCAAATAAGGACACGGGGAAGTGGTGTGAATTTCATAACAGCCCCACTCATAGAACAAATGAGTGTTAGGCCAAACAGTTGCTGGTGGCCGAACTGAAGGCACCCGAATCAGATGCATGTTCTGATCCTGAGCTAGAATCAGACAAGGGAAATGATAGAGGGAAGCAGATCAATGATGTGTATCGTAGTGCCATTGTTTCCACCACCAAGCTCCAAAGGGAGGATCTCAAGGATCCAGAGGAAGGGGAGTGCCTCTTCCATTCGCAGATGTGGGTGAAGGGTTCTCCACTGCAATTTCTTATTGATAGTGGAAGCCAAAAGAAACTCATTTCAATAGAGTTTGTGAAGAAGCTCGACCTACCGACCATAGCACACCCACAACCATATACCATTGGGTGGATTTACCCATGGATATATCTCCGCATCCACCAACAGTGTTGCCTTTCGTACAACATTAATCCATTCACAGATGAGGTATTGTGTGATGTTTCTCCTCTTGATGTAGCTGATGTATTATTGGGCCAACCATACTTGTGGAGGCGATATGCTGTGTATGAGTCTAGGCCTCGTTTTGTTGTTATTATTCTGGGAAATAAATTGTACAGGATACCAAAGGTAGCACTGCCTCCTACCATCTCCTTGACTATTGCAAAAAAACATAGTAATATTGTTTCCCAAACCAGAAAATTTATTTTCCTTACAACTCGCTCACAGAGCTCCCCTGCATCGCTACGGCAGATGGACAAAGTCATGGGGGAATACGAGGATATTTTCTCCTCACCCACAGAGGTTCCTCTACACTGTTACGACAAGCACTCCATTGATCTGATCCCCGATGCACTGCCACCTGATATTTCCATACCTCATGTGATTACACAGACAAAATCCACACATGTACTGTCTGAGGAAACCAAATTTATTGAGCGCATCCAGCACATCCGCTAGCACGTCCGCTTGCAGGTCCACGACATCTAGGAAAAATCCAATACCAAGTTCAGCAGAATTTGCCTCTCATGGAGGAAATTAACACAATGGGGACCATTTCTTCCTAAGGAGGGAGGAATGATCCAGGTGGATATTGGTGGCCACCCACTTATTCCATTTGGACCCGCACCATCATTTTTTTCAGTTTCAACACAACTTACTATTTTTAGCAGGTTTTTGGGTCCTGAACTCCTGGAGACGTTTGGAGGCCCTAATGATCCAGGTGGATATTGGTGGCCATCCAAATATTCCATTTGAACCCCCACCATTGGTTCTTTTAGTTTTTCATTTTCGGCACAACCTACTATTTTTAGCAGTTTTTCAGGTCCTAAACTTCCGGAGCCGTTTTGAGGTCCTAAATGATTTTTTTTTGGGAAAACCGGGAGCAACATGCGTCCATGGACTAATTTTTCACATATTAAAGTTGTAGTCCTCAAATATATCTTTCTAACAAGGTATGGTGCATGTCAAACATAGATCGTATGCCAAAGTTACGTCCTCAGGAAGTTGAAACACCAATTTACCCAAATGGGGCCCATAGTTTTGGCGCTTCATCGCCTAGGGTTAGGTTTTTGGATTTTTAGCATTTTACATTGTTTCTCAATAATAAATAGGCCCTCGAGCCTCATTTTAACATAGTTAAGAGGCATGTAGCCGCCACATCTCTTCTCAGAGATACGCTACTAGCGCCCTAGCTGTTTTATTTCCATTATGTCTGTAAGCATATTTATGTTATTTGATATTAATGAAATGAAATATTATTTCTGGTGCATCTATGTGTTTATGTTTATTTCTGTGTATTATTTTGTTCCTACATAAATCCGGATCAGAATTAGGGTTTAGTTTAGGAAAACATGGGATTTGGGGCAGTTTTAGGAATGGAGGGAGTTGAAGGGGTTTGAGGGTATATAAATTCTTTGGAAATTTTTTGGGGGTAGGGATAGATGTTAGGGAGTGTAGCCTAAGTGGAATTTTGGGAAATGAGTGAGGGGAAGGGGTACAAAAGTGAAAAACACACTCCTAGCCTAGGAAATTGTGAAAAGTGTAACAATAGGCTAGTATTTGTGGGAAAGTGAGGGAAATGAGGGGAATGAACATGGAAAAAGGCTAGGGGGGATGGATGGAATATTAATGATGGTGTTTGGGCATAGAATGCAGGGTTTTACAACAACAATGAAACTAAGAGAACAAAAGCGCAACGAAACCCTAGGAGAGGGTAATTCACTGACTTTCAAGCATGAACTGAAGCTAAATAAAGGTAGATGAGGGAAGAATGTAACCCAATTACTTTTTTTGATGAAATGGAACTTGTAATTGATGAAGAAACCCCTGGAAAATAAATATTGTACTCCCTTGAGAAAAACATAGCACCTTGGAAAAAGCGCAATGCAGTTGAGGAATTTGGCTTTCCAAGGTGAAATTTGGTTGCTCTGAGGGTGGAAATGCTCCTTGTTGATAGAATGATGTCTCATGAGATTTAAACGAGAAAATGACATGCTTGGTTGGTCTTTTTAAAAGCTGGAAATCGATTTTTCTCCTTGGTGGTGATGTGGCCCCATCTTGTCTTTTCACAATTTGATTTGATTTCTTGTGTACTGCAGCTTAGAGACCTTATTACATATATTTACATCTTAATAAAGGTCCAAATGAACTTTATAGACCCTTATTGAACAATTTTCCCTATCACTACTCCTTTCATTGGTGATTTTGATGATGTCATGACCTATTTTCATGATTTTGACAATTTGACCTAATGATGACACTACATGGAAAGCTAAGCAGAATGATGACCATAATGTCCAAGACACTCTTTGTAAGGAAAATGACCTGAAAATTATGATGTTTATTGACCATGAAGGTGAAAGGAGTAGTACTGACCTGGGTAGACTAACCAATGATCAATTTTTTATTTGACAAACCTATTGAAACTATAAAAATTTTCCCTAGGACCCTATCAATCATATAAAATAGCATAATTTGATCACTAGTGACTGACAAGATTGAAAGACACTAATAGGTTGAGCTATAACACACCTTGGAATGATATTCAAGGTGTTATAATGCTCGTGGGCTTAATAAAGAGTCGCATTACAGGTTAGACTTACCACGATTTCTGAGCATGTGGGCTGCCTTTGTCGTTGGGAGCGTTAGGTCACTAAAGCGGGCCACCTTCACGTATCGGGCGTTAAAACACAGGCTCAATAAATTATAGCCGCATTCATAATTATAAAATACGAAAGTCAAAGTTAGTTTTTAAGTTTGAAAAATAATTTTGGTAATACGTGACAAGTTTCATTACGTGGGAGTTAAAAATCTCATAATGTTCTTTTTTAGAGTGGGCCTTTTAAAAGGTTTTATGGTTATATATATATATATATATATATATATATATATATATATATATATATAATTAAAAGGGTTTTATTGAAAGGGTTATTTTTTTGAAAAAGGAGCTTTGCAAGACTTATCAAAGGAGAAACTTAGGGTTTCATAAGAGAATATTGTTTTTTGAAGAAAAATGGATTTCTCAAATTTACAACCCGAGTTCTTATCATAATCTATATTGGGGGAAATTTTTTTCCAAACATTCAAATTGGTCAGAATCACACCAAACCAGAATGACCAGATAAGGCTTGTTGCCAGGAATCCAGTGCACTTTGTTTCATCGAAAATAGACTCCATATGTGAAAGTTAGAGCCTAATGTTCGCTGTGCCAAACATGTGATTTAAAAAAAGAGAGGGGTCAAACAGGGTCAAAGGTCAAAATTTGGGTTTTCCCATTGGCCAATGGCATGCTGACAAGTGTCAAATTATGAGTGGCCCGAATTTCTGGTTTGTTGACAACTTGAGGAGGAGCCAATAGGAAGAGGACACATGGCAAGCCTGGAGGTTGCCAAGTGCCACCCCCCCCTCCAAGGCCGAATTTAGTTAAGTGCTAAGTTCAAATTTTAAACCATGGTTGGATTTTCATATTACAATGGCTGGGATTTCAATAGTCCAAAGTCTGAATTTTTTATTATATGGTATAAACTATATAAGTCAAAGGGTTGGATTCATATGAATTTGGTATGCAAAATTATTTAACCAGTGGAAGGGTGGAGGTCGGGGCTCGACCATGTGATCTCCCCTGCACCAACCACCACATCTACCAACAAACTACGCATCATGACTTAACATGTATGGGCATCAACATTTATTTGAAGTTTCAATTTAGTTCAGGCAAAAGGATATGGGGGCCAGCTCCGTCTCATGTAACCTTGGCACTCGACCAAAGGCGGGAGCCATTCGTTAATGGCGCGGATTAAACATTAATACGTGTTATTAACCTTTAAACCCTCATGTTTATGCGCTAATCCTCGCGCTAATCCAAATTATGATAATTGCGCCATTAGTGCGTTAAGCCACAATGAAATTATGCTTAACATTAATTAAACTCCAATTTAATACATAAGAGAAGATGGCAGAGCCCCTAAATCCGGCGTTGCCTTTAAAATTAGTGGGCTTAACTGGAGTTTATCCAGATTTGGAGGAGTTTTCTTAGGGAAAAACGAAGAAGCCATAAATTTGGCATATTTTGACCAATTTTGGCTCAAGAAGAGTCATCCCTGGATGATTTGGATGCTTTGAGCATGATGGTTCAGTTTGCAGAGGCATTTGAGCACCTTTTTAAGTGATTTTTCCACTTTGAAGATTAAAGAATCCTAGGGCCACCAGGAGAGGAGGTCATGCCTAGTCCACTTGAAGACCATTTTCAGAGCTTGAAGAGTCTATTTTGAGGTTTTTGGGTCTTTTAAATCCAATGGGGTAGGTTGCAAAGCCATTGGAGCAATATAGGTGCATGTAATCAGAGAATTGACCATTAATCCAAAGAGGGCCTAGCCATTGAAGCAAGTCCATGGAGATGTAGCCTAGGAGGGGTGAACTCCGTTATCAATTACTGAGTAATGTGTTTGCTGTGTTTTATTTATCTGCAATTTACTTGTTGTACATGTGTTTTTAACAACTAATTTACTTAATAAATTTCTCATAAAAGACACTAAAACTTGACACATAAACCCTTTCACAACTTGCTAATTTGAGACGATCCTAAACACATTTATTTAATACTAATGAGGGAGCTAGCACAATGAAATTAGTTTTCCCATATTCAGATCAGGTTGGTACCAGGGCACAATTTAGCTCATTTTAGCCAAGGTTAAGTAGAGAATTAGCTATTGTTTTTGTATTTGTGCAAGGAGAATTTAACTGTGTGCAAGTTTATGTGTGTGAAGAGAAGGTCAAGATTGAGAGCTCAGTTCTCAAATCATAGCAAAGAAGATTTTTATGCATTGCAAGTGTGATGCCATATTCATCAAGCACTGTTTCTAGTCAATATTCCTTAGCAAAACTCTTTGATAAAGAGATGTTGCAGAAGCTCTACATCATGAATGACATGGTTCAAGATATGGATGAAGATAAGAGGGAGATAATTATACTTCAAGAGCAGTTGATTGCCATGAAGGAAGATTAGCAAGATCTTCTTGAAAATATGCATGAGATGGAGACTCAGCTCCATATTGCAAATGAATACCTATCAAGGATGCATGAGATGGAGAATCAACTCCATGATGCTAAGGAAACCTTAGCCAAGTATGTGCTTGAAAAAGAGGTATGCAATTAAAGTTTATTTTCAATTTATTCTCAAAATGAATGTGCAGGTGCTTTTGAAAGACACATTAGAGGAATAGGGTCCAAATTATTAATGAATATGGGCTATGAAGGTGAAGGATTTGGAAAACATGCAGAAGGCATAGTTGAGCCAATTGCTGTTGAGGAAAGGCCTAGGTATTTGGGTCTTGGTTATGGAAAACATGATGGAGAATGCTCCAAAGCCAAGGAGGCACATGATGTTTTTCCAAGAAGGAATTTCATTACATGTTCATTACCTCATTCTTGTGAATATTAGGTTCATGAGGTATGCTAAAGATTTACACCCACTTTGAAAGAAGATGCTCATAAGCATGCAATTGATGGAGATGGAAAATAAGAGGATGTTGAAAGATCTAAAGTCATTTAAGTCATTTTTGGTATTCCGAAGAGAGCGCCACTACCTCATCAAATTCACCTCCTCAAGAAGGCAAAAAACGTGAATGCGCAAGGTATAAATCTACCTTTAATCAAGTTTATTTTGATTATGATAAACATGGTAAATATTCACATAAGATTTGGAAAAAGTTTACATTTTCCTTTTGTGGTTTGAATAACCATACTGTTTTGAGGTGTTGGAAGAAGTTTTCCATACACAGGAAACTTTTGAAACAAAGTAGATAGAAAGCCAAAGGTCCAATGGATAAAGCAAACCATGTTGAAAAGAATATGCAATTGTTTTGCATTCATTTCCATAAGCAAGGTCAACTTGTAGACAAGTTTTGGAATTTGTATCCAAAAATTCATCCACGACATTTGAATAAGGTGGAGAGAGATCTTGACAAGAATGGAAAAGAAGATTCCATAATTGATGTGGGTCAGGATGATTCACATGATTAAGTGTAGCTGAAAGAAGCACCATTGAAATGGTTTGGTAAGAGATGGTTAGATTTATTATCCAATTAAGGCCTTGCATTTCTTTTGATGATTGATGCATTTAGTTTCCAATTGAATAAATATATTTTCTCTTGAAATATGCTGCATATTGCATGAAGTAAGATGTTGTAAAAGTGGCCCTATGTTGACTCACTTAGATGCAACAAAGATGAAAATTTGTACATGTTTTTGTTTGACTTGAGAGTCAATGGTTTGAAGTGATATGTTTTGTAGACTAATGTTTGGTCGATGGTTTGTACATCGAGATGTAAGAGTACACGATGATGTTAAAATTATGTGACATTTTTTGCTTTGAAGGAGCAAAAGGATATGTCGTCAAGTTATGTTTCTTGCACAATGTGTTTTTTAGATTGATGGTTGTGTTTGTGACAAGATGTCGCAGGATTTTGGGAAGGTACACTCTTGAGCGAGAGGCTCATGATTAGCCTTCGTTCTCAAATCATGACATGAGTAGCATATCACTAATGGAGGATGATGGAATCAAGAAGAAGAAAGGTGGACAAGATGCCAAAAATATTGCAGCCAAAACAAAAACCATTTTAGACCATTTGATGTGTTGGTGCCAAGAAGTGAAAGAGATGGAGAATGCATTCTTCCAGATGTGGAATTTGGAACTGTTGGGTTGTTTATTGGGTAAACTAACACAAGTATTTAATTATCAATCCGGGCTTGTAGAACTTAGAAGCATCTCAAAAATATATGGATTTCAGCTATAGTCAAGTTTAGAAAATGAATTATTAATAATAAAGGAAATGCATATTACAAATATAAATCTTAACTAAATAATTTCTAATTCAATTATGTAATAAGCAACATAAGAAGCTCATAACTTAGGAGAACTTGTTTGTCCTTCTCTTACAATACTGCTTCATGAATCAGAAATAAAAAACCACTAATGAACAATAGATCGAGATGCATGAAAGAATAAATGAAGAGGCTCCTAACTAAGGAGATCACGGCCGTCCTTCATTAGAGACTAATTCATCATTAATGCCATTGTTAGAAAATATGAACTTCAAAAACTCACTTAAAATTAGGAAAGATGGATTCTAGTTCTAGTTCTTGATAGGATAGAAGGAATGTTTAACTTAAAAATTGGATTGACCCTTCATATGCAAAATAGAAATTAGAATTAGATTCATCAACAATCATTACATATCATCATACGTCTAATTAACTGATTAAGCATAAAACAGAACTAGTTCATGAAATTGCAACTAAATTAACTAGAAAGTGCACATAGCTCGGTGTGGGGGCTCTCCACCCTTGCCTCGTAGACTTGAGTAATTTCAGCTACTGACACTCAATCAAGCATTCCCCATATAGAATAATAGAAATAAGATAGAACTGGTTCTTCAATTAACTCCCAAAGTTTAGAAATAACAAAGTGAAATTATACAAATTCCACATCTGAATGCCTTCAATGTCGTAGGCTTAAATAGATGTAGTATTCCCAAATGGGGAATGCAACAATATATAAACACAAAACTGGAAATAGCAATGTAAATTAACTCATTAACATTGGAGACCAATATGGAGTCATAACATAATGTATTAGATCAACAAATCAATACAAAATAGTGAGGCATAAAACATATACAATGAAGGAACAAGCCTCCCATAAGCAATCACTCCCAAAAATGCGCTGCTATCACAATACAAAATGCCAGAGAGAAACTACAACGCAGTAATATTATGCATAACTACAGCTGGAGATGATAAAATGATGTAAAAACACTGATATAGGCCCCAATAGAATCTAAACATACAGATTCAGGCACTAGATTAGCCTTCCAAGATAACCAGAGGTTCAGCATTACAATGTAGGTCTAATAGGCTAGGCCTAAGTGAAGAACCATTGCAACAACGGAGATGAAGATATGGCTGAAGATGATGTAGACACTACAGATCTTCTCCAACATATCCTATGGATGAAATAATAGCTCCTCCATTGAAGAAATCACCTCTCAAAACAATCACTACAACCACCCCTGTAACTCCTCCCTAAAATAATGTAGATCTAGACTGAAAATGTGTTATAGGGGATAAATACTCCTTGGCTTGGTTCCAAATGTGTCAGTTAAGCCCAATGGGCTTCTTCACAAGCCTCCCAATGGATGGAAACCTTCCTCCAGAAAAACTAAACTCACAAAGACACCCGATCTAATTATCCACTGCTGCACCCTGCAACGCAACACAATATCCTGCAGAAACTGCGTTGATGAAGAAAGCTGTAGCTTGGCCTGAAAAAATAAATGTGGAAATGAAGTGCAATTATCTTCCAAGGGGCCTCTCAAGGAAAGAGGTGGGATTCTCGCTCGGGAACACCTGGTGCTAAACAACACAACAATCTCAACTAAACAACTGAAGAATGCAAGAAGTCTAAACAGACCACATACAAAATAATAATAAAAAAAAATAATCCCATATGGCTGCCATCCTCTTCCTTAAATAGATTATGAGATTCCTTGCCCTTGGCCCCACTCAATTAGGTCATTTCCTTCATGAAATCAATCTCCCTCCAAAACTGCGTTATTCCTCATTTAATATCCACTCCATAATAGCGCTATTGACTTGGTCAAAGTTGACTGGTTCAACATGATCCAACCCCTGTTCACACTTAGAGGTGATTTATTTAGCTACTTAGAAGGTCTCCTTTCACACTTGAAGTGTTTTTATTTCCGTTAAGGATATTTATGGGCCTCCCTACCCACTTATTCACCTACCTAGTGACAAAATGATCTATAATATTCGATTTGGCTGAAAGCTAAATTTTAGGAATATTACAATAGATAAATATGAAACAAGCTCATATAAAATGTATCATACAACCATGTATATCCTTATACTATCTATTCAGGTCGAGCTCATCCATCTAATCTTTCAAAATCTAGAAAATCCCATAAAATGCTAAATTTGACCTATTTCCTAGGGATTTCCATAAAAACAGGTCATGTTTAACTGCCTTTGACCGAGTTTGTTTAAGCTTGGTTTGACCGAACCAATAGGTGTACATCCAATATTAGTTCCCAAGATTTCTAGAAATTTATTCAACTCGAGCCTAGGTGTCCTACAAGTATGACATCAATGAAGCCATTGCGGGAATTTTTGGTCTAATCCAAAAATACACTTAAAACCCATTTTTTACAAAAAAATCTAAAAATTAAAAAACATAATTTATTTGCCTGAATATGCATAATAAGGTCAAAATAGGTCATATTTGGATGGTATAAAGTAGAAAATGATGGAAATTAGGTGGATTTTAATAAGAAAATTTTTATAAAAAACGAGGGCCAACATCTCCCCCTTGCTTACTCTCAAGCATGTCCTCATGCTTGCCTCTGTCTCTTTGACCTTCTGCTTCTGTATGATGACTGCCCTGCTGATGTACCTATGAATTTTGCTCCTGATGTCGAAGCTCCCTAATGATATACCTGTAAAAGGATGTCAAGACCCTCATGTCCTTTTTCTTCTCTTTTATAAATCTCTATTTTCACCTTTTTGTTTCTCAAGTTTACAAATGATAGTAACAATGAGCTTTGAAATTCTTGACCTTGTACTATGGAATTCCAAAAATCAATATTAATTATGACCATGCGATGAAAACTATAGGCACATTTTAAACATGTTGAACTCCTCGGCGATCAACAACAATGTCGCATAGTTACAAAGAAAACTCCAATCGAACACATCAAAGCTTCTTTCACTTGTGTAGGGGGTTTTCTTCTTGTCATAAATCCACTATAAAATAACTTGTGCCAATGATTTTTATGACTAGGCATTCACTAATGGAGGATGATGGAATCAGGAAGAAGAAAGGTGGACAAGATGCCAAAAATATTGCAGCCAAAACAAAAACCATTTTAGACCATTTGATGTGGGCGCCAAGAAGTGAAAGAGATGGAGAATGCATTCTTCTAGATGTGGAATTTGGAACTGTTGGGTTGTTTATTGGGTAAACTAACACAAGTATTTAATTATCAATCCGGGCTTGTAGAACTTAGAAGCATCTCCAAAATATATGGATTTCAGCTATAGTCAAGTTTAGAAGATGAATTATTAATAATAAAGGAAATGCATATTACAAATATAAATCTTAACTAAATAATTTCTAATTCAATTATGTAATAAGCAACATAAGAAGCTCATAACTTAGGAGAACTTGTTTGTCCTTCTCTTACAATACTGCTGCATGAATCAGAAATAAAAAACCACTAATGAAAAATAGATCGAGATGCGTGAAAGAATAAATGAAGAGGCTCCTAACTAAGGAGATCACGACCATCCTTCATTAGAGACTCATTCATCATTGATGCCATTGTTAGAAAATATGAACTTCAAAAACTCACTTAAAATTAGGAAAGATGGATTCTAGTTCTAGTTCTTGATAGGATAGAAGGAATGTTTAACTTAAAATTTGGATTGACCCTTCATATGCAAAATAGAAATTAGAATTAGATTCATCAACAATCATTACATATCATCATACGTCTAATTAACTGATTAAGCATAAAACATAACTAGTTCAGGAAATTTCAACTAAATTAACTAGAAAGTGCACATAACTCGGTGTGGGGGCTCTCCACCCTTGCCTCGTAGACTTGAGTACTTTTAGCTACTGAAACTCAATCAAGCATTCCCCATATAGAATAATAGAAAGAAGATAGAACTGGTTCTTCAATTAACTCCCAAAGTTTAGAAATAACAAAGTGAAATTATACAAATTCCACATCTGAATGCCTTCAATGTCGTAGGCTTAAATAGATGTAGTATTCCCAAATGGGGAATGCAACAATATATAAACACAAAACTGGAAATAGCAATGTAAATTAACTAATTAACATTGGAGACCAATATGGAGTCATAACATAATGTATTAGATCAAAAAATCAATACAAAATAGTGAGGCATAAAACATATACAATGAAGGAACAAGCCTCCCATAAGCAATCACTCCCAAAAATGAGCTGCTATCACAATACAAAATGCCAGAGAGAAACTACAACGCAGTAATATTATGCATAACTACAGCTGGAGATGATAAAATGATGTAAAAACACTGAATTAGGCCCCAATAGAATCTAAACATACAGATCTGGGCACTAGATTAGCCTTCCAAGACAACCCAAGAGGGTTTTCAGAAAATGCACACAATGTGCCAATGTAAGCTGCAGCCCTAGGGCTGAAGATATGCTGCAACAACAGAGATGAGAAGATATGGCTAAAGCTGATGTAGAAACCTACATCTCTTCTACAATAGATCCTCTAGATGAAAGAATGGCTCCTCCACTGAAGAAATCTCCTCCCAAAACAATCACTGCAACTACCCTTGCAGCTCATCCCTAAAATAACACAGATTTGGACTGAAAATGCACTGTAGGGGATAAATAATCCTTAGCCTGGTGCAAAATGTGTAAATAAATCCCAAGGGGCTTCTTTATAGGTCTCCCAATGGATGGAAACCTTCCTCCACTGAAAAACTAACTCTAAAGACACCCGATCTAATTATCCACTGCTGCACCCTGCAACGCAACACAATATCCTGCAGAAACTGCGTTGATGAAGAAAGCTGTAGCTTGGCCTGAAAACATAAATGTGGAAATGAAGTGCAATGCTCTTCCAAGGGGCCTCTCAAGGAAAGAGGTGGGATTCTCGCTCGAGAACACCCGGTGCTAAACAACACAACAATCTCAACTAAACAACTGAAGAATGCAAGAAGTCTAAACAGACCACATACAAAATAATAATCCAAAAACATAATCCCATATGGCTTCCATCCTCTTCCTTAAATAGATTATGAGCTTCCTTGCCCTTGGCCCCACTCAATTAGGTCATTTCCGTCATGAAATAAATCTCCCTCCAAAATTGCGTTATTCCTCATTTAATATCCACTCCTCCATAATAGCGCTATTGACTTGGTCAAAGTTGACTGGTTCAACATGGTCCAACCCCTGTTCACACTTAGAGGTGCTTTATTTAGCTACTTAGAAGGTCTCCTTTCACACTTGAAGTGTTTTTATTGCCGTTAAGGAGATTTATGGGCCTCCCTACCCACTTATTCACCTACCTAGTGAAAAAATGATCTATAATATTCCATTTAGCTAAAAGCTAAATTTTAGGAATATTGCAATAGATAAATATGAAACAAGCTCATATAAAATGTATCATACAACCATGTATATCCTTATACTATCTATTCAGGTCGAGCTCATCCATCTAATCTTTCAAAATCTGGAAAATCCCATAAAATTCTAAATTTGACCTATTTCCTAGGGATTTCCATAAAAACAAGTCATGTTTAACTGCCTTTGACCGAGTTTGTTTAAGCTTGGTTTGACTGAAAAAATAGGTGTACATCCAATATTAGTTCCCAAGATTTCTAGAAATGTATTCAACTTGAGCCGAGGTGTCCTACAAGTATGACATCAATGAAGCCATTGCGGGAATTTTTGGTCTAATCCAAAAATACACTTAAAACCCATTTTTTACAAAAAAATCTAAAAATTAAAAAACATAATTTATTTGCCTGAATATGCATAATAAGGTCAAAATAGGTCATATTTGGATGGTATAAAGTAGAAAATGATGGAAATTAGGTGGATTTTAATAAGAATTTTTTTATAAAAAACGAGGGCCAACATCTCCCCCTTGCTTACTCTCAAGCATGTCCTCATGCTTGCCTTTGTCTCTTTGACCTTCTGCTTCTGTATGATGACTGCCCTGCTGATGTACCTATGAATTTTTCTCCTGATGTCGAAGCTACCTAATTATCTACCTGTAAAAGGATGTCAAGACCCTCATGTCCTTTTTCTTCTCTTTTATAAATCTCTATTTTCACCTTTTTGTTTCTCAAGTTTACAAATGATAGTAACAATGAGCTTTGAAATTATTGACCTTGTACTATGGAATTCCAACAATCAATATTAATTATGACCATGCGATGAAAACTATAGGCACATTTTAAACATGATGAACTCCTCGGCGATCAACAACAATGTCGCATAGTTACAAAGAAAACTCCAATCGAACACATCAAAGCTTCTTTCACTTGTGTAGGGGGTTTTCTTCTTGTCATAAATCCACTATAAAATAACTTGTGCCAATTCTTTTTATGACTAGGCATTCACTTTAAATTTAGGCGCTATTTTACCCACGCAATCTGCAAAATAGGGGTCGAAAGAACCAGGAAAATATCCCAAATAACAACGAATTTGAGAAAATTGTCCAGGATGAGCCTAATTGGGCTCGGTCTGAAGAAAACCCATGTTTTCATCTTTCAAATTTAAATTTAGTTTGCTCAGAAAAAGCAAGGAAAAATAGTGGCTTCTTCAAAATCGAAGTGCATATCTAGGTCTGAATAAAATTTCATGATCATTCAATTTGAAATCAATTTCTGGAAAATTAATCAACGCGTGCATTTAATTGGAAATCAATTTCTAGAGAAACTACTATATGCATTCATTTTTTATTGTTAGTTTGGAAGTCAAATTCTGGCAACAAAAACTATTATGTAATTTTGAATGTTGCTTTTAAATTTAATAACACCACCACTCACTAATTTTTTATTTTTATTTTTTTAAATCGAATTATGGAAAGGGGAAATTTTCATAAATTTGAAAAATTATTTTTTAAAAATTCACCTTCTCAGAAATCGAATGCTGGAGATTTACTTTATGTTAGAGAAATTGAAATATTGAAGGTGATCTTATTTGGAGAAATTGAATGTTGGAGAATGCTCAAGTTAACCACTGCAAGCAACATAACCACTCGTTCATTCACTACCTTTTGAGAAATCGATTCTTGGAAAATGAAAATCAACCTACAAGGAGAACATAATTATGCTCAGCTACATAATCCTCCTAAAAATCATCCTTCTCTGCCTTCAATTATTGTGTCTTCTCTCTTCTGCTGCAAAAAGGAGTCTGCTGCTCTTCAAAACTAATAAAAAATTTTCTCTATGTGTACAAAGACCATAAAAACACTTTAGCAATGTTTTTTCTGCTCCATAACTCATATTTCAATCTCTGTTTTGCCAAAATTTTCTCAAAACCCCTTCTCTGTTTTAAAAAACTTCTCATTGTGCATATGTAAAATGGAAAAGTTTTCCGTTGTATGTATGAGAATAGGCATAGTTCTGCTCTTTGTATGTATAAAAATTTCACTGAAAATATGAGAAATGAACGAATTCGCCACTGTGTATATGAGAATGAAAATAAAATATACCCACTTGTATATATAATGGAAGAATTTCGTTCACTGTGTATAAATATGGAAAATTTTTCACTCACTGTATATAAAAATTTGGCAAAAATATTGCTCTCTGTTCAAAATCATGCATGAGGAAACTCATTTTTTTTAAGCTCATTTACCTGTTCTAGGGTCAATCTTGTCGATGTGTCTGAGACAACTTCATATTCTTGTGTTAAACAATGCCATTTCTATTAGAAATCCACTTCGAATTTACAAAGGATTCACTCATTATCGATGGCAAAGATGTTTTTATTTATTTATGATGGCAGAGTCTTGGTTTAATAACTGGAGTTTAACTCCTTCAAACGTGACACATTTCAAACTGAACACGAGTTTTCCTACCTTGAAATCTGTTCAACAACTTCTGGCGATCTTGGAAGTGATTTCTTACCTCTTTTGCGGGATTTATGGAGTCTTTTGGAGCGCTCAGTCAACTTGTCACTGAGAAAATCTTAGCCTCAATATTATTAAAAAAAATGACACCTTCTTCCCTTATTTGTCCACGACTTGCCTATTAATCTGTGTTTCTCCCTCTATTCAGTGTTCTCTGTTCTGCGCAACACTCTCTGTGTCTTTCCTACTTATTTATCCTTCCACGAGGATGATCTTTACGTGCATACAAATGCATAGCGTCCTGCTCCTCTACCTAAGCGTAATTCTAGCTGTGATGGTGGGAGAAATGCGTTTAAAAAAATGTTTTGATGCTTCTAGGAGATGGCTCTAAGTTTTCACGGAAAAAGTGTCTTTGTTTGACTGCATCCTCCTTCCATGGTGTAATTCCTATCGCTTCATCGAACTCCGTATTTCCTTCATTCAGACCCTAACTCATTCCTTTGTATGCCATTCTCATTTCGTTCATTTCGTGAGGCTCCATTTGTTTTTGAATTGATATATATATATATATATATATATATATATATATATATATATATATATGTGTGTATGTATGTATGCGCCTTTTTCATTACTTATAGTTTTCTTCATACATATTTATGATATATATATATATATATATATATATATATATATATATATATATATATATATATATATATATATATATATATATACCATTTTTTCCATAATATATATATGCACTTTCAACTTTTTTCATGATTTCTTATATGCGCGTTTTTTTAATGTCCTCAATTTTGGATCAAAATGTTTATAGGGTAATGTAGGGATATATGGATTAATGTAGGTTAAATGAAAGGTATGGTAGGATAATGGTAAGGTAATTCATAAGATTATGATGATGTATGATGGTGTAATGGATAGGGTTATGATAAATGTAGAATTATGATGGAATGTAGGATTATGATGAGGGTAGGGTAGGAATGTAAACATTTTATGTGATGATGTAGGATATAGGTAGGGAAAATGTAGGGTGTTAATAGATTGATATGATGCATATTCAAGTTTAAATCAATTTTAATAATTATAGATTTTTTTTCAAAATCATGGGTTTTAAGAACATTTTTTCACTTATAGTACTCCTTTCACATAATAGATTTAACCCAATGTCAATGTTTTGTTGATGATGACCGTTGCTAGTTCATCCAAATTTGACTCATTTTGATGATGACGGTTCTTCAAAGATGAATTTTGATGGAATGTAAACACTTGTGTTTTCTTATTTGATCTGCTGGATGTTGTTACATGTATTTGCATCTGATATTGACTCAGGTCCCTTTTACCGTTTGTATTTGATGTTTTAGGTCCCTTCTGACATGATACAGGTCCCTTCTGGATAATGTTCTTAATGATATCTCAGGTCCCTTTTGTACAATATTTTCAATGATGTATCGGGTCCCTTTGTAATTCAGGTTCCTTCTTCAATTCAACTGCTCAAACTAGTTACATAGTTTTATTACAAGCTTCATCCTTGCTGATGTTAAGACTTGTCCTCAAGTCTTGGATTTCTTGGAGGATTATTTCTGCAAATTCAAACTGAAGTAAAACAAAATAGAGAATTCATATTGGCCAAACAAGTTGGTTTTCAGATATGAATTCGAGTTTGTATTGTGCCAGTTTCCTGGATTTTCACAACCAAACTCCCTTATTATTTTTGATCTTTTTATATTTTTCTTTTCTTTTCTGTATGGAGGCGAGGTATAATGGAGTTGGAAAGTATGGAATGCTTACGAAAGTAATATAGGTTGAAGTCATCATCTAAGAGTAGATGGATAGATAGATATAAAATAGGTCTGGACTTCAACATGCATGATTGCGGAACTTAACATGCAATATGGTAAATAAATGAAATCATGAACAATATGGCTTATTAAAGGATTCATTGACAATGGATGTGGCTTGTCATGGTAAAACTTGACTTCTTCTTCTTATTATTAGCTTCATGTCTTTTGCCTCGATCTTGATCATCTTGTAGGGTTGTTGGTGTTGTTGGTCAGCAACTGAAAGCAAGCTTCATGAGTTTTGAGTTTCATTAGATGAACTCAACATCTTGTGAATTCCACTTTTCTTTTAATTGAACATTTTTATTCATATTTTTAAATATTATTTAAAAAAAAAAATTTACTTTGAAAAGTCCTTTGTCCATGGAGTTCACCTCTTAAATCTTCTTATGACCTACAAAAACATAACATCTGCCTGCAATACACTATTAGATGATGGAGGAGGGGAGGTGTATAGTATCTCTTCTTCCAAGGAATATGTAAAATAATTACAAGAGATGGTAGAAAATAAGTTCAAAGATGATTTACAAAGAAAATGCATTTGTTTACCCCTTTGAGGAATGGTGTCCATCCTAGACCTCCTACTAGTATTTTGTTCACAAAATATTCGTTTGATGTCAAATTAGAGTGATTCAAAATCCAAGTTGAAGTGAATTAATATGGATACCTCCAGTATAATCATGTTTTAAAAATTATTTAAAATGATATGCTAAAAATGATGAGAAGTACCATGTTTGATAGAGCTTCTTGTGAATTTGTAACTAGACCAACAATCACTATTTGGAGTGTAATTTTTTTGTTAAATGTCGGATCGATGTGATTCCACTTGGAGATTAAAGTAGATTAATTTTTTTATATCCATTAGAAACTTTTTTTTAAAATAATTAGTTTTGATATCAAAAAATTGGTGATGACAGACCTAGGAGGCAGAGTTTGACTATGCTGATTTTATGACATGCAGTCACTAAATGTGGAATAACTTTTTCACTTGGCCTTCGAATGAGATGATTCAAATTGTGTCATAAACTAGAATTAAATATATATCTTATTTTTAATAGCTTTTTAAGAGAATATGATTTAGTATGTGAAATATTCAAATGAACAGTGAAGACCTAGAATTGTCACCATGCATATTTTTCGACAAGCAGTTAGTATTTTAAGCATAGATTTTTCATATAATGTCAGATTGAGCTGATTCAAATTGATTTGGAAACTAGATTCCAGGGGATATCTTCCCTATGAATATCATGTAAAAATATTTCCATTATAACCCTAAAATCAATACTGTACTAACTCTGTCCTTAAATTTTTTCTTGAAATCTAGTGTTTATTTTGATCATTTATTTATTTATTTGTGATCCAAATTGAAATTTAAAAATGGATTTTAAAACTAGATTTCAATAGATAACTTGTTTAAAACCATGATTTTTAAAAATGGTCCTATATGGTTCAACAATAGTGCATTTTTTCATGAAATCCTTTTAAATGAGTATTGAACAATGACGTGAAGAATTATTTATGAGAAAAAGTCTTATTGTGAACTCATTCCACCCATTTATTTATTTTATTCTATTGCATCCTACTCTATTGTATAAAAATAAGTCATTCTCTCAAGTATAAGAGAATTTCCAATGCATCCATTTGCGTAGAAATATCATAAGTAAACTCATATCCAAGTTTGAAAATATACTTTAATGAATGTTTGGACATGAAAAATTATTTGATCATAAATATTTGATGCTAAGGAATATTGAAAAATGGAGTGGTGTTGTGACCTAATGATTAGTTGAAACCAAGTTTTAAGATGATCTTTGTTTTCTTGGCTCTCGTTAATTGTCATATCACAAAGTTCTTCGTGTGGCACTTGTTCAAAATCTTGAATGCACAAGGGATCTTGTGATATACATGCTAGAAATTATTCAATTTCGGTTTCTAATGTTTGATCTTCATCACATGTGATCCATGACTCATTCATCTTCTTACAAAGATAACTAGAATAAGATTCTAAGTTTTCTTCTTGTGGATTCCCTTCATGGATGCTTTGTTCCTCTTATAATTTCTGAAATGAAGATTCATCCCTAGTAATCACTCTAAATTGTGGACAAGGATTTAAGAAGATCCTTGTGGTGGAATACCCTCCTTCTCTAAATGGCTTCTTTAACATCATGTTTTTTAGATCTTGTTTTGCAAATGGATTTTGCAGTTATTATTATTTTTTTTTTGGGGTTTTGTTTTAGGGATCTACCTTTCTAATTTCTATGTTTAAGTACGAATAACCATAATGAAAAGTGTTTTTGTTTTTATTTTTATTTTTATTTTATTTTATATATATATATTTATTTTCTATACAATCTTTCTAATTGACTAAATTGAAGTATGCTTCCTTGAAAATGGAGCCAAAAATGTTGGGTCAATTTACTGGGTAAATTAACACAAGTAGTTAATTATCAATCCGGGTTTGTAAAACTTGGAAGCATGTCCAAAATATATATATGGATTTCAACTACAATAAATTTTAGAAAATGAATTATTGAATTTTAAAGGAAATGCATATTACAAATATAAATATTAACTAACTAATTTCTAATTCAATTATGTAATAAGCAACAAAAGAAGCTCCTAACTTAGGAGAACTTGTTTGTCCTTCTCTTACAATACTACTTCATGAATCATAAATAAAAAAACACTAATGAAAAATAAATCAAGATGCATGAAAGAATAACTAAAGAGGCTCCTCACTAGGGAGATCCTCGCTGTCCTTCATTACAGATTCATTCATCATTGATGCCATTGTTAGAAAATAGGAACTTCAGAAAATCACTTAAAAGCAGGAAAGATGGATTCTAGTTCTAGTTCTTGATCAGATAGAAGGAATTTTTAACTTAAACACTGGATTGACCCTTCATATGCATAATAGAAATTAGGATTATATTCATCAGAAATCATAACATATCATCATACATCTAGTTAACTGATTAAGCATAAAACAAAACTAGTTCATGAAATTGCAACTAAATTAACTAGAAAATGCACTTAGCTCGGTGTGGGTGCCCTCCACCCTTGCCTCGCACAGTGTGAGTAATTTCTGCTACTGAAACTAAATCAAGAATTCCCCATATATAAAAACAGAAAGAAAATATAACTGGTTCTTCAATTAACTCCCAAAGTTCAGAAATATCAAAGTGAAATTATACAAATTCTACATCTGAATGTCTTCAATGTCTTAGGCTTAAATAAAGAAATATGAAACAAACTCATCTAAAATGTCTCCTACACAAATTTATATCCTTATCTTATCTATTCAGATCGAGCTCATCCATATGATCTCTTAAAATATGGAAAATCCCATAAAATGCTAAATTTGACCTATTTCCTAGGGATTTCCATAAAAACAGGTCTTATTTGACTGCTTTTGACCAGGCTTGTTTAAGCTCGGTTTGATCGAAATAATATGTGTACATCCAATATTAGTTCCCAAGCTTTCTAGAAATGTATTCATTTCGAGCCTAGGTGTCGTGCAAGTATGACATCATTGAAGCCATTACGAGAGTTTCTGGTCTGATCTAAAAATACACTTAAAACCCAATTTTTACAAAAAATTCTAAAAATTGAAAAACATAATTTATTTGCCTGAATATGCATAACAAGGTCAAAATAGGTCATATGTGGATGGTATAAAGTGGAAAATGATGGAAATTAGGTGGATTTTAATAAGAAAAATTTGATAAAAAACGAGGGCCAACAGGAACCGTGGAGGTAAAAGAATGGTTATTTATTTTCTTGTGATTAATGATATTGGAACTCATTGTTGTAGTTCACTCAGATGGGCTTATCTTGGAAAAGTGGTTTCCAAGGAGAATCTTGCATCAAATGCATGCTTGTGCAAAGGAGGAACATGATTCTAAGTGGGAAGGCCATCAGTCACTTTCTAATCACTGAGGGATTGCTTTGGTACAACAAGGCGTTTGATCAGTCAGAAAGTAGCCAACAAGTGTTGGATTGGGTCAGCAGTGAAAGGAGGACATTGGTTGAAGTGCCAAGCCATTTGCAAGGCAAGGCATGTCATTGAACCCAAGTGGTTTTCATGGAAAATTTTCCAAGTAGAATCAATTTTATAGAACTTGGGAAAGAGAAGAGTGTTCAACTCATATCAGATAACCAGCTTTTTGGGTCCAAAATCCTGTCAGTGGGAAGGAGTGATCGGAATCTGGATTGGGGGCAAAAAATTGCCAAAAATTCAAAGTGCTTAGAATTGTACCAAACTAGAATGTCTAGATAGGTTTCTTCGCCAGGAATCCGATGCACTTTGTTTAATCAGAAACTGAATCCATATGTGAAAGTTAGAGCTTGTTTTTCGCCATGCCAAACAAGCCTTTTTTTTTAAAAGGGGTCAAACAAGGTCAAAGGTCAAAATTTGGGTTTTTCCACCGGCCAATGGCATGCTGACAAGTGTAAAATTATGAGTGTCCCAGATTTGTTGTTTGTTGGCAGTTTGTGGTTGGTTTAAGGAGGAACCAATGGGAAGAGGACATGTGGCAAGCCCAGAGGCCGCCATGTGCCTCCCCTCCAAGGCCGAATTTAGCTAAGTGCTAAGTTCAAATTTTAAACCATGGTCGGATTTCCATATTACAATGGTCAAGATTTCAATAGTATAATGTCCATTTTTATTATTATTATATGGTGAAAAATATATAAGTCAAAGGGTCGAATTCATATGAATTTGATATGCAAAATTATTTTTCCGGCGGAAGGGTGGAGGTCGGGGCGCGACCCCGCAACCTCCCTTGCACCAACCACCACATCTACCAACAGAACACACAACATGACTTAACATGTATGGGCATCAACATTTATTTGAAGTTTAAATTTGGTTCGGGCGAAAGGATATGGGGGCCAACCCCGTCTCATGTAACCTCGATGCTCGACCAAAGGTGGGAGCCATTTGATAATGTCAGAGATTAAACATTAATACGGGTTATTAACCCTTAAACCCTCATTTTTATGTGCTAATCCTTGCGTTAATATGAATTATGATAAGTGTGCCATTAGCGCATTAAGACACTATTAAACTGCGCTTAACATTAATTAAACTCCAGTTTAATACAACGGAGAAGATGGAAGAGCCCCTAAATCTGGTGCTGCCTCCAAAATTAGCAGGTTTAACTGGAGTTTCTCTAGATTTGGAGGAGTTTTCCTAGGGAAAACTAAAGAAGCCATAACTTTGGCACATTTTGACCAATTTTGGCTCAAGAAGAGACATTCCTAGATGATTTGGATGCTCTAAGAATGATGGTGTAGGTTGCAGAGGTGTTGGAGCACTTTTGTAAGTGATTTTTCCACTTTGAAGATTAAAGAAGCCTAGGGCCACTAGGAGAGGAGGTCATGCCTAGTCCACTTGAAGACCATTTCTAGAGCTTGAAGAGTCTATTTTGAGGTTTTTGGGTCTTTTGAATCCAATGGAGTAGGTTTCAAAGCCATTGGAGAAATTTAGGTGTATGTAATCAAATAATTGACCATTAATCCAAAGAGGGCCTAACCATTGAAGTAGGTTCATGGAGATGTAGCCCAGGAGGGGTGAAATTTGTTATCATCTATTGAGTAATGTGTTTCCTATGTGTTATTTCTCTGCAATTTACTTGTTTTACATGTGTTTTTAACAACTAATTTACTTAATAAATTTCTCATAAAAGACAATAAAACTTGACACATAAACCCTTTCACAACTTGCTAATTTGAGACGATCCTAAACACATTTATTTAATAATGATGAGGGAGCTAGCACAACAAAACTCATTTTCCCACATTTATATCAAGTTCCCACCATTTACAGGGAAGGATTATGATGTGTGGTCCATTAATATGGAGACCATGTTGAAGGCTCATGATGTTTGGGATAATTTCCAATTTGGGTTTTCAGAACCTCAGAATGAAGCAGAAGAACTAGCTCTCAAATGCAGAGAGGGAACTATGGAAGAAAGAAAAAAAGAAGAATGCACAAGCGTTTCAGCTTATCCACCGAGGAGTGGACCGAGTAGTGTTCCAGAAAATTATGATCACATCTTCAACAAAGATAGCATGAGAGACCTTGGTGACAAGCTATAAAGGTATGGCCAAAGTCAATATGTGAAGTTGCAGAATACTAGAAAACATTTTGAGAGTTCAAAGATGAAAGAGACAAAGGACATTGATACCTTCATGAATCAGGTCATGACTACCATAAATCAGTTAAAAATTTATGGATAAGATATTAAAGATCAAACAATGGTTGAGAATGTCCTCATATCTTTGTATACAAAATTTGATGATGTGGTAGCAGCGATAGAAGGAGCCAAGGATTTGGAAACATTTATAGTTGATAAGTTGACGTGATCACTTCTATCCCATGATGCAACGATAGACATAAATAAGGATTCCAATTTAGAAACCACTTTCAAAATTCAGGTTTCTATTTCAAGAGATAGAGGTCGAGGCATAAGTAATTCAAGAGGGAGAGGACAAGGCAGAAGATATGGTGGTCAGAGAGATGGCCGAGAAGAGAATTAACATGAAAGTGTAAACGTGAACATAAGTGTAAATAATAATCAAAGACTTGACAAATCAAATGTGAGATTTTAGCATTGCAATAAATTTGGTCACTATGCACATGATTGTAGGAAGAAAATAACTGATCAAGGAAACCATAGTGCTAATATCACTACAGATAATACTAACTCCATGTTCCTAGATTTCCATAACATGCACAAACCTTCTGATAATGCATGGCTATTAGAGAGTGGTTGCAGTAACCACATGACAAGCAACAATAATTTGGTTACAAATTTGGATCAAAGTGTGAAGACAAAGATAAATTTGGGGACCGACAAGACTGTGGATGTAAATGAAAAAGGAGTGGTCTATATTTTGACCAAGCAAGGGGAGCCAAAGACAATATGAGACGTATATTATGTTCTCGGTCTCAACCATAATTTGATAGGTCTTAGTCAACTGACGCAATGGATACACAATTATATTTCAAGGAGAAGAGTGTGTTATATATGACAAGCCCCTAAGCAAACAACAGATAAAAAAGGTGCAAATGAAAATGAACAAACTCTTTCCTCTAATTATGAATTTTAGTGATCGGGTTAGTTTGTTTATAGCTGCATGCTCTAATGATTATTGGTTATATCGGTTTGAACACTTTCAATTTTCTGGTTTAGTATTGTTGCAACAGAAACAGATGGTCAGAGGATTACCTTCCATCAAAGAACCTGCTAGTACTTGCTAGTTTTACATCTTCGGAAAGCAACACCATGAAATTTTTCCAAATGGAGTTGCATACAGAGCAAAGAAACCTCTTGAGCTAGTGCATACAGACCTATGTGGACCTATGAGGACATAGTTGGTTGGTGGAAGTTGTTACTTCCTCACTATTATTATGACTATAACAAAAATACTTGGGTTTACTTCTTGAAGCAGAAATATGAAATGTTTGCAAAGTTCAAAGAATTCAAATCCTTAGCAGAGAACCAAAGTGATCGGCAGATCAAGGTATTGAGGTCAGATTGTTATGAAATCGGCTCACAAAATAGAAGAAAAGATAGATCAACGACTTAGAAATTAGCTTCTTCGAGGGGGAAACCTCCTTTACATTACATAAATGAAACATTCTTGGATGATACAAATGAAACAACCTCCTTTATATATATAGGAGTCCAAGGGGTCACAATATAATCCTAGCTGGCATAACAATAACAATGTAAGGGCAAAACAATAACATTAGTGGGCTTATATGGGGCACAATAATAACAATATGGGGACTACATGGGCACAACAATAACAATAAGGGGTCTACACTAACAATAAAAATAAGGGGATACACTAGTATTATAGGGATCTAACATAGACCATGGTGGAAAATATGATTCAAAGGCATTCCATGATTTCTGTAAACAACATGGAATCAAAAGATAGTTTACAACTAGATACCCACCGTAGCATAATGGTGTAGCAGAGAGAAAGAACATGAAAATTATGAACATGGCAAGGAGCATGTTGAAAGGAAGAAACTTTTCTAATGAGTATTGGGAAGAAGTAGTTGCATGTGTTGTTTATGTGATAAAAAAATCTCCTACAAAGAGTGTGATGAACAAAGTACCAGAAGAAGCATGGTCAGGTATGTATTGGAGTGTATCTCATCTCGGAGTGTTTGGATGTGTAGATTATGCACATGTGCCTAAAGAGATAAGAGGAAAATTAGATGATAAAAGTGAAAAATGCATATTTACTCGTTATAGTGAGCAATAAAAAGCTTACAATTTGTATAGCCCTGTCACCAAAAAGACCATAATTAGCAGAGATGTGTTCAAAGAACAAGAGTCATGGAATGGGACTCTAGAAAAACCAATTGACGCACAAGTGCCACTGATGAAAGAATATGAAATCGCTGAAAAAGAGTAACAAGAATCACAAGAGAAGACACCAAACAAAGTCACGCTAGCAAGGACTCCAAGATTTTCTGAGTAGCATGGATCTTCAAGCAGATCAACATATCAAAATTCCTAACAATAAATCAAGTGATTAATCAAGCAATGGTAAGAGAAAGATGAGAAGTTTGAAAGATATTTATGATGATTTATATCTTAGTTCAAATTTTGCACTGTTCTCATTCCAACCTTCTTCTTTTGAAGAAGCAATCAAAGATGAAAATTGGGTGCAAGCCATGGATGGAGAAATTGAAGCTATTGAAAAGAATAATACACGGGATTTGGTTGATTTACCAGAAGATAAAAATATAATAGGTTGACAATGTTGAATGAGAAAGGTGAAATTGACAAATTTAAAGCAAGACTTGTAGCAAAAGGGTTCTCATAGCATCCGAGAACAAATTTTGGAGAAATGCTTGCTCCAATAGCCAGATTGGATACTATAAGAGCAGTTCTAGCCAAAAAAACTTAGAACAAATGGAAAGTATATCAAATGGATGTGAAATTAAACTTATTGAATGGAATTATAGAAGAAGAAATTTATATGCAACAACCTCCAGTTTATGAAGTTTAAGGTAAAGAAGATAAAGTTTACAAGTTGAAGAAAGCGTTCTATGGACTCAAGCAAGCATCTAGAGCTTGGTATAGAAAAATAAACAAACACATGATTAAGAATGGATTTTGCATAAGAAACATTGAGCCTACGTTGTACACAAAGGTAAATGAGCATGTATAAATTTTGATTGTTTGATTATATGTTGATGACATGATTTATACAGGTGACTTTGAATTGGATGAAATTGAAGTAGCCACGATGAAATAATTTGAGATGACATATCTTGTTCTCACGAACTACTTTCTTGGCATAGAAGTTGAGAAATTTGAAAAAGGAATTTTTATTTGCCAAAATAATTATGCTAAATATTTGTTGAAAATATGATAATTACAAAACTATCCCTACACTATCTGTAATAGGTACAAAGTTAAGTAAGAATGATGAAATATTAGGTGTTAATCCAACTCTATTCAAAATATTGGTTGGCAGCCTCATGTATCTCACAGATACAAGACTAGATATTATGCATGCATAAATTATAAAAACAATATGTATATCAATGGTTAAATCCGATCATGCAATATACTAAAGCAAGATACTGAATCCTTCTACAAATTAATTGCGGAAAATAAACATGATCGCCAATCACAACAAGTAAAGAAAGAAGCAAATCAAACCACAACACAGATATTTTCCCGGGGAAAGCTTACTTCTCAAAACCCCTCTATCTTCTATTATATATTCACCAAGGAATCATGAAACAATTACAATGCACTCTTCTCACAAGAGTCTCCTGCACTCTCACAACCAGGGAAAATTTTAAGGATGGAAGTTTATCTTAAAGTTTAGAAAGCTTGGCGAATCTAACTAGTCCATAATATGCAAATTGTAAAATGTTTGGTGATTTTTTTGCAAAAATATTTATATTTATAATGATTTTGCATTAGTATATATAAAATCTTGGTGATTTTTAAGGTAAAATAATTTATTATTATAATTTTCGGGCGAATAATTTTTAGAAAAAAATGGAAATTGGCGAATTTGAATTTTGGAAAAAACATGGAAAATTAGCCCAACGGCGAATATTAGCCCCTAAAATTTTCCCCACTCACAACTATCTCACACTGATCCGGACAAAATTGACCAACACTTAGCCAATTTTCAGCCTCTGCTCAGCCTGCCTTGCTTGCACAATTCATGTGGAATGCAATCCCTATTCTTTAGGAATTTCAGCCTTCCAAAACTGCACAATGCTCATGGGAAATCCTATGGGTGTTTTACTGCATGCAGACAACTTACTAATAATACAAATGATAGTTAACATCCATTTAAACTCTGTCTCAACCGGGTCTCCATCAGAACTGACATGCATGCAAATATTAATAGTAAATCATCAGCTACTTGACATATCACTGCATGTGAATTAAATTTGATTTAATTCACTTGACCTCTCACTAGTGCAACAATCAATTACAACTAGTTAAACTGATTTTAACTCAATTAATTGAGTTAAATGATTCTCATGCATTAAAATAATACACTAACTGCAATTTTAACTCTAAAAAAATAGAATCACTCTACATGCCTCATCAACCACCCTCAACTCGAATTTCATGAGCTAACTGATTTTATCATACTCAGTTAACTATTAAAAGTGATCATGAGACAAGATTACAATTTATTTTCCAATTTAATTAAGGGAAAATTAAATTAGACACACATTTCTTGTTGACTTTTCAACACTCCCTCTCAACAAGAAAGGGATTATCAGCTACCCCGATCTTGCCTCTATGGTATTCGATTTTTCTCATGGTGAGCGCCTTCGTTAGAATATCTCCATCTTGATCCTCCGTGGGAATGTACTGAAGTAACATAATGTGTCTCTGAACACAATATTTGAGATGGTGGTACCGGATGTCAATATGCTTGAACCTATCATGGAATACTGGATTAATCGAGAGTTTTATGCAATTCTGATTATCACAATGTATCACCGTCAGATCCATCTGATGACCAAATAAACCAACAAGAATCTTCCTCATCTAGATGGCCTCACATGCAGCTTGACTGGCTGCCATGTACTCTACCTCGACTGAACTAAGTGCCGCAGATCTCTACTTCCTACTGTACCAAGAAATTGCTGTCGATCCTATGCTGAAGATCCCTCCTGATGTGCTATTTCTGTCTGATGGACTGCCTTCCCAATCTACATTGGTGAAGCCTTGAAACTTCACTCCCTTTGTCCGTCTATACCATAATCTATACTCTATAGTTCCCCTGAGATATCTCAATACATGCTTCCCCACCTTCCAAAAGAGCTTGGTCGGCTTAACCATAGCTTGACTCAACTGGTTAACTACATAGAAAATGTATGGTCATGTGTTCACCAACTACATGAGTGAACCTACAAGCTTCCAGTAAATAGTAGCGTCCACTACCTCACCTGAAGTAGCATTGTCCTTCCTCCAGTTTCCTGCAAGAGGAGTCTCCATGGGTTTATAGCTCTCCATGTGGAACTTTCTTAGAATCTCTTTGGCATAATTGCCTTGAGAAACAAATAGCTCCTCATCATGCTGCCATATTTCAAAACCAAGGAAATAGTGAAGGAGTCCCATGTCCTTCATCTTAAACTCTCTCGCAAGATCCTCTTTTCAAGAAATTATGAGTTGCTCATCACCCGTCAAAATAAGATCATCAACATAAAGTACGATAATAAAAATCTTACCATCAACCAGAATCTGGTATAAGTTCGCATCTGCTTCACTTTTAGTGAAGCCCAACCCGACGAAATAGTTGTCAATCTTGGTGTACCGAGCACGAGGTGCTTGCTTCAGCCCATACAGTGCTCTCTTGAGTCTGCACACATGCGACTCACTGTCAAAGGTCTCAAAACCTTCTGGCTGCTCTATGTACATTTATTCCTCAATAACTCCATTGAGAAACACAATTTTCACATCCATCTAATGTATCTCCCACCCCATTTGTGCTGAGAGTGCAATGATAGATCCAATCGATGAATATCTCACAACCGGTGCGAAAGTATCCTCATATTCAATCCCCTCAACTTGTGAGAATCCCCGGGCTACAAATATAGCCTTGTACTTCTCCACACTCCCATCTGTTGCCTACTTCACCTTATAGATCCATCTAGATCCAACCACTGACTTCCTGACTGGTCTTGGGACAACTTCCCATGCACTGTTCTTGACGATGGAGTCATACTCCTCAACCATGGCGTCAACCCAAATTGGTTTCTACACTGCTTCCTCAAAAGAGGATGGTTCTGTCACAATATAGTTTCTCATAAGAGCCATGTATCTAGTAAACCTGTTTGGAGACTGTCTCTATCTGCGCAGTGATGTAGTTGCTCCTACATGTTCTTCCGCATCAAGTCTCAATCTATCAGCTTCTGTGGTGCGCCTTCTACCATGTCCGATGGATGGCTCTGCATGAGTGGTTTCTGCCACTCCATGATCCTCTGCATGTGGCTGCTCCACATATTGAGGTTCATCCTTTGGAACCAAGAGTTCCTCATCTGCATGCAAATCAAGCTCCCTCTCAAGGGACAATCACATGGCTTTCTCCTCATCAAATTTTATATCCCGTCTCACAACATTCATCCTTATGTTTGAAAAATACACTGGATAGTTGTGGGGAGTATCAGTGTACCCTACAAATATTCCAATCTCAGATGTTGGTTCTAGCTTCTTTCTGGAATATTTGGTCACATGGAAATAGACAGATGATCTAAAAATTTTAAAATATGAAACATCATGTTTCTTACCAGAAAATGCCTCCTTTGGTGTACTCATGCTAAGTATTCGATGAGCACTATGGTTTTTCACAGATATCGCTGTGTCGCATGCCTCTGCCCACAGATGCAATGGTAGGACGTGATCATGCAACATCGCTTGTGCTGCACCCACAATTGTTTTGTTCTTTCTTTTCACGACTCTATTCTGTTGTGGGTTATGAGGCATAATAAACTCTCTCCGAATTCCTTCTTTGCTACATAAGTTCTTGAATTCATTGAATATGTACTCACCACCATTGTCGCTCCTCAGAGCCTTCACATGCTTCCTCGTATATTTCTCCACCAGTGCTTTGAACTCACAAAATTTTGAGAACATCTGATCTTTATTTTGCATGAAGTAGATCCAACACTTTCTAGAAAAATCATCAGCAAAGATCACATAATACCTGTGGTTTGTTTTCAAAGCTGTAGAGAATGGTCCACACATGTTTGAGTGAACTCTCTCAAGGATTCCTGCTGCTCAGTTATCCTTCTCGTGAAAAGTGGCCTTTGCATGCCTCCCCATGGTACATCCCTTGCATGTGTCTATCTTCACAAGAGTACCCTTTGGAAGCCTTGTATAAATCTACTGCATGACCTTCAATGCTCCGTGGTGTAGATGGCCTAGTCTCCTGTTCCATAACTCACCCTCATCCCAGATCACCACTTTGTCTTCTTTACCCATCAATGCTGCGCATCCATCTACATCAAGTTTGTACAGATTCTTCACACGAATCCTAATATTCTTTGTTGGGTATGTGTTATATTCTTTCCACGACTAAGCACGCGTGGGGGGGCGATAGCCCCCGCTTTGTGCTGGGCGCAACGGGGGGGGGGGTCACAGGGGGGTGGTAGCCCCCCCTGTCGGGGTCCGGGGTAGGGCCCCGGCGAAAATTTTTGGTCCTTAATTTCCGGTGGGTAGTCCGCGCCCATGGTTTTGTGCATGGTTTTGCACATGGTTTTGGGGTACGATGGTTTTCGGCCCCTGGTATTTTTGTAGATCCGATCAAGGGAACTACAGTTATGTTCTAATCCAGGGTTAATGGATTAGGGTTTTTGTATGCTTCGGCATATATATATATGTGTTGTAACACTAAAAGGAATATAATGAAAAATCATGCTGGTCATCCCGATTTGGGATCCAGGGGAAAATCTTTGTGTTTATCTGTTTTATGTTTTATGCTCTCGCTATTGTTTATTTTATGTTATAAGATTCATGTGTAGATAATTTATGTTCAGGGTTAAAACCTACATTTGGTATCAGAGCCAGGTTTCGGCTTCAAGGGGATGCCTTTGCTGCTGAGGGTTTTTTTCTTGGGCATGAGGTAGACCCTGTTCAGTGGGAGATCTGCAGGATCGATTCTTACAGTGAAAAAAGATGGCAAGCAGCGAGAAGATAGAGATCGAGAAATTTAATGGTCAGAGTTTTGAGTTATGGAAGCTCAAGATGGAGGATCTGCTGGTGGATAAAGATCAGTGGATCGCGATAGATCCAGGTACTAAACCAACAACAATGTCAGATGAAGACTGGAAGAAACTGGATCAGAAGGCTAAGAGCACAATATGGTTGTGTGTCTCGGATTCAGTATTGTTGAATGTATCTGGGGAAGCTACGATGAAGAATTTGTGGGAAAAACTTGGGACTTTGTACCAATCTAAGTCTCTGGTGAATAAGTTTTTCCTGCAGAAAAAACTGTATAACCTAAGGATGAAGGATGGAGACTCGGTGACAGAGCATCTGAACACCTTCAATACTGTGGTAAGTCAGTTGTCATTTGTTGATATTAAAATCTCAGATGAAGATAAGTGCATCAGTTTGTTGCGTTCTCTACCAGATTCGTGGGACAATCTAGTTATTGCAATAGGTAGCAATACAACTACCTTGAATTTTGATGACATTGTCTCAACCTTACTGTCGGAGGAAATGAGACGGAGAAATATGGAGGGTCAGAATGGAGATGCCTTATCTGTACGAGGAAGGTCCCAAAACATAAATAAGAATAAGGTTTCAAGTGGGAGATCTAAATCTAGAGGGAGATCTAAATCTCCTAGAAATTTTGTAAAGGTGTGATGGAAATGCGGAAAGGAAGGGCACTACAAAAAGGACTGCAGATCTAAAGCTCCTAAGAAAGGAAAGGGATCTGATGATGCTCCTTTTGCAGAGGCAAAAACCACCTTGGATGAAGGTGGGGATGTGTATTTGGCTTTTTCTTCAAATACACATGTAGATCATGAGTCATGGTTGATTGACTCAGGTGCATCCTTTCACTTCACTCCCCATAGGGAGTGGTTCTGCGAGTATGAGAAATATGATGGTGATGTCTTCCTAGGGGATGATAGGAAGGCCAAAATTGTCAGACGTGGAAAGGTCAAGCTGAAGCTACAAGGTGGAAGGATTCGAACACTTCCTGGTGTTATGCATATTCCTGCATTGGCCAGAAATCTGATTTCTGTAAGCAAGATGGATGATGCAGGTGTAAAAACAATGTTCGAGAAAGATGCCTACAATATGGTTCGGGGAGCACTGGTATTAATGCAGGGAGTTCGGACTGGAACTCTATACAAGCTACAAGGTAGCACTGTTATTGATGGGTGTAACAGTTCTATGGTTTCTGAAAGTGGAGCGGAAAGCCTAGCTGTCTTCGGAGAAAAGACCATGCTATGGCATCAAAGGCTTGGACATATTGGAGAGAAGGGCCTTCGGATACTGCATAGAAATGGTATGGTATAAGGTATGTCTAATTTCTCTCTGGATTTCAATTTCTGTGAACATTGTGTATATGGGAAAGAGAATAGGGTGAGTTTTCCTTCTAGTGCTAAGAGGGCGAACAAGATATTAGAACTTGTGCACAATGATGTGTTTGGACCTGTGTCAGTTCCATCATTGGGAAAGTCTATGTACTATGTTTCATTCATAGATGACTTCTCAAGGAATACATGGATATATTTCTTGATGAAGAAATCTGAAGTCTTTGACAAATTTTAAGAATTTAAGGCTCTGGTGGAAAACCAGACAGAGAAGAAGATAAAGGCGCTGAGGACAGATAATGGTGGGGAGTTCTGCAAGAAGGAATTTGAAGAGTTATGTAAGAAGTGTGGTATAGCACGGCAGAAGAATATTACATACACACCGCAGCAAAATGGAGTTGCAGAAAGAATGAACAGAACACTGATGGAAAAGGCAAGAAGTATGCTCAGTGGTACCGGGTGAAGAAACATTTACCGGAGAATATAAATAAACCATAAAAGAGCCAGCAACAAAAAATTAACATAAAAACAGATGTTTATCCGGGAAAACCCCAAATCCGGGGAAAAACCCAACCAATGAAATTTCATTAACTATTGGCCAAAATCCTGGCCAATCTAGCCAAGTGAGCCTTCATCGCTTACCTCCAGGCCTTGCATCACAATGAAGTATTCCCAGCCTTTTATAGGCTTGATTACATGCAATACCATGGGATAAAACCATGGGTACACAAAACCATGTGCCCCAAAACCACTACTATTTACCCTAGTCAACATTGACTCTACCCCAAGTCATGTTTACCTAACAATTCCCCCCTTAAACTTGACTTGGGGATTATTGACTAAATCCATCCAAACCTGCTAAGTGAGACAACCCTGCTCACTCTAGCTCTTCCACCCCCCCTCAACTTTTTACCCAGGGTAATTGTAAACTTGACATCCCCCCTATCACCTAGGTCTAACCCAAACTTCACCAGTGATTACCCAAGGGTACGCATGCCATACCAGGTCTTACAGCAGTATGCCCATTTACATGCAAAAATTAAATCCATTATAATATATATATATATATATATATATATATATATATATATATATATATATATATATATATATATATATATATATATATATATAAACCCTTGTTGCTCTCTTAATATAACCATCCTCTCATCTCTGAATTTCTCGGACCAACTTCTTATTACTGCTAGTCACTAGATCTGGGTTGTGGCAGCGCCATTATCCTCTTTCTCCATTGAGAAACTCTCCATGGAATCAATTAATCAGATATTTCCTATTTCCTAGCAACAGCATGCTCCGTATGGCTAGATCTGAAAAATTTTGCATTGATTTCTCCATTCACATGCCAATAAAACCCTTGGCTACAAAAGCGTCCCTCTGAAGCCAAATATGGCTCTGATACCAAATGAAGAAACATTTACCGGAGAATATAAATAAACCATAAAAGAGCCAACAACAAAACATTAACATAAACACAGATGTTTATCCGGGAAAACCCAAAATCCGGGGAAAAACCCAACCAATGAAATTTCATTAACCATTGGCCAAAACCCTGGCCAATCTGGCCAAGTGAGCCTTCACCGCTCACCTCCAGGCCTTGCATTACAATGAATTATTCCCAGCCTTTTATAGGCTCGATTACATGCAATACCATGGGCTAAAACAATGGGTGCACAAAACCATGTGCCCCAAAACCACTACTATTTACCCTAGTCAACATTGACTCTACCCCGAGTCACGTTTACCTAACATCGGGTTAGGACAAGAATTCTGGGCAGAGGCAGTGGAGACTGCATGTTACTTAGTTAACATATCACCTTCATCAACGTTGGAAGATAAGACTCCTTATGAGGTATGGACTGGTAAGAAAACCTCTCTTTCACATCTAAGGGTATTTGGATGTGATGCATATGTACATGTTCCAAAGGAGAAAAGGACCAAGTTGGATAATAAATCTGAAAGGTGCATCTTTATTGGGTATAAGGATGGTTTAAAGGGTTACAAGCTTTGGAACCGAGAAACAAGGAAGGTTGTGTACAACCAAGATGTGGTGTTTAGAGAGGTGAAAGATGTTGTTACACATGAAGTCCTACCAAAGGAACCTGAGAAGATAGAGTTTGAGCTAAAGGAGGATGAATCAGACTCTACAACAGAAGAAGACTCAGAAGAGGAAGAGCCACAAAATCCAGCTATGAGAAGATCGGCTCGGGAAAGGAGGCAACCCGAAAGGTATAGTCCATCTGATTTCTGTTCAGGTTTTTCCTTAACTATAACTGATGATGATCCCAGAACTGTCAGGGAGGCAGTAGGTTCAGAGGATGGAAAACTCTGGAAGGAGGCCATGGTTGACGAAATGGCATCCTTGCACAAAAATGAGGCATGGGATCTGGTGGAGTTGCCGGCTGGAAGGAAGCCCATTGGGAGAAAATGGGTGTTTAAGAAGAAGATGAATGTAGAAGGAAAGGTGGAGAAATACAAAGCTCGATTGGTAGCAAAAGGTTATTCCCGGGTGCCGAGAATTGATTTTGGTGATATTTTTTCTACTATTGCCAAAGTTACTTCTATTAGATTACTTTTATCTGTTGCTGCTGCATTTGATTTTGAGATAGAACAGATGGATGTGAAGACAACATTTCTTCACGGGGATCTAGAAGAGGAGATCTACATGAAGCAACCTGAAGGCTTTATGGTGAAGGGTAAGAAAGAACTGGTATGCAGGTTGAAGAAGTCTCTGTATGGGTTAAAACGGTCACCAAGGATGTGGTATCAGAAATTTGATACCTATATACGGGGACTTGGCTTCACCAGAAGCAAGGAGGATCACTGTGTTTATTTTAAATTAATTGGTGTCCGTGTTATTTATTTGGTCTTGTATGTGGATGATATGTTGTTGATTGGAAATGACAAAGAAATTATCCAAGATTTGAAGACCCAACTGTTCTCCAAATTCGACATGAAGGATCTTGGTGTTGTAAACTATATTTTGGGCATGGAAATTAAGAGATATTGGGCAAAGAGGAAGCTCTGGTTAAACCAGAGGAAGTATGTCAAGACTATATTGCAGAGGTTCAATATGCAAGATAGTAAACCGATGAATGTTCACATTCTGTGGGTGTAAAGTTATGCAACGAACGATCATCGCAAGACACAAGAAGAAGAGGAGGATATGTCCCGTGTTCCATATGCAAGTGCAGTGGGTAGCCTGATGTATGCAATGGTCTGTACTAGACCAGACATTGCACATGCAGTGGGAGTATTGAGCAGGTTTATGTCAAACCCAGGGAAGGAGCATTGGACAGCAGTGAAGCGGGTTTTCGGATATTTACGTGGCACTAGTGATTATGGCTTGTGCTACCAGGGAAGACCAGGATTGGAAAGAATGTTGGACATTCGTGGTTTTGTTGATGCAGACTGGGCTGGAGATCTGGACCAAAGAAGATCTACAAGTGGGTATGTGTTTAGCCTATTTGGAGGCGCGGTCAGTTGGATGAGTAAAAGACAGTCTGTAGTGGCTCTTTCAACTACAGAGGCAGAATACATAGCAGCCACTCATGCAAGCAAGGAAGCAGTTTGGTTGCAGAGATTGTGTTCAAGTATGGGGTTGGTACAGCAAGCTATAAGGATATACTGTGATAGCCAAAGTGCAATTTTCTTGGCTAAGAACCATGCTTATCATTCAAAGACAAAGCACATTGATGTTCAATATCACTTTGTTAGAGATATGGTTGAGGCTAAAAGGGTGTTGTTGGTAAAGGTGGAAACTTTGAAGAATGTTGCAGATGCATTGACGAAGTCTGTGAGCACTCAAAAGTTCTCTTGGTGTAGAGAAACAATGGGTGTTGAAGAATTGGGCCAATGACTAAGCTCTCCTGTGGCCCCCTGCGGAAAGAAAACAACAAGTGGGAGAATGTTGGGTATGTGTTATATTCTTTCCAAGACTAAGCACACATGGGGGGGTAAGAGGGGGGGCGATAGCCCCCCCTTTGCGCTGGGCGCAAAGGCTACCCTGGTGAAAATTTTTGGTCCTTAATTTCCGGTGGGTAGTCCGCGCCCATGGTTTTGTGCATGGTTTTGCACATGGTTTTGGGGTACGATGGTTTTTGGCCCCTGGTATTTTTGTAGATCCAATCAAGGGAAATACGGTTATGTTCTAATCCAGGGTTAATGGATTTGGGTTTTTGTATGCTTTGGCATGTATATATATATGTGTTGTAACACTAAAAGGAATATAATGAAAAATCAAGCTGGTCGTCCCGATTTGGGATCTAGGGGAAAATCTCTGTGTTTATTTGTTTTATGTTTTATGCTCTCGCTATTGTTTATTTTCTGTTATAAGATTCGTGTGTAGATAATTTCTGTTCAGGGTTAAAACCTACATTCTTGACTTGTCCTGTGGGTTTGAGAAGAAGGAATGCTTTCCCTTCACTGAAGGCCAAATCATATCCTCTATCCTCCAACATAGAAACTAAACTAAATTCTTTTTCAATCGTGGTACATGCATTACATCTTTTAATAAGAAGAGTTTACCTGACTGTCTCTGGAAGGTATCTTTACCAATCCCGGTAGCACTATATCTCCCGTCATCACCCATTTCGATATGCATATGGAGATCCTTCTCCTCCAAGCCACTGAAAAGTTCTTTGTCTCCCTTCATGTGGAAAGATACACCACTATCCAAGTACCACACTGATCCCATCACATTAGATGCCATGCATGCGATGAGTGAGAATTCCAACTCAAATTGCGAGGCCAAAGCCTCACTAGCTGCAGATCTTGAAGCCTTCTTGTTCTTCTTCTTCTATGGACAATTAGTGGCATAATGTCCATGCTCGTGACAGTGAAAACACTTCACTCTGTACATGTCACGCTTCTTTCCTTCTTCGCCTATCTCAGATTTGGAATAGGATTTCTTTCCCTTCCCCTTCTTTGCCTTACCAGCCAAGGCGCAATTTTCCTCATCATCTATCTTGGATGAGGATCCATCACTAGTATTCTGCTTGAATTCTTCTTGTACCAAATCTGACCAAAGTCGCTCCCAATCTGGTATCTTCTCCCTTCCATTGAAAAAATACTGATAACTATGCCAACTCTTGGGAAGGCCTGGAAGAGCTAGGCTCACCAAGTCATCATCCGCTACAATAATTCTGACACTCCCAAGCTCATATCAACGTTGGACGAACTTGGTTAAATATTTCGGAATAGTGTCGCCTTTCTCCATTTTGATTTTCCTAAGCTTGTCCTTCAGTGCCAATTTTTTGTGGTCACTTCTACTATGAAATAGATTTTTCAAAGCCTTCCACATTGCATATGGAGTTGCTTTTCCATGGGGACTTGAGACAATGTGGTCTCGTACTCCCTCAAATAATATCCTCCTCAACTTTGCAACCTTATTTTGCCAAGCATTAAGAACAACAACATCTTCTGTTGCAGGTTTGGGAATGTCATTATCAATGAATTCTTTCAACTCATTGTCCTCCAAAATTTCCTCCATCCCATATTTCCATGTAATATAATTAGAACTACCCTCGAGTGCATATTCCAATATCAAGCCATTGAAAGCCATCTTGATCCGCCTGTCACACCAAAGAATATTTTTGCAAATTCAAATGCTATTCAACACAAACTCAATTTATTCTCCACTATAGTGATTTCCTACGCTCCGATACCATGTAGAAATTATACAAAAAATATGTATATCAATGGATTCAATCCAATCATGCAATATGCTAAATCAAGATACTGAATCCTTCTACAAATTAATTATGGAAAATAAACACGATCACCAATCACAATAAGTAAAGAAAGAAGCAAATCAAGCCACAACAAAGATATTTTCCCGGGGAAAGCTGACTGCTCAAAACCCCTCTATATTCTATTTTATATTCACCAAGGAATCATGAAACAATTACAATGCACTCTTCTCACAAGAGTCTTCTGCACTCTCACAACTGTCTCACATTGATCCAGAAAAAATCGACCAACACTTAGCCAATTTTCAGCTTGCCTTGCTTGCACAATTCACGTGCATTGCAATCCCGATTCTTTAGGAATTTCAACCTTCCAAAACTTCACAATTCTCATGGGCAATCCTATGGGTGTTTTACTGCATGCGGGCAACTTACTAATAATACAACTAATAGTTAACATCCCTTTAACCTCTGTCTCAACTGAGTCTCCATAAGAACTGACATGCATGCAACTATTAGTAGTAAATCATCAGTTACTTGACAGATCACTGCATGATTTAATTCACTTGACCTCTCACTAGTACAACAATAAGTTACAACTAGTTAAACTGATTTTAACTTGATTAATTGAGTTAACTGATTTCTCATGCATTAAACTAATACGCTAACTGCAATTTGGACTCTAAAACAAATAGAATCACTCTACAAGCCTCACCAACTCTAATTTCATGAGATAATTGAGTTTATCACACTTAGTTAGCTATTACAAGTGATTATGAGATAAGATTACAATTTATTGTCCAATTTAATTAAGGGAAAATTAAATTAGACACACATTTCTTGTTGACTTTTCAACAATGCAAGGAGTAAGTTTGATTTCCAGATTTATGGAGACTCCAAAAGAAACACATTAGAGAGTAGGAAAAATAATTATGATATACATAACATGAACTAGAGATTGTGGCATAATGTATGAAAGTACAAAAAAGAAGGATTTGCTTGGATATATATGTAGCGATTTTGCAGGTAGTTAGGATGATAGGAAGATCACTTCAGATAGCTAAAAACACAAAGGGGTTCTAAGGAGGAAAAATATAATTTCAAGGAGGCAACTTCAAGAGAAACTAGATCCATATCATCAGCTGCTGGCAACAAAACAGACTTGGATAAACTGGCTGAAGCTGCAGCTCACATAGAGGAAAGGTAAAAAAGGCTTTTGGTACTAGTTCCTTTTTGCTTATCAGCTACAATTTTGAACAACAACTTAGGCGTCAAGGAATATAAGTTTGCATAGAATTTTCAAAATTTTATGTGTATTTTTGAAAAAGAAACAGGGCCGAATTTTGCGCAGTTACAGGTTTTTACCGGAATTTCCGGCAGCACCCGTTTTAACTGAATTTTGACACATGTCAGTAAGTTTTTCCGAGCCAGTTAAGGATGGATAAGAACCCATAAACAAATGGATAATACAAGTGATGGTGAGAGGTGGTTATGAGGTTGTTGGAGGTCTTATTAAATGAAGATACATGGTTATTAAAGACCAAAGACACAAGGAGATAAATCAGTAGAAAAAGGGGCTGCATGACAACACACTCAACATTCCATCCCAGATTTATTCTCTTCTTTCTTCTCCATCTGTCCTTTCTATTAGATTTTGATGAGATAAGGTTGTAATGTATTTTGACACATATGTTATGTTAGAATTAATGTTTCCTTATTTTTAGAAGAGATGGAGTTGGTTCCTCTCATTCTATATATACCACTTGTAAATACTATTTCTAGGTTGGATTCTAGTCTACTTGAAGAATGAATACAATAAAAAACCTTTTTTCTTTATGCTGGAGGATTTTGTTACTCAAGGAACATATAATGTGTGGTGTGTCTCTTTTATTTGTTAATTTATTCTAAAATATGAATTGCAACAACTAGTAAGGTGTGAGTGATAAGATGTTAAAGGATTTAACAGTAAATTATTTTATTTCAATTTTGTGAAAGTTATATATGTGTTATAGAAAATGTCAGTGAATATTTCATAAAGTATTTGTGGAATAATTTATACATGAAATCTATTTTCTGAATTTTGTTTGCTTTACATAAACTGATTTTATGTAAAGAGCCATCATCATAGCTGTGTGACTGATTTAGGATAGGAATATTTCCTGGAATAGGTACCAGCTATTTATTTTCTTCCACTTATGCACTATAGATTAGCAGAGTTGGAGGAAGAAAATGTTAGTATAGATTTCCAAGCTGACCATTCTAGCCAAGGGATTAACAAACATCTCCTTCTCCTTGGATGAGTATAATAACTAGCCTACATAGATGCCTGGAGTTTTTAACCAATAGTTGTTATGACCCTGGTTTTTTTCTTACAAAACTAGTAATATTTTTGTCTTCTCATGTTGATGTATGTCAAGATCTAGCACAACCATACTATTTTTATAAGTTTCTATTTACAAGGTTATTTAGTTATACAAGGTTTTAGAAAACTCACGTCTATGAATCTATGTTACTAGTTTAATTTCCCTTCGGATAGACCAATAGCATAATTTTTTTGTTCTATGTAATCCTTATTTGATGTAATGCAAAGTACCTAACCTAAAAATAATAAATATTATTGAATGCGAAACAACATGGTATTTTAATGAATCGGCTTGCATAAATGATTATGCAACATATAATGAATTTATAAAGGAGCCCATTACAAAGTGATTTAGATTTATATATGAACCCATATGCCTTACCCACCCAAAGCCCTATATACTTTTTATGTTGTCATTGAATTAAACGAAGATATATCCACTCATGGTTGAAGGTTTTTTTGTTAATAGGTGGAGCATAAATGATTATGCAACTTACAATGAATTTATAAAGGATCCCATTACGAAGTGATTTATATTTATATATGAACCCATATGCCTTACCCACCCAAAGCCCTATATACTTTGTACATTGTCATTGAATTAAATGAAGATATATCCACTCATGGTTGAAGGTTGTTTTGTTAATAGGTGGGGCATTTACTATGGCTAACAAGGGGAATTAACAAGGGGGTTAGGTATGCTTATATATATATATATATATATATATATATATATATATATATAGTTAAAATGTAATGATATACAAATTTATGTATTTTATTAAATATAAAGTTTTGAATGATATTATTTAATTTAGAATTGATAAAATTTTAAGGGTATTATTTGATAAATCATAGATCTTGGATTATTGTAAAATTTTGTCTATGTTTAAAACTTTTATTAAATATTTATCAAATATTTCGTCAAGAAGATGATCAATTTTCTACAAGGTTAGCTTACTCTAGAAGGTAAGTGGTTTTTCCAAAAGGTTTGTCTGAGTAATAAAAGGAAGAGAGAGAAGACCACATGTTTTTTTCTTTTTGTTGGAGGGTGGGTGGGTGGTTATGAAACATAGAAAAGAGGCATATGTGGATGAAACAAGGAAAAAATCATTAAGAATTGTGCTGTATTTATTTCATTAAAATGCTTAATATGTAGCTATTCCTAAAGTATAATGAAACTAAGTTAAATATTTCTCATCAAGTTTGGTCAATTCTCATATCCTATCAATGACTAAATCATATGGCTTACTATATGCTCACACAACCTCACAAGCTTATGATTTATGGGTGTAAGTTGGAGGTGGTTTTTCCAATGATGGAAGAACATTTGAGTCTTGGAAAAATGAAATTAAAAGATGTTAATTTAAAACTATAAACTATATGCCTGATTTCAAATAAGGCATGTGTGTTCTCCACAAAATACCTAAAAAATTAATACATGGACAAACGGTCATGGTGGTGAATTAACCAAAAGGTGGAAAATTCTTAATTTGATAGATGAAAAGTAAGTATTTTTCCCATTGAATCCCCCTTCCTCTTCCTCTCTTGTGGAATAAGAGTGCCCTCATTCTCATAGCAACCATCTTGGACTTTTTTCACATTATATTTCATATTTACTTATTAAGATAATATTTTGTGAACAATGGTAATAATACCACATGGTACTTGGGATGTAAAAAACCAAGGTCTAAATACTTTGTTCTGTAGTCAAGCCTTGGACTTGGGATTTTCACTAGGAATTTTTGCACAACATTTACATTATGGACAACATGTGTACATTCTAACCAAATGCCCTGGTTTTGATGATTATCAAAATAACCACATTGTTACAATTTGCACATCATGTAATTGAATAGATTACAAGGTCAAAATGGGGCTTCCTTGGAATCACATCAACATTGGCACAATTTCAAGACTAAAACAAAACTTGTATGAGCCCTTCAAGGCATCCTTAAGCTCCTAGGGGTTCACCCATAGTTTGTAGTGTTTTCGTTGCACTTTTACTTGACGTGTGGCTTAATACCAAAGCAATGTCACTTTATGAGGATGTGTAATAGATTTACTTGGAATGTTCATTTGGTTCCACCCAAATCAATGTTCAATCAAACAAAAAGATAAGATCTTATACATAGTATTTTACACAAAGAACCGTTGAATTTTTTTTGGGGTGTAACATTAGCAAGAAATGCAATTCTATATGCAATTGGTATTCGTTTGACCAAGAATTAAAAAGGTTCAATCTATCTAGGTTCTATATTGGCACAATTTCAAAGATTCAATAAGTTTTTCCTTAGTGTCATTTTTAGGAAAACATGATTCCTCACATTTGGTTCCTTATACATTTTTTCTTGTTTGTATAAATTTTATATTTTATCGAGAATGCCCTTAAGTTATATCTAATTTTAACAACCTACTCTTTCATTTCCTTAAACCACCATGTTCCAAATATAATTTTGTTTATTATATTATTCTGATAGATCAACTCACTAGAGTGTTAGATTTATTGTTTTATAAGGATCCAAATGGATTCATTCCAAAGCTTAAATACTATCATTATTATATGCAAACCCTACCAAGTATAGATATCATTCCTACTTGCATGAGTTATCCATTACATACATGTGTATATTGTATTCAATTATTTGGTGTACTGATTTTATTTGTGCATTGTACTATTTTGTTTTTTCTAACATACAATGGATGGTAAGTTGTACTAATATTCAATTGTGTGCCCCTTTTTCGTTTACTTGCAAGATTTTTTAGGGAAGGTGATGATTGATCTCTAGTTTATAGTAGCTAGGGTTTATCCCTAACCACCTATACACCTCATCCCTTAATTTATTGTTTGTTATTGAGCCAATGCATGGTGCCTGATTAATCTGTAAACTACCGTGGATATTCCATTGGAAAATTTGTCACAATAGTCTAATAAAACTATATTTAAAAATATGAAATCTACACTATTAGGATTTTATTTATCTTCAGATTCTTAGATCTGTATATTACGATTAATTATGTATGCATGAAAATTAAAATTATGCAGAAAATAGTGAATAATGAAATAAAAACTCACAAACCATGATTTGACACAAGGTATGACCCAGAAAGCCCTTTTAGGAGAAAACCCAACTGGAAGGCGAGGTCACTATGCTCTCTTTCTCTGAATAGAAAATGGTTGGGAACACAAAGAAGTATGGCATGTGGCCCGCAGGCTAATACAGTGCAAAAATCCCCTCTATGTGTTCTCTCCTATCCCTATCGACTATTTTTTCTCATCTATGGCACAAATGCACACAAACATAATGGAGCCACTTTTTCTCCTAGTGGGACGATTATAACATGACCCAATATCCTGCTAGTGGTTAGGTTTGACTACCTCAAATATTAACTAGAGTTACAATATGGAATATTCTAGAGTCTTATTCAACATAATTACATGGCTATCCACTTTTCCATGTATAATGGGGGATAATGTGGCATCCTCTTGAATTATGGTGGTGAAAACAAGAAGGTCAACTTATGAGGGACATAAATTTTGCATACAAACTCTGATTGAGGAAATTCTTGCACTACTAGAAAGGTATTTATGTGTAGAATATGAGAAAAATGTGCCCCACATAAGAGGAAATATTTTAGCCCCAGAAAACATCATTTGATGCCTCAAAATATTTCCAAAATGTTTCAGACCTTAATTTTCCAAACTGGGTCCCCTAGTAAAAATGGTCCCATGAGTTGATTCCTCCACTTTTTCCACTCTAAAAGCATTGAGATGGATGAAAATAAATATAATGATATAATATGGATCACCCCTCCTGATTTTGGGATGATTTTGGTCCCTAATAGCTTCTACTGAATGAGGTGAAAACATTTTTCCTCTACCTTCTCTTAGGTGTACCATTTAGCTTTTCTTGGAAGTTGTCCTTTCATACCAATCTGCCATAGGTCATGATACCCTTGTGTTGTAGTTTTAAACCTATTCTAAAAACATCTATCCTCTATCAACTCTGAATGAGCATTTGGTGCCAAATCCTCCACAGAAGGTAGGACCTATTCCTCTTCCTTATCTAGTATGGAAGGCTCATAGAGCTTCATATTCTCCACATTCAAAATTGAGTAAATGTGCATGTATGGTGGTAGACTGAGTCTATAGGAATTATCTACCACATTTTCCAGTATCTTAAAGGGACCATATATACAAATCCTTGATTTTATTATGAGGATTGTGTAGCCTCTCCTTATTGGCCTGTAACCATACTCTGTCTCCCACCTTGAATGACTTCTCTATTTTGTGTTGATCATGCCTAGCCTTTTATTTTTCTTGTGAATTTTGTAGTGCCTCCTATACCTGTATATGGATTTTCCTGATATTTAAAAAAAAAATCATTCCACAAGGAATCCCCCATAAGATACTCCCTCAATCCCTTTTGTTGCTGATATGCATCATATAAAGGTGAAGGCGACAAATATCCTAATCAAGTTTAAAATGGGCACTTACTAGTAGAAGTGTGGTCTGCTTTGTTATAAGAGTGTTGCATATATACCATATTTTCATCACAGGTCTGAATGCTTCTGATTATAATCCCTAAAAAGTCACACCAAATTCTTGTTGACTACTTATGTTTGCCCATTTGTCTAAGGATGGAATGTTGTAGACCTATTCAACTTCATGCCCATATTCTCCCACAATGTATTCCAAGATGCACTAAGAAATATTGTGTCCCTATCTGAAATGATGCTCCTTGGTATTTGAAAGTGCACCCATACTTATTCAAATAAAAATTTTTCTACTTCTTGCCCATTGATGGTATTCTTATAGGGCATCAAAACACACATCTCGCTGAATCTGTAAACTACCACGAACAGGTAGTCATATCACTTCATGGTTGCTGGTAAAGCTCCCACAAAGTACATGGAAATTATTTCATATGGATGAGCAGGCACAAGTAAGGGATGATATAGACCTTATTTCCTGTTACTAGGCTTGCTGGTACAACAAAGCATGCATCCTATTATGAACCTAGCTATTTGTTCCTGCATCTTGGGACAATACACATACCTTTAAAAGTTAACTAATGTCCTCCCTACACCAAAGGCTATACAATGTTTAAGGAGTGAGCCTCTATAATCAACTACAAAATCTCACCTTTAGGAGCACATAAGTTATCCAACCTGTAGAGTAACCCATCCTAGAGATGGTAGTCAATGGTGTTTTCATCATCATGCCCACGAATTTTGTTCTGCAACTGTTGAAACACCTCCTTGAAATACTCATCCTTCAAATATGCATATCTATATGCATCATGGGTGAATGGATCCATGTGCATCAGAGTTCCCAAAGCTGTGAAATTTTATATGGGTGGCCTTAAAAGCATGTCGACTAACTTGTTTGTGCTTCCCTTCTTGTACTTGATCACTATATAAAATTGATAGAAACTCCATCCACTTGTAATGCCTAGTTCGTTGTAGCTTCCTCTAGGCCTGCAGGTACTGTAGTGGCTGGTGATTTGTATGGATTACTGTCTCCTTTCCCATTAGATATATCTTCCAATTCTTTAGAGCTTGCGCTAGGACATATAACTCCTTGTCGTAGGCAGGATAGTCAAGAACCTCTGTATCAAGACTGATCCCGTAGCATACCCACTCGCATATGTCTCCACTTTGAAGGGTTACTGCAAGTTTGGTAATGCCAAAACTGGTGCTTGACTAACCTTCTTCTTTATCTCCTGAAAGGCCTTATGCTGATCCTTTCCCCACTGGAAACTCTTTCCACTTGTTGCTATAGTGTGGAGTGGTGTTACTATTGTTGAAACCAAGGATATGAATTTCCTAAGGTATTGTGCTACCCCAATGAAACTACTAAACTCAGAAACATTAGTAAGCACCGCCATTTAATGATGGCCTCCATCTTGGCAGGATCTATCTTCAACTCTCCTCCACTTATCATAGACCCCAAATACACCAAACAATGTTGTGCAAAATCACAGTTCTTGATACTTGCTAATAGTTGGTGCATATTTAATGTCTCCAACACCTATGTCAAATGTGCGATGTGATCCTCATAAGTACCATTGTATACCAACATATCATCCAAATAGATCATAACAAATGAATATATAAAAGGGTGCAATATATCGTTCATTGACCTCAAAAATGTAGTTGGTGGATTGCATAGGAAAAATGGAATTACTAACCACTCATACAAACCTTCCCTGGTTTTGAAGGTGGTTTTACAAGTATCTTCTTCTTTGACTCAAAGCTGGTGATATCTAGCATTTAAGTCTGGCTTAGTGAAGTATTTTACTTGTTGCAACCAATCTAACAAATCATCTATCCTAGGTAAGATGTACCTAATCTTGAGTGTGATTTTGTTGATTGCCATGTAATTAATATTCATCCACCAAGTCCCATCCTTCTTTGGCATAATGATGATGGGTGACCCACATGGTGATGTCCTTGGTTGAATGAAACCTGTTCCAGTAGATGTTGCAATTATTTCTTCACTTCACTTGCTTCTATAACATATTGCCTGTACATCCCAATGTTTGCAAATGGGGAGTTTGGCAATAGAAAGATCCTATGCTAAAATTCCCTGTTTGGTGGTAACCCTTTAGGCTCTCAGAACACATCCCTATATGTCTATAATAACTCTTCTAGTTATTGTTTCTATTTCTTAGTACACCCCTTTAGGGATGCCTTTCCTCTTACAGACTCTTCTACGGACTGATTTTATCTTAAAAATAATAAAACATACTTCTTACGGGAACTCATCAATTTCTCAGCTTGGTTGGAACTTATCAACGAATATTTCAACTTTCCTTCGTGTGCATTGATGGCGAATGATTTCCATCCTTAACAAGCCGACTCTGATTGGTTCTCCACATGAATATTGCATCCCACATGTACATGTAGGGACTTATAAATTTGACTCCACACACATCAAGGGGAACCATATCTAGTTTTACTTCACCAATAAAATAAAAAATGATGGAAAATCTATTTTTCAATTGTTTTTTTACCTTCAACTTTGCATCCTTATTTACCCATCCCAATGGATATAAGCCCATATGATCATGAACTTCCAATCCCAATTTTTTGACTAGCTCTATTGCAATGAGATTCACCTGCAAGCCTAAGTCAAACAAAGGATCATTATTTGTCTTCTTGATCTGTATATTTATGTGGAAGAGTTTGGTCATTTCTTTCTCTTCCTGTTGTTGAAGGTTACTCAGATTCACCTCCTTTTGCATTGACGTACATACTATATTCTCAACGACATCCAATATTCATTCAAACAATTTCTCGAATCGGTGGCCAGGATATTCTTCTTCTTATTGTATTTCATTTTGTTCTTTAAGCTCTGGATGCAACTTTAAATACTTCTCCTTTGTATGGTCATCAATGTTGCAGTGGTTGCTGGGATATTTGCACTGGTGTGTTGCACCTGTCATCTTTTTATCTTTTTCCCCTCCTATTAGTATCCTATTTCTATTTATGCTTCAACCCACTTGATTTCCCTTTCTTTAGGCGTTTTTCCTCCAGGTAGTGTGCCTATACATAAGCCTTGTAAACATATCTAGGCTTGAATAACATCACTTTCTTTCGCAAATGGTTGTGTAGACACCCAACTACTTGAGGTGTACATTTGGGTTCCTTGGGGTGATACCCAACATTATGGCCATTTTTTTGAACTCTGCGATGTACTCTTGAATGCTTTGCCTTGACTTCTATCTGAAGTAGTGCCATCATATCCACTAGTCTTCTACATACCCAATAGGGTAAACATGTGACTTTATGATGGTTTTTTACTCCTCCCACTTACTCACTAGAGGATGTCCCTCCAACCTCAAGGTCTCTTAGTGGATTTCCCACCAAATCAGGGCATGGGCCTCTAATTTCAGCCACGCAAATGAAATATTTTGTTCTTCCTCAATATGATGGACACTCAAATACACTTCTAATTTTTCAAACCAATAATTTAGCTTTAGAACATTGATATCACCTTGGTACAACTTGATATTGAACTTCACTTCCATTTTCAACAAATAATGTGATTGATTCACAAACTCGAATTGGGTTTATCTTTTTTGGGTCATTTCTTCAGCTAGTTCTTTATTTTTTCGCCATCCTCTCATCTCCCCTCTAATTTTCCTTTGCATTCAAACCCCCATATTCTCCAAATTTCCCAAGATTATTTCTCAGGGCTAGATCGAGGAAATTTACATTACGGTTTATATCTATGGCTTGTGCTTCCATCCATGAAGGCCTCTCCTTTGCAGTATCGGGAGGGTTATTCACAAATTCGTTGGCCATGACTAGGGTTTTATGACTTTCAGCTTAGTCAATATAAATCCCCTGCAAATTTACAAAATATACTCAAATTAATTTTCTTTGCTACCAATATGATCTACAAACCGCCGTGGATATTCCACTGGATAGTTTGTCACAACAGATCTGATAAAAGAATATTTAAAAATATGAAAGATACATTATTAGGGTTTTATCTCTCTTTAGATTTCTGTATCTATAGATTATGATAAATTTTATATGCATGAAAATTAAAATTATCTAGAAAATAGGAAAAAATGCAATAAAAACTCACAAACCATGATTTTGCACAAGATATGACCTTGGAAACCCTTTTGGGAGAAAACCCAGTTTGAAGGTTACGAGTACCAATGCTCTCTTTATATGAATAGAATGGTTACAAGTACCATGGGCTACTACAATGCATAAATACTATCTCTGTTCTCTATCTCCTATTCATATCATCTATTTTTTCTCATTTATGGAACAAATTCACTCAAAAAGAATGTAACCCCTTTTCCTCTTAGTGGCTCAGTTACGATACAACCCGATAACCTACTATTGGCCAGGTTTGACTACCTCAACTCGTATCCAAAGTTACAATATGTAATATTCTAAAGTATTCTTCATCATAATCACGTGAATAGCCTCTTTTCCATGAATAATGGGTGCTGATGTGGCATCCTCTCAAATTGTGGCGGTGAAATAGGGAGGTCAACTTATTAGTGGCATAAATTTTGCGTACAAACTTTGAATGAGGAAATTATTACATCGTTGGAAAGGTATTTGTGTGTATAATTTGACCAAAAGGTTTCAAGCTAAAGTGGAAAATTTTTACTCCCAAAAACATCATTTCATGCCTTAAAATGATTCCGAAGGTTTCAAACCCTGAATTTTTAAATTGGGTCCCGTTGGTAAAATGGGCCTGTGATATGATTCCTCCAATTTTTCCACTCTAAGAGTATCAAGATGGATGAGAAACAATATAATGGTCAAATCCAAATCATTGATACCATGTATCCCCATGATCTATTAGCTTATGATGTAATCATTTATTGTCTTGGAGATGTCTCTTTCAAGAATGATGTGCTTCAATAGACTTTTTCTCGTTTTTCCTCTATTCTAGTTCATGACTATTTCTTCATTTCCATTCCCATTGGCTCAAATGTTAATGAAGAAGTGAATTCCTTAGATATAGTAGTTCATTTTGTTATTATTATTATTATTATTTTTTGGCTATGGCTTGCAGATATTTAAGACTAGATACTGAAAATTTGGCTATCGGTGATCAAGCAAGATGTTTTCATCCACCCTTGTAGAAAGGGTTTTTTTTTTGCTGAGTTTGCTAGTGCTACAAATAGGGATCTAATCCTTAACTTAGATCTATGGTTTTGGGGCAATGTAAATCTATATTTGAAACCTTGGTTTCCCTTCTTCAATCCATTGACAAAGATCTTGTCCTCTACTCCTATTTGGGTATGGCTTCCCAATTTGTCACATTGTCTATGGGGTTTTCCCTCTCTTTAGGCCATTGGGTCTAGTTCATGAAAGTTCCATTTTGCCTCATGCAAAAATAAATAGAGAAGCACTAATACTTATGCTAGAATATGTGTGGAAATGGATCTCAGTCTTGGGTTCCTAACTAAAATTAATCAAGTAGCAAATATATTTCCTTCAATAAAAAATAGATCACAAGCATGTCTCCTTGCAATGTAGGGATTTTATCAATATATGCCATTATCCATTTGGGTCAAAGGGCTGTAAAAAGAGGCAATGAAAATAAAATTTATGGGTCGGTTCTAATGAGGATCATCAATTAGTTTTTTGAGAGAAATATCCTACATCTCCTCGTTTTGCCTCCAATGTCTCCAATTTCTCAAGATTATATTCAATCCCATAGGACTTGGGCCATGAATCGTTGATAAGTCGGATTTTCATACATCATAAAGTTGGGAAGATCAAGCTAATAAGGCTGAATTTAAAGAGAAAAAATAGTCCTTAGCACAAGATACTCCAAGTCTCAAGAAACCAATAAGCACTCTACCTACGTTTTTAAAACTCTGGACAAAATTAGGGAAGAAGAAGAAGAAATATCTAGTAGAATTCCAATCAATGGTCATAAGAAGTCACACTTGAAACCATAATAGTTATGTATTGATATTGTATATTGTCATGAAATCAATTCATGAGGATAAATTCTTGTCAAAAATGTTGGAATGTTCCTATTTTAAGTATTTGGAAAACTAAGTTAGCTACATTCTTCTTGGGCGTGTTGATAGTATCTGAGTTAGACCTACCCACCTCAAAAATTTTCTAGGATATAAATTTTTGATGTGCCCCATTGCGCTTTCACAATTTTTTCATAATACAATTTCCTAATTACTGTTTAAAAAAATATTCACTTATGGGCCCAATTCATGGATTAGAATCTTTTAGAAGTTCAGGGTGATATTCTTTATCCTTGGTAGAGACAATTGCCTTGGGTACTCCAAGAATTTAGAGAAATACTTTGTGATGTTAACAATGATTTCTCTTTTTTTGTAATTATTATTGTATTGCGTCACAAAATAACGATATCCAAACACGTCAATCAACCAACCATCTTAACCATGTTTATTAGTAGGTGGTATCAATTTGACCAATAGAAAACTAGATATTTTTGACCACCTACCTATAGAATAATTTGTCCAAAATTCTAAAAATATTAACAACCCTAACAAAAGTAAAGTATTTACTTCTAAATTCACAAACATAAAAATGTAAGCAAACATTTCACAAATTAGGATTATGATGAAGTGACATGTGTGAGGCATTTAGCATTGGAGCTTAGAGGCACTAAGGTATCAGGAAAACACTAGATGTGGGGCTTAATATGATCTAGCCTAGCATCTATTCTTTATAGGCACACCCATTGGTTTCTCCGGACATGTTTGGCTTCTTTAAGGCTTGAAAATATGTTACATTTTTCCTCCTAATTTTCTATGAGGACCTTGCCCAACAGGGTTTTCATTCTCTAGTATAAAGATAGAGCATTGAAATATTTCTTCCTTTTGCCCCAGGTATGACCAGGGTTAGGAATCCAATAGAATGAAAAGTTGTAGCAACCTCATGGGCCTAATGTTGGGCTTGATTTCGACCTTGGAGGCCATGGAATCCTCCCTCCCCCACATGTCAACTTATCACTCTTTACTGCTGCATGGTGACTAACAAACTAGTTCACTTGAATCCTACACAAGTCTGGCTATTATCAGAGGATGGATTGTCGAGGTACAACAAAGCTTGGGTCATCAATAAGAAAGAGCTGAGGGAAAAAAATTAAAATAAATACCAATGAAATATTAGGGAAATCCACTACCGAGCGGTTAATAGACTTAAATATATGTAGGGGATATTAAATTGGAAGAAAAATCCACCACAATGCAAGGGGAGGATCCCACTACTAAAAATATGAAGCATATCCACTCTTTAAACCACACTACTAAACCATTCAATATTACTGCTAAAACTACAAAGAAATTCTACTCTTAACACCACAACACTAAACCATTCAAGATTACTTCCATACCAACACTAGAAGCCAAATAAAGTGCATGCATATAATTTATGAAGAAAATAATTGGATTCAGAATTACCCATAATATAACAGCCACAAAATTCCAAGGGTAAGGAGCCGAAGAAGACCCCTGCATAACAGTTTATATAGGGGAATCCAAGAAACTGTGAAATTCTAAAGGAGAGAGTCTAATTCTCTCTACAATTTTCCTAAATCCCATGCTCCACAATACCAACCCTTAATTCTTCTTTGAGAAACCTTCTCACAGAGCCCCTTTGTTGTTGGTTCTCCCCAAAGCCACTCTCGAGGGTAACAGTTTGCTTGCGCTCAATGTATTATGAAGCCAAAAAATTACTATTTCCTCATCCTCATGACTCTCACAAGCATAAGATGAGATCACCTTCTCTGGGAGCTTGAGCTATTTTCCCCTAGCTCTGCTCCACCTCTGGATTGGTGTACCCTCCTTCCTCCTCTACACACCATGGACCATGGTGAAAATATAGACCTTTACTTGCATGATTGAGAATGGATGGGTGTGGACACCACATCGCTTTCATTTAAAGTGAACTGCTCCTTGGGGTAGTGAGCATGAAAACCAAACCCATTCTCCTCCTTGATTAGCATCTTCATTCGGAATGCTATGTTAATAATGTTACATAGAGATAAAGCTAGAATAAAATGGAATGTTATCAATTTGTTCAATTGTTAATATGATGGAATTGTTTTGTCTTGCTGTTATTGGCAACACACTTATGAATTCCATGGTTACCACTTTGCATTTCCATTTTTGTGGTAAATGGGCAGGATGGACGTTATCAAATCCCCTAAAAATTTTTCAAATGGAAAAAAAGAAAAGGTAAAATAAAGGCTTCTAGAGGAAAAGAACTAAGAAAAAAGATAAAATAAATCCTAATGAGTTGGTGATTATGGATATTAAGGTTTTGGTTGCAATGGTTTAGCGGTGGAAAATTTAGTTATCCACATATCACCCTATAGATCCCCCCTTTCTTCCCTTATTCATCCCTATGTCTCTGCTCTCCCTGTCACATATGCTCCCCCAAGGTATATAAGTTCCCGTGCCTAGGATATCCCCTCTTCATTTCCCCTTGTCTTTTTCTCCTGGAGTCTATGCTCTTCTCTTCCTTGAATCATTTTAAGCCTTTCCCATTGTCTTGGTACCCCCTCCTCCATATGGAACCTCTCAGACCTTGTCCCATTGGGCCTCCATATCTATACCTGTTAGATGGTGTTCATGGTAGACTCTCCATGGATATGGGACGTAGGTATCAGACGCATGTTTTTCAGCATCACGCATGCAAGTCACTCGACATTACCTCAAGGCGAAGTAGAGGAGCCAAGGGATACACGACCTGGTGCGATGGAGGTTTCCGACACATTCAAGGTTGATGCATGTGAAATCTAGAAAATTGAGGGTGGAAATTAATCCCACTGACCAGGAATTGTCATTTGGTGTGGGGTAATCCTCGTAGTAACTGGTTTGAGGTTGATTCAAAATACAGAGGAATTATGAAGGTGCGTGGGGAAGATGGTGGCACGAAGCGGCTGCAGAGTGAGGTAAACCGAGGCAGGCTCACGCTCTATTTATGCAGTAGTTTTAGGTCTTATGAAGATGAAAATCCCAACTATGTTAGCAAGATTGGGTGGAGTTTGCCAACAAATCAAGCTCTGTTAAAAAACACATGCTTTGAAAATGTCTAGTTAGTACTCTGTTCTATCATCCAGGTGGCCAGTGGAGAGTAGAATTTGGGAATTAGATTCAGAGATTCTAAGAATGACAAAGAGATGCGGGTGGTGAAATTCCAGAGTGATTTGGTTGGTGTTGTAGGTTACTGGACCTATGAACAGTTCAACATTTGGCTTTGGGTCAGGAGTAGAGGGAGGAAATGACAATGGGATTCTAAGTTATATTGGGAGAAGTATTCTGGGAAATTATTTAGACTTCAAGTTTTTATTAAGTTAGTATACTGGGTGTTGGAGGGGTGCTGTGGGAGTGTTGATTTTCCCTCTTCTAGGTTTCTGATGAGAAAATTTGATATGAATCGAGATTCTGGTGGCTAGGGGAAGGAGTTGCAATGTATAAGGAGGGAAATTGAGCAAGAAGGTGGCAAGGGGTTGAATCAGGGAGGTTCTGGGGAAGTTTGGAAACTTGAGGGAGTTTTGTGGCTCACTTCTGTGGTGAGAATTGGAAAACGTCAAAGAGAGCTGTCGGTGCTGGACATAACACGGATTTTTGTAGTGGTAGGTGGGCGAGTGTGCTGTAGGATCTTGGAATTTTTTTTGGGGAGAGTTGGTGTTGTTCCCTAGATAGAAGATCACAACAACTTAGAGGTGGGGAGCTCGACCACTAGGCCATGGGGAAGTCATAGACCAAGGTCAGGCTACCTACATGGTAGAGGTTGCAAAAGACGCGAGATTGAGCAGGCTAACTGTGAGGGATGCATGTCTGAGCATGAGGAAATAAAGATGGGACTATAGATAATTCAACATAATATCCACCAACAACAATAGGACACACTTAACATGCAAGAAAAGCAAATGTCAAAGGATGAAAAAATCAGACAGATGGAGGACGAAATTGACACACTTCGATGTCAACTTGAGGAGCTCAAATTTCTGCAACAGAGTAAGAGCAGGTAAGCAAACATGAAAGGTCCAAGATTCGATCTCAACATCCCTGCAGGTATGGAGGAATAATCACCTGATCAAATGCTCTTCTGTGTTTTGTTGTTTGTAGATATTTTATGATACACTATAAATGTATGCTTATTATGAAGCAATTTTGTTGTCTTTATAGTTGTAGGATAGTAGTTTGGAAATACTCTCTAAATTTTGTAAACTGGAAAGGTCCAGTAGTGCAAGGAATTTTTTTTTAAACTTATCTAACAATATATGACCAATGTATATCACCCGGTTACTTGATGAGAATGGGCTCAAATTAATATATGAGTATACTCTTTTCTGTTGAAAAAAAACATGTTAGAATTATTCCTCCCTATTGCGAGTGAGTAATCACAATGAAAACTAGGATAGTAAAGGGATTAGATAACAGGGATCAATATACCCACCTGCCTAACATCCAATACACATGCTGTATCATGAAAATAATATGTATGGTTCAATGGCTCTAAGAGTGTTTGGAGGATGAAGGTTGGTCAACCCCTCCACTACAATTAATCAGAATGCATGCCAAAAATAGGGAATTGAAGCACTGATGACGAGGATATGAATGTATGGTTGGAAATAGATCACATAATGTATCAACATTATTGCACTTACTAGCCATGGTTTAATTGGGATTTTGGCTCAATGTTTTTTTTCTTCTTCAAAAGAATCAAAATTTTGTTTTTGTAAGTTTGATGGTGACAACCCTGTTAGTGAAAGAAAAAGGTTTGAGGGTGAAACTTGTAGAGATTATACCACATTTAATTTGATATACGAGAATTCAGATCCTCCATGGGTCTATTAACAAGGGTGTTCATTTAAGTAGATTTTATTATGCATTTGCAGTTTTTCTCTCGTTTCTATGCTCCTTTAGCATTTTGGGTTTACCTTTGGTGGTTTTCATTTCTTGTGTTTGTGGGTCTCTTTAGTAGGATGCCTCTTCCTTACAGTGTAGTGAGCCACCACTATCCTTATTTCTCGTGATCCAATATCCTAGGGGTCACTATAATTTATCATTTCCATTTATTCTGTTTGGCCAATCTCTTCTCAAGGGATTCCAATGTCCCTCTATTCTTATCCTTGTGGTACCCTTCTATCAAAGGAGTTTACCATCCCTAGAAAATCTCATCTACACACTCTCTCTCTGTCCCTTTGTTCCTTCTTAGGTCACATATAACATCATGCCCCACACTTTAGGGTCTAATAACAAAAGAGGTTGAGGCAACTATAGGCTCCCCTCAACCTATAAAGCCCAATAGGGGGTAAAATATTATGTTTCAATGCATGTATAGTTCACCCTTTAGGGGACAAAAGAGAAATTCATGATGCTAAAATGAAGATTTGTATTGAAAGAATATTGTATTCGAGGTAGAGGTAGAGGAGGATTTGAAGGTTGGATTCCAGATACTAGAAACATAAGGACCAGACAAACTAGATACATGGAAACACTAGATATATATTGGCAGTGGAATACCATCATGGGGAAGGTATTGATTGAGCATTTTCAGGCTCAACATGAAATTCAATTGAGCATATATGAAGTAATTTATTTCTTTTGAAAAGGATGGATGTAAAGGTAAATGTGCTTGATAAACAACTTGAAGATTTGGATTTTATTGACTTAATTGAAGATACAAGCCTTCCTTAGATCATTTAGGTTGATTCGACCTCCAAGGAAATGGTATTTCTATTCTATTTTTTTTTTTTTTTTCAGTTACAACAACTTGAATGCTATCATAGGGAAGAAAGGTCATTCGTCTCTTTATAGTTTACTAGATTTCAAATTATATTATCTTGTAGTGTTGTGATATTGAATAAATAGTCTATGAAAGTTAAAGCTCTGACACTAGTCTAGTTTCCCTAGTGACATACCAACTAGCACAAAAATACTGATGTACTTTTTTTAATATGATGTACCTAAAAATTCCACCCAACTTCCCAAAAAAATGTTAGAATTATTGTTTCCTTACCACTACAATTGTTTTTGGTGCCTTAAATGATGAATATGATACATTGTGCATCTAATTTAAGATGGTATTCTTCAAATTCAAAGAAGTAAGAACACATTGTAGTGGCATTCCAAATGGTGTTAATTTGATGTTATATATTTTTAAGGCACTACAAATATTTGGATGACCCGACACTATACCTTAAGGACACATCTTTGAGGAGTTCATGTTTTAAAAGTCTTTGATGATTTGATATCTATGTTGGATATATTATGGTGTGTTCTATTTGTTTGTGATTATGATGGATAAACCATTATATGCTTGGTTTCTTAATGGAATATATTTTGTTAAATTTATGGCTCGATATTGCATGGAGTAATATGGTTTTGTATCATGTCTTTTTATTGCCTTGTGATTATGACTGGATACTATGGCATGGTTATATTTTTGTTTACAAGTGTTATATATGTTTACGAGATTGACTTATGAGTTTATGGTACATGTAGACTAACAAGTTGAATTATAATGTTGTTGTTAACCATTTGTCAAGTTTGATAAGTGGATCCTACATGATTAGTTGATTATGAAAGTGAGTTAAGTTATATGGACTTAGGAAGACGTCAAGAGACTAGATATCTCGATATGAATGCTATGATGCATATGATTGTGATTGACTTATGTTATTGGGCAATGCTATGAAAAGTCTTATATTCCAATATGTGTGTAAATATAAGGGCTAAACCTTCATACATGTGGGGTCAAGTCAAAAATAAATCTAATAGATGGTATATTAGGAATGGGTAAAGGTAACATGCCTATCCAAGACAACTCCCTTTTGCATGAGATATAAGCCCATGGTGTTATGGGATTGTAAAATTCACCATGAGGAATGTCTGAAGGGTGAACAATAAAAATGAAAAATCCTTATTCTTTAATTGATAATAAAACCCTCACCATAACTAGCGGATTGGAGTGTAAAGGCCTCATGCTGGGAAACTAGTGCAGAGGCCTTGCCTTTGGTATTAGTGGTCCTTTCCCCTCTACTAAAAATTAAGCAAATAAACATACATTAGAAAGTGATATTGATGTACATAACCATACATTTGTTTTTATATAAGAGATAAAAAGAAATTAATTGAAAATTTAGCATGCACATGGAAGCAATATTATTTTATGGAAAAGTTCATATTATTGATTTGGAAAATAGAATTTTTGTATGCATGTCACATGTAGTTGAATTTTTTCATGGAAATGAATAAAATATTACATCCATGATGAATAATAGGTATATTATATTTTGTGAAATTGCATGGACTTTTACATGGGGGGTTTAAGTGGGACATACATAAAAGTTATAAAAGGAATATGGGAGGTCTATGCAAGAACCCAATATCATATGGCTATCTAGTGCTAGTTTGGTAGAGAAGATGGTGCGTGACCAAGATATGCCAAGGCCCTTTGTTACTCCCTTGATTTTTCATTTGTCATTATTGTTAGGGATCCACAATTCCTGCATGGTGAGATGGTAAAGCTAAAGTGATCTTTAGCCATCTCTCATGTTACTCTAATTATGCCCAAAACTTGGTGGGACTTGTGAGAATGAGAATACTTTGAATGTGGTGAGTGGTACTCTAATTGAATTTCGTTAAAACATTAGTGGGAGTAAGAGTAGGAGTTAAAGTCATAATATTTCACGTATTTTTCATGTGTAATAATAAGTTTATTACTTTACAATTTTTTTTTTAAGATGGGTAGGTCCTTCTTCATTCATTCAAGATAAGAGCAGGTTACATCCATAAAAAAGATTTTCGGTGGCCTTAACCTGCCCTATGGGAAACCAATTCTGTTGGCCATCGAAATGCATTGTACGCCATTCAAAATCTGAAAGTTTTATGTATGTCCATCAAGGCTTTATATGCTTGAATATAAAGATACCAGTTTCTATTTATATATCTACATAATTCTATATTAACCGGCATTTATAACTGTAAAAACCAAAAAAAAAGAAAACAAAGCTAAACATGACAACAACTACTAATCCAAGGACTCCATAGGGGCTGGGTCCTTTACACTCGAACCTGGAAGTTCTGACTGGATGAGACACATAATGTGTTCCTAAATGCGGGCAAGGCATTTGTTCTGTTGCTGAATCTGGACTTGGATCAGCTGTAATTCTCTTTGAATTTCCTGTAGCCTCGAATCATGCTCCCTCACATTCATCTGAGGGGTCGTAGTGGCTATGGCCACCAGACTCTTCATAATCCAATATAAGTGAAGAATGTGTTTGTAATGGGTGGTATGCCCACGGGTGTTGCCCAAGTTCGGGAAAAGGTCCCTCCAATACTCCACCTGAACCTTTGAAGCTACCCAATGATTGAGATTTGTCTCCCAAGTTGTAATTAAATGTTTATCATCTGTTGTAGTACCCACATTATAGGCCTGCACCACCTCTTTGATTATCTGAGCATCAGTGTCCCGAATGATCCTCTTCGGAGGTCTGGTAGAAGACGATGCTCTGTCCACATTTTTACTTTGACGATGAATGTTACCATGGCTTCTAGAACCCGACAATTTTGCACCTTGAGCCATCACAGAAGGAACGCTATCAGCCTAAGCATGACTGGTCCAATATAGAAGCACCGACACCAAACCGAATCAAGAATTGTTCACATAATCACAATAGACAAATGTATTATAAATACCTTCTATATTACCATTAGAGAGAAAAAAAAGATAACCAAAGTCAGAATTGAGCCACCTAGATACAACCAGTTTCATCCCAAGTGGACCGCTCCACCATGTATAAGATCGGTGAAACACCCATTGTACCGAGAAACCATAAAACCATCCCTTACTGTTACAATAGCAACCCTTAACAATGTATACAATAAAGAGCTCCTCGCCAGATCGAGGCCTCAAAATAACCATATCATAAAATGCAGAGAGCCATAACAGACACTTGACCAACATAACCTGGATAAAATCCCACCGCATAAAGAACCTACTACCTTTTTCAAGCCTCCAAGAGCCTAACCTAGCTAGACACCTGTTGTCGTTCCTAGAGACAGCCTCGAGTTGTCAGAGACCAGTGCCTAGGACATCTTAGCTAGTAAAGAGTGTAAGGTATATTATAAGACCATTATTCAGCTCATGGCTCTTTACCATATCAAATTTTTTGATGAGTTACAAGATTTGATGGGACCAGACAACTTTGAGATCAGCAACATATAAAAACATGCAGAGGCAAGAGGAGAATTACTTACACAGATGCATCAGACAGCTTAGAAACAACTTTCATTAAGGAGGGCCAATTTCCAAATGTTATATAGGGATTGTTAAATCAAGACGTTTGCGGTGCAGAAGGTAAAAGGGGTGCACTAATTACCAATGGAATGGTACTCGAAAAACATATTTTGCTATAGCATGGGCTTAAGAACTAAGAATCCATACATACCAAGCAGTTCTGAATGAATAGGATTCCACGATATTCAATACAGAAGAAATCTGAATGAAGTGTAAAACGAAACACCATATCATGTATGAGCCATATTTAAAGCAGCTAGACCAGTCTCATATAAGTATCACATAACGAAAAATTTATATCAGAATTGGCGAGTCACTCGCATTCCAAAACATGATATAAGGGAAATGGAGACAGTGAAATAGAAAATGAAATAATACTACGAAGAAAGAGTCACAGACCATACAACATCCAGACCAGAATCCTCATGTAAAATAGAACTTCTCTTCGCTGAGACCCTACGGGCTCTATGCATTTGCATTAATAATTCAACCACAAGCATACAAAATATTCTTACACAACAAGTTTCTTTAGAAAATCTGGAACCCTTTTTTCTCATTCGATCTTATATATACTTCTTCCTATCTCAGCGAGAAGATATTTTTTGAGAAAATATCTTCTTCGCATGACCAAAATCTGTTAAAGGTCCTTATAAAAACAACAAAACTCACGATGAGGAATCAGGCCTCTCATCATGGATAGTCAGGAACTTGGCCGTTTTTAAAACAGAAAGTTAAACAGTAGTCTGATAAAAAAGATAAAATGCTGGAGTGGAGAAAGTAGCCCACTCGAAACTTTAAAAAGTAACTAATTCAGTAAAAAGTAAACAAGGCCACGAGGGCCGAATCATGAAATAACAATTCATCATATGTGAGAAGGGGTAGAGGCTGTTGCTGACACTGGTGGCGGCGCGTTTGCAGATGAACTGGAAATTTGGCTAACGAACTGGGTGCACCTCTGCTGACTGTCCATGACAGGCTCAGGCATCATTGCAAATCCTTCTACCCTGATGAAAGCCTCAGTAAGATCGCTCGGATTTTCCTCAGTAGGGACTTTATGATTTAACAAGTGAAGGAGAGAAAACTCTAGGCGCAGTGATGCGACCATGGTTTCGGCCTGCACGTCGGAAGCCCTGTTGTCGTGATTTCAACCCAAACTGCATCAAACCGGTCCACAGTGTATATCAATTGCTGCAAGGCCTTTGAAGCCATGACGCTAGCCGATTCCTTTTCGATGAGTTTCTGACATTCTAAGGCCTCTTTGTGCCGGCTGACTATGCCGTGTTGCTCTGCTTCATTAGCTCTCAGCCCTTTTAAGAATGACACATACTCTCTGGCACGCTGAGCTTTGTTAGCTAAATCGATATCCCCTTCCTGAAATCGCCTTCTGAGATAGAGTACTGAAGATTTCATCTCCTTGATGACTTGCAGAAATTCCCATTGCTTTGTTACAGCCAAAATGATCTCAGACCAAATAATCTTTCTACCCTCTCTGAGAGTGAGGTTACCTTTTAGGTGTGCTTCGAGATCATTTATAGTCTTCTGCTGGTCAACCCTCGTTTTATTTTCCTGTTCAATTTCTTTTTGCAATACTTCTATCCTTCTGGTATTCTCTGATAGGGATTTTTCCAAATCCGTGATCCTTTGCTTTGCAGTGGGAGCCTGTTTCTCCAGTATATCATTTGCAGCTTTCGTTGCACCCAACTTTTTTGAAAGTGAACTCGTCTCAGGTGGCGTTGTAGCTGGCACACAACTGTGCGTGTCCCAAGTTTTCTGTAGCTCTGTCAACCTACTCTGAAGAGTAGCGATTGTTCCTACCAACCTCTCCTTCTCTTCTCTTTCTTGTGACAAGGTGCCGGCCAATTCCCTTTTCTCTTTCTCTACTTGTGCCAACTCGGCTGTCTGCACATGCTGGGAGGCTAGCATGTGGGCTTTGCCTTTCAGTGAGGTAACTTCCTTCCGCAATTGGTCTATTAAAAAGGCATGCGGGTTTTTTTCCCCAGTGTCTTTCCTTTTGATTTGATCCTGGAGACTGCGTATTCGATTTGCTTGGGCGCGGGCACTTGCCTGCTCATTCTTCAGGGTAGTCCTCATCTGTTCATGATTTTTCTCAAGCTTCCTCAGTGCAATGGTAGCTCACATTACTTCATCCTTTAGCATATCAACTACAACCTAAAACAGGTTACACATATCAGTTGCTGGCACCTTAGTCATGTCAATTTCATGTTGAAGTACCCGGTAGCTAGTGGTGCCTGTATCAGGGTCCAAAAGGGCTTCGGCCATAGACAGTACCAGATGCTCAGTATCCACATTCATGGTGGCGGAAATCATGGTGTGATACTTTTCTACATACCCCTCCAGCTCAGTTTTGTATTTATCTCTAATTGTACTGTTTCTCTTTACCCTTTCGGCTGCCACCGGTGAGGTATGGTCTCCCATGGCCTGTGAAACCTCAGTGAAGTCGGAGGAGGTGGTGCTGTCCCTCAACACTTTAATTCCGGCCTTGCTGCTGTCAAGTGGTGCATATGGTATGAACGGCTCAAGAAACTATTCCTCTCCTATAATTTCAGCTTCACTTGAGACTGTTTTCTGTTTCTTACGAGAGGGAGAACCCGTTCCTGAAGGACCGACTTCTTCTTCTTGGCCTTTGCTGATGCCTTCCTCTTCCTCTGTGGCAGATGAATCTGTCTCCATCTACGAAACCAAAGGCCAAATTTCCATGTTAGCCTTCCACTCCATAAACGGTCTTGGTTCATGTACATAAGGTGCGGACCGATTTCTCTTTCTCCTGTTTGAAATAATCTCCCGGGGATCATAAACCCAAGTCTTCCCCTGTCTTAGGTCCATACCCTGCAATAGATTTTCGACAATGGGAAGGGTGAGTCTTGAATTCACGACGAACGGGCCGATTCGGGTAGGAAGCCTCAGTATGTACCCTTTCTTAGTAGGGACGAAGTGGAGTTGGTCAGCCTTGAGGGCTTGACGAATATACTCCAGAGCATAAAATCTTCGGGCGGGAAACACCGGTAGCAGGTAATGGGTGACCTCGGCTCCATATACCTGAATTTCGGTATAGTTATCAGAGAGATACCAGTCCCCGGTGCTCTGGATTTTACCAGCTTGCAGCCAGTTTTTCATTTCAGGAAAAACCCTAGGTGAGGGCGACCCATGAATGATGGTGTAAGAAATGGAAATTAAATCGTTTAGGAAACTAGAGTAACCCACCCCTTTTGGAAATTGGCACACTGTAGAGTTCCAGTCAAAAATAGGTCGGGGCTGAGAATTGACCTCGTATACCCTATCCAAGCCCAAACGCTCAAATCTATCAGCATGCTGATACAAGAAAAGATAGAACACCAGTGAACAGAAACGAAAATGAATGGTCTCGGGAAGTTCTTGGAACTGGGTGTGGATTCTAGCAGATAAGTAACCCAGGATATCTAGGACAACCCCCTTCTGAGACATTAACCACAGAAAGAAAACACATACTTTGGAGGTTTCCCCCAACCCGCCTACACCTAACAGACCCGCAATGAGCACAAGGATGGGTTGTACTTCTTCCTTGAACAGGTTTAATGGGAAGAGTTCCATTCTGGGAAGGGTAGTAGCCTGGCTGCTAGAAATAGAAGCAATGAAGCTTTTTTGATGCTCCCATGGCGATTTGGTAAACTGAGAAGTTAAAGCTTCGTCGCTGAAAGAAGTGTAGGTGGCGCTGGTGGGAAAACAGAGGGCTTGCTTGATGATGTCGAGTGAAAGGGAGAAAATCTGGTTTCCTTGGGCGGAGGTAAATGTGCCTCAGTCTTCATCGTAGGCGTCTCTGAGCCAGTAGATGAACTCGACCACCGAGAAGACTGGGGGGGTAATCTGATGGTAAAAGCCTAACGCAACCACCCGGTACCGATCCCTATTATGAACATGACGCGAAAAAAGCTCAGGCCTTATACTGCTAATGGGGAAAGGGTACTCGTGGTCGCGGACTCCAGCTTTCTTGTCGATGAAAGGCTCGAACCCGGGAGGGTTTCTGGTTTCTCGAACCTGGGGAGTCTCTGGTTCGTTTTTCTTGGGTGTGCCCCTTCCCATGACTGACATATGAAAACTGAAAAGAAAAACGATGGGAAAACAAAGGGAATTGAAAGGGACGGAGTACCTGCACAAGAGGTAGATTTTCTTGGGAAAGCGACGCAGAGGGTAGTCTGGTGATGATTGGGTAGACTCGGTACTTGTTCCCGCTTGGTATATACCGTGACCAGAAGACCTGAGACTTTTACAACAAAAAACTATGGGAAAATGCTGTGAAGACTGGTAATTCTGAGGCAGGAAGGGGTAGAAGTGAAATAGGTAGGGTGAGTGTCGTAAGGACACTGACAATGGGGCACGCGGCGTGTAGGGATTGGGTGTTATTTGGGGATAGGTGAAGACCGCGTGCCAGGTTTACTACTGGTACGGGCCTCAGTACCAGCTCATCTAGGACTTACCTTACCTATTTGGCCGCATGCGCCGTATAACTCCTGAAACATATTATCCCCAAGGCGAATTAAATACACAACCTACCAGCTGTAAGGGTCCACATTTCGTTCTTCCACGTCACCCTATCACGCGACACGCTCCTGCCACCTCCTTCTAGCCTTGGGTCCCCACCACGCGACGCTATCACAATTCTGCGGGGGCATGGGTCTCTTCCCTTCCTCGCTGCTCGACCCCCTCGAAATTTCCCTTGTGTGCATATTCACGCGGTGGTAATTCTTTTAATATTTGCGTTTTGCGCTCTTTGTACCGCTTCTTTTCACTTTTGTGTTTTCATTAGCCTTTTCGCTTTATACTCCAGCCTTTTCGTTTTATACTCCGGCCTTTTCGTATTAATTCCGCCTTTGGCTTTTATGCACGTGACTTTCGTTGCCTTGTTTCGTTTCGACCAACTTTTGGAGTATTTCACCATTTGATACAATGTTCAATGCATGACTTGTAAACATTTTGATAAACCAATGACTAATGTTAAAGTTTAAACAACATTGGCTCCACCTGGGGACAACACGTTCATCCTTGAATGTGTTGAGAACTACGCAGACCACCTGTTTGTCTTCTGTGAATGCCACTTCTCATCCTTTTCTACTTTTTACCTCTTCTTCATGATTCACCGTCAATCAACATTATTCAAACAACGCTTAAAACAGGAAATAATATACAATATGATATATCAGGCTTTCTCGACCTGAGTTAGTACTGGAAATAAATCTTGAGGAACTGACCATTAACAGGGGCATCCAGCAAATCCCCCTGCAAATTCTCCAACCTAAAAGTATTGTTGCCCCCTTGTTCTGCAATTTTGAAAGGGCCGAACCAGAGGGGATCGAATTTCCTGTGTTTGCCCTTATCAGCCCTTCATACGTCCCACCTGAGTACTAAGTCTTCTGTCTGTAGCTTTCTGTCTTTAGCGTGTTGATCAAACAACTCTTTCATTTTCTCCTGGTATGCCTCTAGCCTCTGATTTACCTGACTACGCGTTTCTTCGAGCTCCACCAGCTGGTTAATTCTTCTAGGCACGTCATCCGGTTCTTCCTGACTCTCTTGCAGGAACCGAGCTACCGGTAAAACCAGCTGTACAGGAAGAAATGCTGCTCTCCCATAAACTAATTCGTATGGGGACTTCCTAGTTGCCCTCTTGCTAGTAATTCGGTTTTCCCACAGAGTGAATTTCAGCTGAGAATCCCAATTCTTCTGATTCTCGTTGATAGTCTTCTTCAGTGCTCGGACCAAAGTTTTTTTTGAGGACTCTGCAAGACCGTTCCCTTGGGGGTAGTAGGCCGTAGAGTGACCCAGTGCAATATTATACTACTGGAAAAAGTTGACAAATTTTGTGGATTTAAAGGCTTGTGCATTGTTAGTTACTATCTTAGCGGGACAACCAAATCTGGATATGATATGTTCCTCCATGAATTTTATTACCACAGTGTCAGTTGCATTCCTGGCGGGTACAGCTTCCACCCATTTTGTAAAGTAATCAGTGGTTGTCAATATCCATTTATGCTGTCCACTTGAGGGGGGATATATTTCTCCTATGAAGTCGATTCCCCACTGCTGGAATGGCTCATCTATGTGGACAGGGATCATGGGGAGCGGTGCCAGTTTCTGTCTCTCGGCAAACCTCTAACACTTCTCACAGGCTCTAACTCGAGCGAACACGTCTCCAAATAGTTTGGGCCAGAAGAAGCCAGCCTTCAGAATCTTGTGAGCAGTAGCCCTCCAACTATAATGGCCCCCACAAATTCCCTTGTGGAACTCAACCATTATACTCTCCACCTCCTCTTCCGTAAGACATAGGAGTAGGATACCGGAGGGATCTCGCCAATACAAAGGACCGTTTGAAACCATATACTTCTGTGACTTCAATATTAGTGATCTGTATTTAGTCTTCTCACAGTTGGGCGGGCAACTGAGGGTTATGAGGTACTCTACCAACTCTTTGTACCATGGGTTGATAAGGTACTTCATATGTACCTTCTGGGAGGCTATTTCTATTCCCTGTGCTTCCTCCCCTGCTCCAGTATCTTCGTTTGCTGTCATAGACAAGTTGATACCCAAGGCCTGACAATTTGATTCAGACAGGATCTTGGCTAAACCTTGCCCCTTGATTAATTTGGTAGGACGTATATCTAACTCGTATTCCTGTATTGTCGATATCCACTTTCCTCTTTTTCCTTCACTGTCCCCCTGGATAAGAATGTCTTTAACTGCTGCAGTGGGAACAAATGCAGTGATGTGCGACTGCAAAACTTACATTCTGAAAGCTTTGAGGGATTTCACCAGAGCATATGCTTGCTTCTCCAATATGTTATACTTCAGTTCAGCATCCCGGAGCACCTGACTGAAAAAGGCAATAGGCTGTTCATACCCCTCTTCGTTTTTCTGCAACAAAACTCCAGCTACTGTATGGGGGGATGCAAAGGAGAAGATCATAAATGGTTTAGCATAATCTGGCCAGCTAACACAGGAGCTTCAATAAATGAGTTTTTAATTCTGGCAAAAGCTTCCCTTGACTCTGGCGACCATTCACTTCATTATTTTTCTTTAGCATATCAGTTATGTGCCTAACTATCTCAGCGTAGTTAGGGATGAATCTCCTCAGGAAGTTTATATGACCAAGGAACACCTGAACTTCCTTCTTGTTTCTGGGCTGGGCAATAATATTTATGACTTCCACTCTTTTGGGGTATATCTTTACTCCATCTTTAGTTACAATGTGTCCTAGGAGCTTACCTTCTTCTAGTGAAAAAAAATACTTCTGTGGGTTAAGGGAGAGGCCATACTTTCTACACTTCTCAAAGGTTCTGCGCAGGTGTTCTATGTGCTCTACATCATCCTTTGAAAACACAGTAATGTCGTCCAGATATACCACCACGAAATGGTCCTGTTCTCCAATAAAAACAATATCCATGGCCCTCTGGAAAGTGGCCCCTGCGTTAATCAGCCCAAAAGGCATTCTGGCATACATAAACGTTCCCCATGGGGTGGTGAAGGCTGTCTTATTTTGATCTTCTGGAAACACAGCTACCTGATTATACCCAGAGAACCCATCCATCATCGACATCCGGGCAGCCCCTACCACTTTCTGCAATATGTGATCCATCTTGGGCAGTGGGTAATTATCTTTCAATTAAGCCCTGTTCAGGTTCCTAAAATCAACACAGAGTCTTATTTCTCCATTCTTCTTCCGTACAGGGACTAGATTAGCTACCCACTCAGAGTACCTCAATGGTACAATGATTTTAGCCTTCAGAAGTTTCTTAATTTCTTTCTCAATAGAAGGTAGCAATAGTGGATTTATCTGTCTAAGATTTTGCTTATGTGGCTTTGCATCTCCCTTCAGTGGAATCTTATGCTGCATAATGCTGACATCGAAGGTTTTTAGGTCTTGATATGACCAGGCAAACACATCCTTATAGGACTGAAATAACTTCTGATACAGCTGTTTATATTCTTCCGGGACCTTCTTAGACAGCTTCACGATTTTAGGGTCAGCCTCAGTGCCCAGATTCAGGTCCTCAAACTGATTTTCTTCCACAACTTTGTTTGGCTGTAATGGAACATCATTCTTGTTGAACATCCTTTCCAAAGGCACTAGCCCTTGGGGAATAACATTCCCTTTCAACTGTAGAAACTTGTGACCTGCTACCCTTTCTTCCCATTTGTTTCCTGATGTTTCTTCAGTCCCTTCTTCTTCACACATGTCGATCTCCATGTTGGAGAACTCCCCAACTGTCTCCAAGAATCTCTTGGCTTGCTCATCATCTTCGAATACTTTCCAGTGCTTGATGTTGTCTGGGATTGATGGCCTATAATGCACCTCAATCTCATATCTCAATAGAGGGTTTTGAGGTGGCTGAAAAGTACTAGCAGCCACTGCTAGAGAATCTGCCATTCTGTTTTGCTCCCGAGGCATGAACTGGATATTAAATGCTAAGAAAAATTTCTCCACCAGATCCGAGACTTCATTCCTATAGGCTCTCAGCCTAGGATGTTTAGCTTGGCACTGATTCTTCACCTGCCTGACTACTAGTTCTGAATCTCCCAGAACTTTTAAACTTTGTATGTTCATGCTCCTGGCTGTCTGCAACCCAAGTAAGAGTGCTTCATATTCGGCCACGTTATTTATGGCTTCATACTCCAGCTTGAAAGATAGAGGCACCCATCTTCCTGCCGGCGAAATCAATAACACTCCAGCTCAGTTTCCTTCTCTAGAGTTGGATCCATCAAAGTGAAGCGTCCATATTTCTGATTCGGGACTTTCTTTGAACTGTTCTATCCTAATCTGGAAAAATGATGGTTCATGTGCGTACTCCTGATCTTCCTCAAGAATTAAGCATGAGAAATCCCCCTCCCTGCTATAGACTGGAGAATTCACTGAATCATCCACTTTAGTGACTATCTTAACAAATCTAGTCTCTCTGTACAACCTCCTCTCTTTGCCGCCAAATACAGGGATAGTGGCATAGGTCAGATCTAGCTTAATCGATCCCCCAATTTTGGTTCCCCAAGATCTTGATAGTAACATGCCAAAGCGAGCTGGGATATCAGCCACCACTATATCCATCACTACACTTTTTGCTGGGATCTGAGCCAAGTTAACCACCAAGTCTTTTATCATGCCCAGGCACTTAAATCTTTTGGAGTCAAATGAGTAAAGGTCTTTGTAAGGGCGGGTGATCTGTAGTCCTAGTTGCTCCATGACTGAAAGGGGTAAAATATTATGAGAGGCTCCTGAATCTAACATGCAGTTATGCAGGAGCAGGTCATGTATTACTAAAGACACATAAAAAGGTGGAGTGGCGGCATCCAATTCCTCTACATGCGGGCCAAAAACAACCATAGGCATTTCTTCTTGCAGGTTGAGACTATCTGGAATGTGTGTTACTTCTGGAGGAAGCATGAAGGATGTGACTTGGGACTGATATGCTGGCTGTTTCAATAGCTCAGTCAAGGGAACTGGGATTTTTACTTTTTCAAGTTCTTTTTGTAAACTAAAAATAGATGAAGACTTATCTATTGACACTTCTTTTTCTTTTGAATCTTTGCTTTGGAGGGGAGGCTTAACTTCTTTTATGATGGGCTCAACCTTAGGGGGCGTAGTTACTTGAGAAGATGAAGGCATTAGAGTATCATATTGTAGAGGTTGGTTAAGAGGCCTCTTACCTTTTTCTGGGGGTTTTTGAGGAGTGACCTCCTTCTGTGTAGGTGCCTCTTCTTGAGGTGTGTCCTCCTCTTGATCCTGAGTGCGAGTTCTCTTTCTGGAGGACCTGAGGTCATATCTTCTATTGAACTAATCTTGCATGAAATCAACGAATTTCTTGCAGTAGTCATCAGTCTCAGGCTCTTCGGTATCTTCATTGGCCTTCACTTCTGAGTGAGCTTGTACTTCCTCTTCGTCACTTTCATGTACATGACATTCTATGCCATTACTGTTTGAGAAAAAAAGGCATGCCTCCTCTTGTTCATAGGCAGGGTCTTCAGTGGAACCCTCTACTTGCCCCTCCAAGTATAGAGGATGCGGTACCTGATCTTGCTGCTCCTTCTGTCCCCTCTGCAGTATCTGCAAGGGTGGTTTTCTATATTGAGGATTGAATCCTCTGTTTGGAGAATTTTGGAAATTCTTTGGGGGTGAATTCTTGGCCTCCATCTCAAGCTTTATCAGCTTACTTGAGAGATTCTTGATCATCTTGTTCATTTCTTCGATCTTGTCATTAGTCGAATCTCTGTCTTGGCTTGAGGTGGATACTTCCTCTTTTCCCCTTCTTCTAGCATCCTGTTCATGTTTCCCTTTGGATTTGCCAGTAGAGGAAAAATTTTCTTCTATCTCCAATGCGTCGGTCTGTGCATCGTCCAGAGTGGCTGGCTTTCTTTCTCTCAAGGAGAAACCGAATTCAGAATCAAACGTTGCCACAAAAATGACCTTGGCAGCGGTCTGGTGAGGCTTCATGTCGGCGGGGAGACTCAGGTACAGTTTGTTAAATATTTTAATAAACTCTGACACCCCTTCATTATGCTTCTTTTTTAGAGTATTGAATTCAGTAAGAATATTACCATGATCTTTCTTTTCTCCCCATTTTTTGAGGAAAGTATCCTCCATTCCCTCCCATGTATTGACAGAACGAGCTCCAAGTGTCTTGAACCACTTTCTAGCTTCCCCATCTAAGGATTGCACAAACAGCCTTAGGACTTCGTCCAGATGCTCGACATTGAGATTCTCTGCAAAAGAGAAAAAGACTTCGATATGTTTATGGGCTTCAATCTCATTCTCACCACTGAATTTGGGCAGAATCTTTAAATAATCCTGCGGCATGTCATTTAATACTGCAGGTAGCTCCAGAGGAGCATATCTGTTTTGCAGGAAGCTAAGGACATTAGCCATTGGAGGAGGAGGTGGAGGTAACAAGAGGGCTTGGTGAGTAAGTGGGGGGGTAGGCGGAAGTGAGGTGTGAATGATGATAGGAATATAATGAACAACAGCTTGGGATGATGGAGACAAGGGTGGAGTGGTAACAACAGACACTTCCATGACTTCTTTAACTTCCTCGAACTCTGGAGTAGGATGAAATGTGTAACGGGTGGTATCTATTGACTCAGCCTCGTCCTTAACTTGGATATTTCCCGAGGGCAGATAGTCTGAGTAATAGCCGGTTTCACCCAGATTGGAGTTAGAATATTGCCACTGGGCAACCTGAGAAGAAGAAGAAGGAAGGTCTTCTAGAGAGAGTGGTGGAATCTCTGTATGAACAAATGGTCTCCCCCTCCAGCTTCTTCTATGTAAAATTTTCTCTGGGTCAGACACAGAGGGTGTCTTGGGCTGAGAAGTATCTGACCTAAGGTGCGGCTTCCGAGGAGCCAAGACTGCAAAGAGATTTAGCAGGGAAAATGAATGTGGAGTCGCCAAGGTGAGGGATATACAAATCTCAACTCTCCATGCTCACCTAATTGAAGAGTGAAATGGGGTTTTGTCGAGGCCCAGGGATTTCAATCTTTCATCAAATTCGATCCCCGGCAACAGCGCCAAAAAGATGTTGTCGTTCCTAGAGACAGCCTCGAGTTGTCAGAGACCAGTGCCTAGGACATATTAGCTAGTAAAGAGTGTAAGGTATATTCTAAGACCATTATTCAGCTCAGGGCTCTTTACCATATCAAATTTTATGATGAGTTACAAGATTTGATGGGACCAGACAGCTTTCAGATCAGAAATATATAAAAACATGCAGAGGCAAGAGGAGAATTACTTACACAGATGCATCAGACAGCTTAGAAACAACTTTCATTAAGGAGGGTCAGTTTCCAAATGTTATATAGGGATTGTTAAATCAAGATGTTTGCGGTGCAGAAGGTAAAAGGGGTGCACTAATTACCAATGGAATGGTACTCGGAAAACATATTTTGCTATAGCATGGGCTTAAGAACTAAGAATCCATACATACCAAGCAGTTCTGAACGAATAATATTCCACGATATTCAATACAGAAGAAATCTGATTGAAGTGTAAAACGAAACACCATATCATGTATGAGCCATATTTAAAGCAGCTAGACCAGTCTCATATAAGTATCACATAACGAAAAATTTATATTAGAACTGGTGAGTCACTCGCATTCCAAAACATGATATAAGGGAAATGGAGACAGTGAAATAGACAATGAAATAATACTACGAAGAAAGAGTCACAGACCATACAACATCTAGACCGGAATCCTCATGTAAAATAAAACTTCTCTTCGCTGAGACCCTATAGGCTCTGTGCATTTGCATTAATAATTCGACCACAAGCATACAAAATATTCTTACACAACAAGTTTCTTTAGAAAATCTGGAACCCTTTTTTCTCATTCGATCTTACTTATATAGACTTCTTCCTATCTCAGCGAGAAGATATTTTTTGAGAAAATATCTTCTTCGCATGACCAAAATCTGTTAAATGTCCTTATAAAAACAACAAAACTCACGATGAGGAATCAGGCCTCTCATCATGGATAGTCAGGCACTTGGCCGTTTTTAAAACAGAAAGTTAAACAGTAGTCTGATAAAAAAGATAAAATGCTGGAGTGGAGCAAGTAGCCCACTCAAAACTTTAAAAAGTAACTAATTCAGTAAAAAGTAAAAAAGGCCACGAGGGCCGAATCATGAAATAACAATTCATCATATGTGAGAAGGGGTCGAGGCTGTTGCTGACATTGGTGGCGGCGCGTTTGCGGATGAACTGGAAATTTGGCTAACGAACTAGGCGCACCTCTACTGAATGTTCGCGGCAGGCTCAGGCATCATTGCAAATCCTTCTACCCTGATGAAAGCCTCAGTAAGATCACTCGGATTTGCCTCAGTAGGGACTTTATGATTTAACAAGTGAAGGAGAGCAAACTCTGGGCGCAGTGATGCGACCATGGTTTCGGCCTTGAGCCGGGTGGTTTTATCTGACATGACATCTGTCCGGTCCCTTTCTTGCTTCAGGCATGCTTCGTATTCCGGTAATGGTCGCAGCATAGAAGGGGTGGTGGATTCCCAGCACGTCGGAAGCCCTGCTGTCGTGATTTTAGCCCAAACTGCATCAAACCGATCCACGGTGTATATCAACTGCTGCAAGGCCTTCGAAGCCACGACGCTAGCCGATTCCTTTTCGATGAGTTTCTGACATTCTAAGGCCTCTTTGTGCCGACTGACTATGCCGTGTTGCTCTGCTTCATTAGCTCTCAGCCCTTTCAAGAATGAAACATACTCTCTGGCACGCTGAGCTCTGTTAGCTAAATCGATATCCCCTTCCTGAAATCACCTTCTAAGATAGAGTACTGAAGATTTCATCTCCTCAATGACTTGCAGAAATTCCCATTGCTTTGTTACAGCCAAAATGATCTCGGACCAAATAATCTTTCTACCCTCTCTGAGAGTGAGGTTACCTTTTAGGCGTGCTTCGAGATCATTTATAGTCTTCTGCTGGTCAACCCTTGTTTTCTTTTCCTGTTCAATTTCTTTCTGCAATACGTCTATCCTTCTGGTATTCTCTGACAGGGATTTTTCCAAATCCGTGATCCTTTGCTTTGCAGTGGAAGCCTGTTTCTCCAGTATGTCATTTTCAGCTTTCGCTGCACCCAGCTTTTCTGAAAGTGAACTCGTCTCAGGTGGCGTTGTAGCTGGCGCACAACTATGCGTGTCCCAAGTGTTCTGTAGCTCTGTCAACCTACTCTGAAGAGTAGCGATTGTTCCTGCCAACCTCTCCTTCTCTTCTCTTTCTTGTGACAAGGTGCTGGCCAGTTCCCTTTTCTCTTTCTCTACTTATGCCAACTCGGTTGTCTGCACATGCTGGGAGGCTGGCATGTGGGCTTTGCCTTTCAGTGAGGTAACTTCCTTCCGCAATTGGTCTATTAAAAAGGCCTGCGGGTTTTTTTCCCCAGTGTCTTTCCCCTTGATTTGATCCTGGAGACAGCGTATTCGATTTGCTTGGGCGCGGGCACTTGCCTGCTCATTCTTCAGGGTAGTCCTCATCTATTCATGCTTTTTCTCAAGCTTCCTCAGTGCAATGTTAGCTCGCATTACTTCATCCTTTAGCATATCAACTACAACCTGAAACAGGTTACACATATAAGTTGCTGGCACCTTAGTCATGTCAATTGCATGTTGGAGTACCCGGTAGCTAGTGGCGCCTGTATCAGGGTCCAAAAGGGCTTCGGCCATAGACAATACCAGATGCTCAGTATCCACATTCGTGGTGGCAGAAATCCTAGTGTGATACTTTTCTACATACCCCTCCAGCTCAGTTTTGTATTTATCTCTAATTGTACTATTTCTCTTGACCCTTTCGGCTGCCACCGGTGAGGTATGGTCTCCCATGGCCTATGAAACCTTAGTGAAGTCGGAGGAGGTGGTGCTGTCCCTCAACACTTTGATTCTGGCCTTGCTGCTGTCAAGTGGCGCATATGGTATGAACAGCTCAAGCAGCTGTTCCTCTCCTATAATTTCGGCTTCACTTGAGACTGTTTTCTATTTCTTACGAGAGGGAGAACCTGTTCCTAAAGGACCGACTTCTTCTTCTTGGCCTTTGTTGATGCCTTCCTCTTCCCCTGTGGAAGATGAATCTGTCTCCATCTGCGAAACAAAGGGCCAAATTTCCATGTTAGCCTTCCACTCCATAAACGGTCTTGGTTCATGTACATAAGGTGCGGATCGATTTCTCTTTCTCCTGTTTGAAATAATCTCCCGGGGATCAAAAGCCCAAGTCTTCCCCTGTCTTAGGTCCATACCCTGCAATAGCTTTTCGACAATGGGAAGGGCGAGTCTTGAATTCACGACGAACGGGCCGATTTGGGTAGGAAGCCTCAATATGTAACCTTTCTTAGCAGGGATGAAGTGGAGTTGGTCAGCCTTGAGGGCTTGACGAATATACTCCAGAGCATAAAATATTCGGGCGAGAAACACCGGTAGCAGGTAAGGGGCAACCTCGGCTCGATAGACCCGAATTTCGGTATAGTTATCAGAGAGATACCAGTCCCCGGTGCTCTGGATTTTACCAGCTTGCAGCTAGTTTTTCATTTCAGGAAAAACCCTAGCTGAGGGCGACCCATGAATGATGGTGTAAGCAATGGACATGAAATCGTTTAGGAAACTAGAGTAACCCACCCCTTTTGGCAATTGGCGCACTGCAGAGTTCCAGTCAAAAACAGGTCGGGGCTGAGAATTGACCTCGTATACCCTATCCAAGCCCAAATGCTCAAATCTATCAGCATGCTGATACAAGAAAAGATAGAACACCAGTGAACAGAAACGAAAATGACTGGTCTCGGGAATTTTTTGGAACTGGGTGTGGATGCTGGCAGATAAGTAACCCGGGATATCTAGGACAACACCCTTCTGAGACATTAACCACAGAAAGAAAACACATACTTTGGAGGTTTCCCCCGACCCGCCTACACCTAACAGACCCGCAATGAGCGCAAGGATGGGTTGTACTTCCTCCTTGAACAAGTTTAATGGGAGGAGTTCCGTTCTGGGAAGGGTAGTAGCCTGGCTGCTGGAAATAGAAGCAATGAAGTTTTTTTGATGCTCCCATGGCGATTTGGTAAACTGAGAAGTTAAATCTTTGTCGCTGAAAGCAGTGTAGGTGGCGATGGTGGGAAAACGGAGGGCTTGCTTGATGATGTCGGGCGAAAGGGAGAAAATCTGGTTTCCTTGGGCCTAGGTAAACGTGCCTCGGTCTTCATCGTAGGCGTCTCTGAGCCAGTAGATGAACTTGACCACCGGGAAGACTGGGGGGATAATCTGATGGTAAAAGCCTGACACAACCACCCGGTACCGATCCCTATTATGAACATGACGCGAAAAAAGCTCAGGCCTTATACTGCTAATGGGGAAAGGGTACTGGTGGTCGCAGACTCCAGCTTGCTTGTCGATGAAAGGCTCGAACCTGGGAGGGTTTCTGGTTTCTCGGACCTGGGGAGTCTCTGGTTCGTTTTTCTTGGGTGTGCCCCTTCCCATGACTAACATATGAAAACTGAAAAGAAAAATGAAGGGAAAACAAAGGGAATTGAAAGGGACGGAGTACCTGCACAAGAGGTAGATTTGCTTGGGAAAGCGACGCAGAGGGTAGTCTGGTGATGATTGGGTAGACCCGGTACTTGTTCCCGCTTGGTATATACCGTGACCGGAAGACCTGAGACTTTTACCGCAAAAAACTATGGGAAACTGCTATGAAGACTGGTAATTTTGAGGCAGGAAGGGGTAGAAGTGAAATAGGTAGGGCGAGTGTCGTAAGGACACTAACAATGGGGCACACGGCGTGTAGGGATTGGGTGTTATTTGGGGACAGGTGAAGACCGCGTGTCGGGTTTACTACTGGTACGGGCCTCAGTACCAGCTCATCTAGGACTTACCTTACCTCTTTGGCTGCATGTGCCGTATAACTCCTAAAACATATTATCCCCAAGGCGAATTAAATACACAACCTACCAGCTGTAAGGGTCCACATTTCATTCTGCCACGTCACCCTATCACGCGACATGCTCCTGCCACCTCCTTCTAGCCTTGGGTCCCCACCACGCCACACTATCACAATTCTGCGGGGGTATGGGTCTCTTCCCTTCCTCGCTGCTCGACCCCCTCGGAATTTCCCTTGTGTGCATATTCACGCGGTGGTAATTCTTTTAATATTTTCATTTTGCGCTCTCTGTACCGCTTCTTTGCACTTTTGTGTTTCCGTTAGCCTTTTCGCTTTATACTCCAGCCTTTTCGTTTTATACTCTAGCCTTTTCGTATTAATTCCACCTTTGGCTTTTATGCACGGGACTTTCATTGCCTTGTTTCGTTTCGACCAAATTTTGGAGTATTTCACCATTTGATACAATGTTCAATGCATGACTTGTCAACATTTTAATAAACCAATGAATAATGTTAAAGTTTAAACAACAACACCTATAAACAGAGAGAAAAATTCCCATTCGAGATAGTAGAATGAAAAACACGACTGAGATGGGGATACAAACAACACACTAAATATATAAATATTATGGAGCATAAAACACATACAAACGACTTCAATAACAAACCGTTCTAGACTAGCCCACAACCCTGCCATTATCTCGACTACGACATACATTCAACGGATCTGGGGTGAGTTAAGACAAGATACATACTCGACATCGCTTTCCATGTAGACCGACATTATTGACGGGTCCGACGATCAACCCCTCCACCACGAGCTCTCCGATGCTATGGAAAAACACCACCACCACATAGAAAAATAACTAAACCAGCCTGGGAGAGAAATGCCCATCGATAGAGGCTCGTCCCACCAAAACACTTAGGCCAAATGCCTCTTCCCTCGTATGCCCTTTCCCTTCAAAATCCATGTGGCTGGAGCCTTAACTGCTCGCTGTTCGCGCATGTGTAGGTTGACTAATGGCCGCCTCCTGACCTTGTCTCTCGACGTTTAGTCCATATTTTGAATCTCAATGAGGATTACTTGGCCTAATCTCACCCCGATCGAGGGGTTATTACTTATGGTTCTCAAACTTCTGTGGTTGTTGTTATTTTCAGAAACCAGATTATCCACAGTATCATAAAACAATTGTCGAAGTTTCGAATCCCAACGGGGATCCATCTTCAGGACAAGAAATGAATGACGAATGAAAGAAGGTCGCAAGAGGTCAAGGTATAAGTAGTGAAGACTAATGATGATTAGAGGAGCTGACAATAAATTATGCTAATTAATTTAAAATAAATTTTATTTTATTAAAATTTTTAAAAAATAAATATTTAAATTTTTTTTAATAAATATTTAAAATTTTAATAAACAATTAGATTTTTTATTTTGAGTCATCTATATTAATTGAATTAATTCTAATTCTAATATAATATCCCTCAAATAAATTCTAATTTATTATAAATTTAATATTTAATGTCTAAAATTAATTTCAATGTCTAAGTTTTATTAATGTAAGGGAATATACCACTAATATGACATGTTTTTTAATCTTAAAAATATACCTAAATATATGTTACTAAATGAATTTTAATCAATTCTCATTAATTAAACTCTAATAAATTTCCAAATTTTAAATTTTAAATTTCATACTAATTAATTCCTAATAAATTTTAATTCTAAAACCTTTTTAATTTTATAATATCACTAAAATAATAATTTAAATATTATTATACATTTAATATTTAATGTCGAAAGTCTAAATTTCTATTAAACTTTTAGAGTAACTGAAATGCTAAAATCTAACCTAATAAGATAGTGTAATTAAATTATAAATGTAAGGGAATATAATAATTAACACTAATATGATATGTTTTTTAATCATAAAAATATACCTAAATATATGTTACTAAATGAATTTAATCAATTCTTATTAATTGAACCATAATAAATTTTAAATTTTAAATTTCATATTAATTAATTCCTAATAAATTTAATTCTAAAACCTTTTAAAAAAATTAGATTTGAATTTTTAATTAGCTTCCTTTTAATCATAATAAATATTAATTAATTATTTTTTATTAATAGAATAAAAATTAATTAATGAAAATAATTATTACGAGTGAGTGGAATAATAAGAGTTTCTGAGCTGACACAGCCATAAACAAGCTAACTAAAAAGGAAAGCTAACTAAAAAGGAAAGAGACACATACCTGCAAAATTATACCTTGAACGAGGACGAACCTAAGGAGCACATTTGTCTAATAAGAGGTTGCCAACTATCACTAATCTCGTATCCTCCGTCCGTGCTGATGTTATGCGGGTGTTTTATAATCTCTAGCGCTTATCTAATCTTACGTCTCTGATAGTGTTCCTCCCTTGCAATGATTCTAGCATCCTCATATAGGAGCTCAAATTAGAGTGCAAGTCACTATATAAAAAAAAATATTTTCATATTTTAACAAAGTAAGAGTAAGAGTAAGAGTAAGAGTAAGAGTCACAACATGTCACATATTTTTCATATGTAATAATAGGTTTATTATTTTATAAAATTAAAAATAAAATAATTTTTTTTATAATAATTATATAAGTGAAAAATGTATTTCATCTAAAAAATTGTAATTTAATTGATAAAAGAAAAATAATATCAATTAATAATTTTATAAATTAATAATATGCTTATTATATATGTCCTAGGCATGATATTACATTTTTCTTTTTTTTTTTAACCCAAAAATTTGCAATTTCTCGTAGTTTGAGTATGGATTGAATTTTATTATTTTTTATTAATATTTAAAATTATTTATTTGCAATATGATTGCTTCAGGTCTTATTATGTAATGATTATTTTGGATGCTCTTATCACAATTGCACAAATCGTGTCACTATTTTTGAAATTCAACTATTAGTTATTGTCTACTATAATTTAAGTGTTTGCATAAAAAATAGATAAGAACACAATGTAAATAAATATACTTATCGAGAGTTACTACTTACCTTTATTTATGTGTTCTTCAACACTTATGCAGACTCAAAGTTTACTACCCACCAAAACTTATGCAAGTCCTTGCACCTTTAATAAGCAATTAATTAACAAGTTCAAAATTAATAAATATTATCAGTTAACTAGTTAAAAATTTATTAGTTAAATTAAATAACTCTACTCATAAAAAAATACAATAAGATAAACTCATTAATCATTAAGTGAAAATCGATTCAGACCATAATTTTTATTTAATATATATTAAAAATAGCGAGACTCTTAAAAAACTTAATATAGCTTCATTTAATTATTATATAATTGTTTTAAAAATAAAAAGTCACTTATTGATATTTTCTAGGTCATAATTTAATTTAAGCAAGAAAATGAAATGAATTTTAGCAAACACACTAAATAAAAAATTATATAATTTTACACTTAATATCAATAAGAAATCAATAAAAAATTAATTATAATAAATTAAAATGATTCTCAATTCAAATAACAAATAACTAAATAAATAAAATAAAAAATTAATTATAAAAAATTAAAATGATTCTCAATTCAAATAACAAATAACTAAATAAATAAAATAATTCCATTTTTAATATTTGTATTTTTTTAAGGAATAAATTCAACCTATCTTTCTCTCTCTCTCTCTCTCTCACACACACACACACACACACACACACATATATGGGGCAAGAACAACTACTCTTTAAAATATATCTATCTATACTTTATACAGAAAATGTAAAATGTTCTAGATAATATTATCAACAAATACATTATCATTACAGTCTTATTTTTATTTCGAAAGAGAATTGGATTCTCCATCACAAAATGCAAAAACACAATTAACAAAAATATCTCAATTTAAAATAATCTATTTTTATTTATTGCAATTGACATAATTATCCAAAATTACTAATAATATTAAAGATTATTATGATTTTTATTTTGTTTTTATTTATAAAAAAAAGATCAATACGAAGTAAGTAGTTAAATTATTATTAGATTTTTTTTTAATTGTTGTTAATTTAAATTATAAAAAATCGAATAATTTTTTTCAATTAATTATAATTATTTTTCAAAAACAATTAGAGAGAATTTTTTAATTATAAAGTAAATAAATAGAAGCATTAGATTTCAACCTCCTCCTTAAACCCTCTTTACATAATAAAGTCCTAAGAATGCTAAAGAAGAAATCAATCTTCTCTTTCTCTTTCTCTTTGCTTACCATGTCATTGATGTGGATTTGAAATACATTTGCATTATAGAAATGAAAAAAACATAGAAACCTTTTAGTTCTTTCTAGAAAAGTAAAAGAGAATGCATTTCAATAATATCTCTCCCTTCCTCTAATGTATCTATGGTTCCCAATATTTTCTTTAATTTTTTTAGTTGGTGTATTTAATCGTTTTGTTTATTTTTATTTGTATATTTGAGTTAACTCATCCAATATCAAAGGAAGAGGCCATAACTTCACTGTAAAGTATTTTTAGTTTTTTAAAGCAATTTTTTGGAAAAATTATTACCCTTTAGAATAATATAGAAAATGTAAACAGATTTAAATTGCTAATTGTAATATGCTAAAACATTATACTTGAATCTAATCTACTAATTGTGGACACCAATTTAGATCGCAAAATCACAAAACATGAAAGAGAAATAATTTCAATCACAGAGTACATAAATATTTCTTGGGGAAAGACTCAGCTAAAAACCCCACTATATGTATATTGCATAAGTCAGAAAATATGAGAAGATTACAATGCTTTTCTCCAAGCTTGAGAAATCTCTGCACTATCTCTATTTGTCTTAGTGATTCCTATACAAGTTTGGTTCAATACTTACCCAATTTTTTTCTCTCCAGAATCCCTATTTCCTTGTAGAAATTTATTAATACTGATAGTATTACCAAATTATCCTGATCTAACAAATTAATCTTATGTTAAATACATAATCCTTCCACTTAATTCTTTGCGGAAATTAAATCACCAATTGCAAAGCACATGAAGAAAATAAATCGCACATAAACACAGTTGTTTAACAGGAAAGCTTAAAGCTAAAAACCCCAACTATCATATATTATGTATATCAATGGAATCATGTAACAATATCATACAAATCTTAGTACATAAATCTCTCAGTACAATATGGAATAGTCACACACTGTTATGCAGAAATTTGCATATCTATGCACCAATTTCTTTCCTCCTGACAACCCGCCTCCACTGCGCAATCCCTGCTGAAGAAGACCACTGAATGAATTTGAATTGGCCTTGCCTTGACTGCGCAATCCTCATTGGCATCTCCAATGTGTGTCAGATGCATTGAATGCATCACTATAGTCACAACAGATAGTCCATCTCACCCTTTCACCTATCTCTCCACCGGGTCTCCACTAGAACTGACATGCAAGTAGTTAACTGCTGTATTTATTCAGTTGCAAGTGGGTTATTAGTTGTGAATTAATTAACTAATTAATTCACTAAACTCTCACTAGTGTATCTTCAGTTAGAACTAGATACAACTAGCACAACTGAGTTTAACTCACTTAACTGAGTTAAACTAAATAACAACTCCCATAACTACTCTTCCAACTCTGTCACAACTTTTCCACTTCAGTTCTAACTGAGTCCTCCATGCATGAGTCACTAACCACCCTAGGAATTGCGTAATTCCTTCAACCCACTGATTTTCCAAATCTTTTCACTGAAATAAAGTGCTCCAAGAGAATAAGTTGATATTTATTGTCGGATTATTATTAAGGGCTAATAATAATAGACATGCATCTATTTTTAGATTAGCGATCTATAAATAGACTTCGCCCAATCTTCTAAAAACTGAATCTCATCTATTTTTCCAACTTGATCAACCATCTACAAATAACATCATGCAGCTTATAGAATATGCTCACCATGTCTAAAAATAGACATACACCTAAAAATAGCCTATGGGCCCCACTTAGTGAAGGTGCTTAATTTTCACTAAGCTCATCATCTTGTTGAATCTCAACACTCCCTATCAATAAGATAGGGATTATCCTTCACCTCGATCCTACCTCTATGGTATTTGAATTTTCTCCTGCTGAGCGCCTTTGTCAAAATATCTGCATCCTGATCTTTCGTAGGAATGTACTGAAGCAACATGACCTTCCACTGCACACAATCTCTGATATGATGATACAGGATATCTATATGCTTAGATCTATCATGTAAAACATGATTAATCGAGAGTTTAATGCAACTCTGATTATCACAATGTATCACTATATGATCTAAATGAGAACCAAACAAACCGACCAAGATCTTCCTCATCCAGATAGCCTCACATGCAGCTTGACTTGCTATCATGTATTATGCTTTCGCTGAACTGAGTGCCACAGATCTTTGTTTCCTGCTGTACCAAGAAACTGCTGTAGATTCGATAATGAATACCCCTCCCGATGTGCTCTTTCTATCCGTTGGGCTGCCTGCCCAATCTGCATCCATGAAGCCATGCAACTTCACCTCATCCATCTATTTTTACCATAAGCCATACTCAGATGTGCCCCTGAGATACCTCAGGACATGCTTGCCTTCCTTTCAAAATAGCTTAGTAGGCTTAACCATCACTTGACTAATTTGGTTCATCGCATAGCATATGTCCGGTCTTGTATTAACTAAATACATGAGCAAACCCACCAACTGTCGATAAACAATGGCATACACTACCTCTGCCGATGTAGCATCCTCTTTCCTCCAATTTTCTGGAAGAGGAGTATCCATGAGTTTGTAGTCCTCCATGTGAAACTTACCAAGTATCTCCTGAGCATGATTTCCTTGAGACACAAACAGTTCACCTTTTCGTTACCATATTTCCAATCCAAGGAAATAATGAAGAGGCCCAAATCCTTCCTCTCAAACTCCTTTGCAAGATCTTTCTTGCATGAGTGTATCAACTGCTCATCACCCGTTAGTATTAAATCATCAACATAAAGAACAATGATTAAAATCTTACCCTCCACCACATTTTGGTACATATTTGCATCCGCCTAACTCTTGGTGAAGGAAAGTTTGGTGAAATAGCTGTCGATCCGAGTGTACCAAGCACGTGGTGCTTGCTTCAGCCCATACAACGCTCTTTTGAGTCTGCACACATGCGACTCGCTGCTGAAGATCTCATATCCTTCAGGCTGCTCAATGTACACTTCTTCCTCAATGATCCCATTAAGGAACACAATATTCACATCCATATGATGAATGTGCCAACCAATCTGCGCTGAGAGAGCAAGGATGGTCCTTATGGAAGAATACCATGTGATAGGTGCGAAGGTTTCTTCACAATCATCCCCCTCTATCTGTGAGAAGCCCCGGGCAACAAATCTTGCCTTATACTTCTCGACGCTCCCATCAGCAGCTTTCTTTACCTTGTAGATCCATCTTGAACCTACCATTGATTTACCCACTGACCTTGGTGTCAGTCATCAATAATTTTTTCCTTTGTAGATGACTAAATGCCTATCCTAGATTTCTAGAAACAAAATTCATGAATATTGTGAGTTCTAGAAATCTCACTACCTTCATTATCTTTAGGATAAATTTTTCACTATTCCATTATCCCATCATGTTATGCTTAGCTCACCCATCCCAGAAGACCCATCATGGGCTCGTGTCACTCATTTTGTCACCTTTGACCTTAGCACTCTGTTTTTGGCTTGCCTATCTTCCTCCACCTGACACCTAGGATCACTAACCAACATATTCACTCTTTTGTTTCCTGGATACACCAAGCATTGATGGTCTCAAAACCATCTTTGTAGGCCCTTTAGATAATTCAAGTACATTGGATTTTGGATCTTCAATACATCAACATATCAAAAAATCTATTTTTTATACTTGAAGACCCAAAACTAAGTTTTCAGCCAAAGGCCAAGTCCAAAGAGCCTTCCACTAGGTCACCTAGGGTTGTTTTGGTGTTCTGAATCTTTGTTTTTCCTGTGTCAAGAGGCTGCATTCAAAGAAGAAGAAGGTCAAGTAATTTTGTCCAAATCTGATCAAAATCCTTCAAGGAAGGCCTCCTTGGTCAAAGCACAAATTCTGCAAGGGACAGCTGCCCTTGCTCACATTTCTGTAAATAATGTTTTAAGATGACCATCAGCATAAAAAGAGGTAAGGTAATAGGGTAAATCATCATAAGAAGACATCCAAAGCAAGGAAAAGGCAACAGGCCTATGTACAATGAGATTCAGGGTTTTTGGGATTGGTTGACAAAACAGTGTTTCCAAGCAAGGAACCATCACAAAGACCACCAAGACATAAGGTACAACAACACAACCAAGGACACATTGAAGATTTTCATAAATTATAAGTGAATAAGGGAAAAATATGAGGTGAATTGAACATAAATGAATGAACTTGAAAGGGCTATACAAAACTTAGAAGACAACACTACTTATTCTTCTCTAAGAGCTCTAAAACTTAAGATTTTGGAAAGATAGGCAAGATAGATGAAATAAGATGATGAACCTCCCTCATGATAGCAGAAAGCCTTCAAAGGCTATTCAAGGTGGCCTTTAGGGTTTTGTCAAAGACAACACTGCTTCACTGCACCAAAGGAAGAAGTTGTAAAGAGTATCAGTATGAGGGAGCCTAAGATTTCAAAGTACAGTCAAAGGTCTTCAAAATGGTCAAGATAAATAAAACATGAGGTGAAATGTCAAAATGAAAATCGTGCTGACCCTAAAATCCCTATTGGGTGACTAAAGGCTGTAAAAGTCCAAACAATAAGAAAGAGACAAAAAACCCTGTGTTATGGCACCTGTAGAAATTAGAAGTGGCCAAGGGGAAAACATGGTAAACCTGATGTACACATATTTGTCAAAAATACCTCACTTTCAAAATATCAGTAAAAGGCGAGGAACACATGTTTTAAGTCTATTGCACTCAAAAATGCCTAAGAGGAATAAAGAAATGATTTCAGTTTTTCAAAAGAGACAGTTTGGATAGTCCCTAAAGTTTCAAAGCCAAAAAAAGGGGACCTCTTCATACTTTAGTACACCACTACCTAGAGAAAATCATTTGAGAAAAGTTATAGGCACCTGCAAAAAAGGGTCAAGGAGACATTAGTGAAAATTATAAAGTGACCCAAAGCAAACATAGTAAAGTGGGTTTTATGTCTATGATTTATTTTCTCAAAGGATATAAAGGTGCTTCAATCTTCATTTCAAACTCATTTGTCACTTGGGGAAGAGAAAAAAGGGCTTAAGAATAAAAAATTGAGTTTTTGACTGAATCTGGGCAAGTTTCTTCTGGTGCTGCGCAAATCCGTGGCGCTACGCAAATACAAGCTGGCGCTACACTAACCAGTCCTCCGCCCATTCAAATTTACACAACGCTACGCAAATCCAGCCTAGCGCTACGCTAATCCTGGGCGCTTCGCTAATGCTGACCCGACTCGCCCAGAGACTGACCACCGCTGCATGCGCCCGGTACTGCGCCAACCCAGGGGAAGGCCTGCCGGCGCTGCGCTAACGGGATGACCTGATTGCTCGGGCAGGGCGCTGCGCTAACGCAAAAGACCTCCAACAAGAAATTTCTTTGCCCTAAGTCTCAAATCTAGCCCTCCATTTGATCTCCAAAGGTCTACAAAGAAGCTAAGAATTGGTGAGTGGCATTCTCTCCTTGTCCTCAATCAAATTTCAAATTTTTTTTAGTCTATTTTATGGCTTTGAAGTCCAAACCTTAGGTGGGTAAACCCTAGGTCTTACATGCAAATGAGCCCATGTTCTTAACCTTCTTAGAACAGTTAAAAATCATTTGAATGAGGATGAGTTAGTGAGGTCAAAATTCATAATTCAAAGTGAGCCTTCTTAAAACTCCAAAGTAAGCAGTCCTAAGAAACCCTAGCCTCCACATCGCTCATTCACTACAAATTTGAATTTACCATCATCTTCATCTTGTTTCACCAAGCCCTAATTTGTCAACCAACATCTCCTATCACCATGTCAGGAGTTGAAAACAACAGTAGCAGTGATAGAGGTCAAAGGCCTTTGAGACCAAAACATAAGGGAGGGAAATTAAACAGAATGGAACCTCAGAGCACAGTGGCCATCACCTCCTCTCCTAGGATATTATCATGTTTTCAAAGTGCAGGGTGCTTCCATTTCTATGAGAAGGTCAAACAAGTGAAAAGCCACCAAGAGCTTATAAGGCTTCTCATTCTCAACTTGCATAATGAGCACTCAAGCCTTGCATGAGTAGATTTTGATATCTCAGCATGTACCATATCTGATGCCACAGGTATCCCTGCTGTGGGTGAAAAATGGTTTAAGAAGGGAAAATTGGACAAAGGTTTTTTAGAGCCATTTGTCAAGACTAGGTATAGGGAAGGCAGCAAGACAATGTTCCCTTTCTCACACCTCAAACACAGATTTTCACCCTTGATGTTGGTTATCATGAAGTACTTCACTTGTGAGGGGAGATATTCCAAGCTAAACTCCTACCATGTCAGACTCCTCATGCATTTCACAAGGGTTAAGATGCTCAACTTTCCCTACTATCTCTATAGGAGCATTGAGAAAATGTCTTTTTTTTTCCGGAGGAGGACTCCATCCCAACAAATGCAAAGCTTATTTCACCATTCCTTGATCAAGATGGTGGTATTACATCAGTTGGAGCAATAGGGTATACCTTGGGAGGTATTCATAGCAAATGAAGTCTTCACAAACCCCCAGCCTCCTCATCAACCAAATTTTCCCTCCTCATCTGCACAAGTACCCTCACCCCAAGAAAATCTCCCTTCTTCCCCTTGAATTGATGCATCAAAGGAAGAGGATGACAGTGGCAATAATGAAAGGAGTGCTGACAATGAAGGTGATGAAATCAATGAGGAAAAGACATAAATTAATGAGGGAGAGCAAGAGGGAAATGATGGTGAAGAGGAGGGCAGTGAACATAGCAATGATGAAGACAAAAGCAATGACAATTTGGAGGGAGGCAGTGATGGTAATGATGCAAGTGAGTCAACCCAAAGTGAAGAAAAGGGTGATGCAGATGAAAAAAGTGATGACCAAGAAGATGTTGATGAAAATGAGGAGGCTGACAGTCAAAAGGATAGTGAGCATGACAGTAAGGACAATGAGCATAACCATGAAAACAATGAACAAGACAATGAACAAAAATTTGCCACTATGGAAGAGGATGCTGAAGGAAATGAAGATGTTGAATGTAAAAATGACATGAGCATTGAAGGAGGGAAAACCAGCAATGAAACAGAGGATGAAGAAGAGGCAGAGGAGGCAGATCATAGTGAGGAAGAAATTGAAGGCAATGGTGAGGCCAATGAAACAGATCATAGTGAAGAAGAGGTAAATGATAGTGAGAAAGAGGTAAGTGATCAGGAAGACAACAAAGAGAGGAATAGTCATGACAATCATGACACCAATAAACCTCCTAGTGATGATGAAAATGATAATAGTGCAGGGGATGATGAAGAAAAAGACCCTAATGATGAAAAAAACCAAATTGAAGCAAGTACAAAGGCTGATGATCAAATTAAGAACCAAGAAGTTAGTGATGAAACAGAGCATGTGATCATTAAATAGGATCATAGTAAAGTTGAAGAAGTTGATGACAACACCAAGGGTCATAGCCATGATGAAGACACTACCAAAACCTGCATCACTCCTCTTGCATACACCTATAAAAGAAGGCCAAGGCAAGTGTTTGCTGCCTCCAAAAGGCAAGTGACCTTGCCATCTGCATCAGCTCCAAGGCTTGACAAGGGCAAATAAAAGATGGGCAAGGTTAAGAAAGGTAAGGAGAGAAATCTATCTACTCAAAAGCCTCAATTCATTGACCTAGACAGTGATAATGAAGATAAGGAGATGGCCACCAGACTGCTACTCCAAAGCAAGGATGAAAAAATCAAGGAATAGGAGAGAGATTTTGGCATGGAAAAATACGTCATTCATTATTATAAGAATGAGAATAAGCACTTTAAGAAGACAAAAAGGGGTTCGGCTCTCCAGAAAAATATGACCAAGTACTATGCCATGAAACACAAGCTTGTTTGTGCCAAACTGAAGGAAGCCCTCCTTGAAGTCCAACCCTAAAGGAGGAAAAATAACATGATAACCTTGGATTTCTGGCTTCAGCTTCTCAACAGTTTTCCAAGACCCCTTGAGGGAGGCCTCCACTAATTTTGAGAAAATTTGGAACACTTTTGTTTTTTGTGATTTTTAAGGCCCATTAGCGCATCGCCACTACCTCTATGCTAATCCATGGAGCATCCTCAGGAGGAAAAATCAATATTTTTGGGTTTCTCATCACTAGTGCACTTTTCTCACCAAGTTTCAGATGATTTGGATTAGGTTTGACCCCTCAAAAGGTCAAAAAACCCCTCATTTTTCACCATTCTGCCACTATTTCAGACCTGGCACTGCGCTAATGACAGTCTTGGGATTTTGGCATTTTGAGTAGGCTACACGAGCTAGATCAAGAAACCACAAGAATTTCTGGAAAGTATACTCATCTGGATTTCCAACGAACCATCATGGAGCCAAATCTGACGTCGGGAAGGGGTCCAAACTTGGTTACAAAAGTGCCTATTTTCTGCCTGAGGTGGCACTGCACAAATGGACTGTTTAGTGTGTTTTCGACCAAAAGTTAACAAAACACACTCATTTATTGTAAAATCATATTTTAGTGTTTTTTGAGGCAAATCACTCTAGAATTAGGTGCAAGAATTTATTTTAGCATTTATTTCATAAGATATTTTGTGCCTTGGGCCTTGCATGTCTCTTAGGCATAAATGACATTTATGGGTGATTTTGACTTTTTCCAACCCTATATAGGGTTTTTTCCATCATTTGCTGAGTTAAATACAACATGAGGGCTTTGTTGTAAATGTTGGAATTTGATGAGTTTTGAGAGAAATACATGGTTTTTATGAGCTTGGAGAAGAAATTGGTGTTGTGGAGTTTATGAATGGCTTGCTTGGATTGATGATGGAGAAGCTTGTTTGCAAGATCCCTAAGCTTGGTTTAATGGTGATGTGTCTCTAATTTGTTCATGTTTTCTTGTTTTTCATTATTTTTCCTCCTTCTATATGCATTATAACAGAAAAGTATAGGTTAAGAAATGCTCTTTGAAACACCTTAGTCCTCTTGCCTTCTATTGCCTTGATGTTTTCCTCTGCTGGGTGTGTTTAAGGAATTCTTAGCTACTCCTTAATCCTCTTTATGCTTGTTTATTTCATATATGGATTAACATGCTAGTTTCAAAATATTTTTTATGGCAAGCTATGATTATTTGATGCTATCTAAAATCTGTTTTTGAAATCTATCTTTGAAGTATTATTTGTTAGGTTAAGCCAAGGAGGTCTTGTTCTAATCTTGCCCTTTGTCCATGCCCATCAGTTTGCCTCAAATTTCTTGGTAGCTTGATCAATAATGTTTAGGAGTTCCCTCTTTGTTGATTAAAGTTATTTTGTGATATTAAATGTTTTCTAAAGCTTGAAGGTGAAATCACTAGAAGTTAAATGAGTCTCTCGCCTTCTATATTTCTTTGGAATGTTTGACTTGAATGTCTATTTGTCTAAGTATTGTAATTGAGTAAATGGTTTTACCTATCTCATGATTAGTATATTTTGCTTATCATATTTGAGACCTTCTTGTTTATGGGTACTTAACAAAGGATTCTTAATTTCCCTTTTCCCTACCTTGTTTCCCCAACTTAATGTCCATTTCACTTCACACATAACCATAAGGATCCATTGACCACACTAGATTTTCCTTGTAATGCATTCTAACTCATTATTGAGATATCCATGACTTTCATTGACTCCATAGCCCAATGATTTGAAAACCTCTCACTCCACCTATTCTACCTATTCATCTCACCCAACCAAAATAAACTACAAACCCTACACTAAACAACTAGCCTAAATCAAACAAGTTCACATCCTTTGCATCTAATATAGAGAGCCCTCTTTGAGTCCAAGAAGGCTAGGTCCTAGGACTCCAAAGAATGATCTGATGTTACCCTGTGCATTTGGTCTACCAATCTACTAAATCACGGTACCCTAACACTTGGAACAATCTCCCAAGCACTATTTCTGACAATGGAGTCATACTCCTCCACCATGGCATCTACCCATGTGGGCTCCTGCGCTACTTCTTCAAAATAAGATGGCTCTGTCACGATACACTTTCTCATAAGAGCCATGTATCCAGTAAATCAGTCAAGTGACTATCTTTATCTGTGCTGTGATGTAGGGACTCCTACATTTTGTGCCACATCAAGCTTCAGTCTCTCAGCTGCTGTGGTACGCTTTCTGCCTATTCTGATGTTTGGATCTGCATGAGTGGACTCCTCCACTCCATGAATCTCCTCCTGTGGCTGATCCACATTTAGAAGCTCATATTTGGGAGCAAGTAGCTCCTCCTCTACATGCAAGTGTAGCTCCCTCTCAAGCGACAACTTCATGGCCTTCACCTCATTGAATTTTATATCCCGTCGCACCACAATCATCCGAATGTTTGGCAAACACACATGATAATTATGGGGTGTTTTTGTGTACCCCAAAAATATCCCAACTTCTATAGTCGGCTCCAGCTTCTTCCTGGCGTCCTTTTTCACATGAATGTAAATAGATGAGCCAAAATTATCAGGCTTCTTACCAGTAAAAGCTTCTTCAGGTGTACTCATGCCAAGTACCCTATGAGGACAATGGTTTTGCACATAAACCGCAGTGTTGCATGCTTCCGCCCACAAGTGCATTGGTAGGCCCTGTTCATACATCATAGCTCGTGCAATACCCACAATCATTCTGTTCTTCCTCTCTGCAACCCCATTTTGTTGTGGGTTATGAGGCACTATGAGTTCTCTTCAAATTCCTTATTTGCTACAGAAGTCTTTGAATTAGTTCAAGATATATTCAATCACAGAACTTTTAGAATGTTTCACTCTTCTTCTGCATGAAGAAGATCCAACATCTATGAGAATAGTCATCAACACATATAACCTAATGCCTGTGTTTTTCTTTTGAAGCAACCGAGAATGGTCTACACACGTCTATGTGAATTATCTCCAGGATCATCAAAGCATGATTCTCCTTCTCATGAAAGGTGGTCTTCACAAAATTACCCATAGTACATCCCTTGCACTGATATGACTACGCAAGAGTACCCTTGGGAAGTCCAGTAGAAATCTGCTGCAAAATATTCAAGGCGCCATGGTGAAGATGTTCCAATCTCCTATGCCATAATTCGCCCTCATCCCAACTCACCACTTATTTTTCTTTGCCCATCATTGCAGCGAATCCATCTACCTACAGCTTGTAGATATTCTTAACTTGAATCCCTATCCTCTTGGTTTGACCCGTTGTTTTATGTCGCAGGAAGGATTTTCCCTCGCTGAAAACAATGTCATAACATCTTTCTTCCAACATAGCGACCAAGACCAAGTTCTTCTTCAGACCTGGAACTTGCATACCATATTTCAACATAAATGGTTTACCTGACTCCATCTCAAAGGTAATGGTTCCAATGTTGTTCGTGCTGTATCTACCATCGTCACCCATCTCTATATGCATTTGGAGATCCTTCTCCTCTAAGTCACTAAATAACTCCTTGTCCTCCCTCATATGGAAGGAAGCACCATTATCAAGATACCACACTGATCCCATTGCACTTGAAATCAAGCATATGATCAAGGAGAAATCAAGTTCAAATTGCGAGGCTAAGGCCTCACTAGCTGTAGCTCTAGCAACCTCCTTGTTCTTATTTTTCTGTGGGCAGTTAGTGGCGAGATGCCCATGTTCATGACAGTGAAAACACTTCACCTTGAACAAATCCAGCTTCTTGCCTTTAGCCTCAGATTTTGGATGGGACTTCTTCCCCTTCCCTTTCCTTGATTTGGTAGCAAAAGCGCAATTCTCTTCATCATCATTCTTTGATGAAGAGCCATCCTTGGTATTATGCCTTATCTCCTCCTACACAAGATCCAACCAAAGTCGCTCCCAATCCGACAGTTTCTATCATCCATTGATAGAGTCTTCGTAGCTGTGCCAACACTTCAGAAGCCCAAGGAGAGCCAAGCTCACCAAGTCATCATCTGAAACTATGATTCCCACACTTCCTAGCTCATCCCTACATTAGACAAACTTCGTGAGATATTTTGGAATATTTTCGCCCTTCTCCATTTTGATTTTTCTGAGCTTATCTTTCAGGGCCAACTTCCTATGGTCACTGCTGCTTTGGAAAAGATCTGTAAAAGCCTTCCACATTGCAAAAGGAGTGGATTTCCTGTGAAGTCTTGACACAATATGGTCTTTCACACCTTCCAACATAATTCTTCTTGTCTTCGCTACCTTATTTTTCCATGCGTCAAGTAATGCAGCATTGCTAGAAGTAGGCTTAGGAACATCGCTATCGATGAACTCCTTCAATCCATTATCTTCAAGCACCGCCTCTATCCTACCCTTCCAGGATATGTAGTTCGAGCTACCCTCAAGAGCATACTCCAACCGCAACCCATTGAAAGCCATTTCAATGAATACTCAACTGTCGCACCAAGAAATTTTTGTAGCAAATTCGAATTGTCCACCAACACAAAACTCAACACTGCTTCACTGTTGCAATCTCCAGTGATTAACACTGCTCTGATACCATGCAGAAATTTATTAATACTGATAGTATTACCAGATTCTCCTGATTTAAAAAATTAATCTTATGTTAAATACAAAATCCTTCCACTTAATTCTTTGCGGAAATTAAATCGCCAATTGCAAAACACATGAAGAAAATCAATTGCACATAAACACAGTTGTTTAATGGGAAAGCTTAAACCTCAGAAACCCAAATATCATATATTATTTATATCAATGGAATCATGTAACAATATCATACAAATATTAGTACATCAAGCTCTCACTACAATATAGAATCGTCAGACGCTGTCATGCAGAAATTTGCATATCTATGCACCTATTTCTTGCCTCTTGACAACCTGCCTCCACTGCGCAATCTCTGCTGAAGAAGACCATTGAATGAATTCGAATTGGCCTTGCCTTGACTGCGCAATCCTCATTGAAATCTCCAATGTGTGTCAGATGCATTGAATGCATCACTAGAGGAACAACATATAGTCCATCTCACCCTTTTACCTATCTCTCCACTGGGTCTCCATTGGAACTGACATGCAAATAGTTAACTGTTGTATTTGTTCGGTTGCAAGTGAGTTATTAGTTGTGAATTAATTAACTAATTAATTCACTAAACTCTCACTAGTGTATCTTCAGTTAGAACTAGATACAACTAGCACACCTGAGTTTAACTCACTTAATTGAGTTAAACTAAATAACAATTCCCATAACTACTCTTCCAACTCTATCACAACTTTGCCACTTCAGTTCTAATTGAGTCCTCCATGCATGAGTCACCAACCACCCTAGGAATTGTGTAATTCCTTCAGCCCAATGATTTTCCAAATCTGTTCACTGAAATAAAGTGCTCCAAGAGAAAAAGTTGATATTTATTGTCGGATTATTATTAAGGGCTAATAATAATCAACATGCATCTATTTTTAGATTAGCGATCTATAAATAGACCTCGCCCAATATTATAAAAATAGAATCTCATATATTTTTCCAACTTGATCAACCATCTACAAAAGCATCTTGCAACTTATAGAATATGCTCACCATGTCTAAAAATAGACATACACCTAAAAATAGCCTGCGGGCCCCACTTAGTGAAGGTGCTTAATTTTCACTAAGCTCATCATCTTGTTGAATCTAAACATTCCTTGTGTTGTTTCCTTTGGTAATTAGGAACTATTAATTAGGTAAATTTCCAATCCATACTGCACAATACATTAGGGGCATTCCTCTGACTGCATTCACCACCTGTACAATTTGGATGATTATACAACTAATAGTACACTGCCCTTGAACTCCAAACTCAATTGGGTCTTTCTAAAAATTGGCATGCATGAGTTATTTATGAGTGAATCATCAAATTTATCAGTAGATGTGGTTCAATTCCAAGTTCCACTCATTAATCTCTCACTATTTCCTTCATCATAATTAGTTAAACTGATTTTAACTCAGATAAACTAAGTTAATTAATTACAACTCAAAATAAACTCAACCAGGACTCCTATTTTGTAGGAGACACTCTACATGACTCACGTTAGACCCTCAACTTGAATTAACTTAACCAAATAAGTCATACTAACTTAGTTAACTCATATAAGTTGTCTTATGATGTGGAATTAAAATTTTATTCTAATTTAATTCAAGGGAAAATTAAATTAAAATATTTCTTGATGTCGGTTTCAAGATTTCTTGTTGCCATTTTCAACATATGTTTTTTCCCCCTTTTATAACTTATATTTTTGAGTTAAGAGATATTTGTTTTTTTTAACAGGGTTGGTTATCTTTATATTAATTCCAAAAATATGTGGCTAAAATTCCTTGATACATATTTGTAGAGAGAAAGGGAAACTCTATTACAAAATTTCCTTGTGCATACATTCCAATGGCTACAACAAGAAGACTATATTCATCTATTCCTATTGCATTGACTGTGTAAATGATTACAAACTGATAAAGAAGCATGCTATATCAAAATTTCATTGGTCATTGCATCTAAAATTGTTGGAAAATGACACTCTGCTTATCCTTGCAAAGCTTGGTTGATGGAACACTCCTTTGCTAGGGGTTGATTGTAGTTTCTATTGTTTGATCCTGAATTTCAACATTTCTCCTTTCCTGAATCGCGATGTGTTGTTCCAACCACAATATGACTGTGATGTGCATCAAGGATTTCATGCAAGGAGTGTAAAGCCTTCTCAATATTAAGACAACACATGTTTTTTTTGTTGATTGCCTCTACGAGTGAGGCTGCTCCAACATGCAAATAACCAATCTCCATTTGACCTTTTTTAGTCCTTTTTTTCTACAAATCCTTAACTTGTTCCAACTCAACTTTGAGGGAGGTGCAATGGGCACATGACATATTTATTTCCATGTCGATATTGTCAGGAGGGGATACATGAGTGTAAGGTAGAAAATAAGTAAGAAGAATGGGAGAGAAATTGGGCAACTTGATAGGAGATTTGATTTTAGGGAGTATTTTAAATGAATAATTTCACTGGGCAACATGAGATTTGAGAGATTGAGGTCTCTGCATCATATCGAAGGAGATGCTGCAAAGAGGTTTGTCTTTTGAGCGAATGGAATCCTGTGAGGAGGCTCAAATTTTCAGAAAGGGATGTGATTTGTTACTAAAGGGCTCTTGTATTATCAAAATATCTGTGGGTGCCAACGCTGATGTGAGAGATTATCTTAGGTTGAGAGGAGGTCAAGATTGCTTTCATGAGGAGAATGTGACCAAAATCCATGGTCAAGGGATTTGAATATACCTAAAGTCATCATTAATTCATGCCTCTCCTTGAGATCGATGGCAAGCTTGATTTGCATGGTGGTCTGTTGTTGCAAAAATTTCTCTTAGTACATGGAAGAAAGAGAAATTACCCAAGTCTGCTATGTGTTGTCAAATATGAGATAGGATTTGGCATATATTTTCATTTTGGGGCTGAAAGCCTTTGACCAATTGTTGAATGAGAAGGGAAGATTCCCCTATCACAATAGGATTCCGGATGCATAGATTATGCAAAGTTTTAAATCCCAGGAGAAGCCTATATGCTTATGCTGACATGTTTTATTCATATCCAAGTCCCCATTTTTATTGTGCCTTTTCTTTCTCTTCAGAATCAAATATGAATCCCCCTGCCCCTGCTGTTCCTGGATTATTCTTCAATTCACCATCAAAGAAGAGACAAGCTCGATTTTGTTCTTCTAACTAGTTCTTAAAAGCCTTGTCTTTAAATCTAATTTTCCAGTTGAGGAGAGTGGAAATAATTCTAGAGGGACTATTTGCGATATGAGGAATGTTTTCTAGAAAAAAATGGAACTATATTGATTCTTCCACCTGCAAGCCCCGTTGATCAAATTTTCTATTGCCTTTTGAAAGTATGGTTTTAGTTGTGAGACCCCACACCTTGGCCAAGATATTTCTTTGCCTTGGATTCTTGCAATGAAACATGCTTTTATTCCTTTCTAACCAGAGCTTCCAGCAAAGGAAAGTTGGAAGGCTTAGCCAAAATATCTTTAAAAATATTCTTTTTCTTGAGGGAATATGGATAACTTGAATTCCACTATGCAAAGCATTCAATGATGTTCACATAAAAAATTGGTTCACGGGGAAGGGATGGAACAAAAATTTCCAACACTTTTGGGAGTAGGGACAAGAGAGGAACATGTGATGGATTGTTTACTTAATGCTCACGCAGAAGGGACATCTTGAAGGGCCCTGTATTTTTCGTTTTTTGAGGTTATCAACTGTTAGAATTCCCCCCCAAGGAGAGTTCATGTGAAGAGCTTGACCTTGGGAATTTTTTTTTCTTCTTCCCAGACAACCTCCAATAAGGCCAAATAGGTTGTTGTTCTCGATCTCCTTGAAGTGCATTATAACCACTCTTGACTAAGTAATCTTTCCCAGTTAAGTTCCATTCAAAGTTGTTTTTCCGCTTAAGCTGAATAGGTGTTGCACATTTTAAATGGTTGATAAGAAGATTTTTAGGTCCCTATAATACTAGTGTAGTTCCCATATTGTTATTATTGTGCTCCATAGAAGCCCACTATTGTTATTTTTGTGCCCTTACATTGTTATTGTTATGTTGGCCAGGATTATATTGTGACCCATTAGACTCCTATACATAGAAAGTAGGTTTTGTCATTTGTATCACCCAAGAATTGTTCATTTATATAATGTAAAGGAGGTTTCTCCATCAAAGATACTGATATCTAAGTCTTTGATATATCTTTTCTTCTATTTTGTGAGCTGGTTGCATAAAATTTGGTATCAGAGCTTTGGATTCTAGGGTTTCGTTCCTTCAAACAGGTCATCTTGGATTTTTCACTATAATTTTTTTGCTGCGAAGGTTCAAAAGCTAAAACAAAACCCATTTGAGACGAAATCGTGATGAAATTGGTGTAAATATTTCAAACCTTGGTTCACAATATTTTAGGAGATATGATCTGTGGAAGGTAGGGTTTTTGCAGGCTCTAGAATTTCATCTTAAATAAGTGACCGAGGGAAAATATTCATAACTTTCATTTTAGGGATCGGATTGGAACTCTGTAGAATTGGATGAAAGTGGATGGACTGTAGTTTCTTGTGTATCGATTTTAGTGCCAAAGGTTGAAACAGTGACACGTGGCACACCGTACAAGTTCACTCTACTGAACCAACCCATAATTAGGTCATTGTGGGAGATCAGACATAACTTTGAATTAAAGAATCCAAATTAGGTCTGACCCATGGAATTGAAAAGAAGACTCAGAGGGATAATACATGACCTAATTTAAGATCTTGAAGATCCAAAGTCACAGATATAAATTAGATTCAATATCGACCTTTTAAGAAGCAAGAAAAAGGCGCGTATTTGTTTTTTAAAATTGCATAAATTTTGTTTAAAAAAGTAGTTTGAAGTGATTCCAAGGGAATATTGACGAATAAATATAAGTATTGGATTCTAAAATTCCTCCCAAAAATAATTCCACACCCATTAAGTCCTCAGAAAAATCTACTATGAACATGAAGAGGAAGAAGTGCAACACGATATATCAAAATTACTGGACCAAGTGCAACAAATTTCGCTCCCACAAAGAGAAACCAAAGAAGAACTAAAATGTGACATGGATGGTTTAAAGGTGACATGAATGGTTTAAAATCATACATGGAATATTTGAAGAAATACATGGAAGGTTTTAAGGAAGGTTTGACAAAGTTGCTACAAGAAAAGCTTCCTAATGGCGAAAAGGTAGTAGAGGAAACTCATGATGAGAACAAAATAAACATTAATCATGATTTCATAAACTCTAATGTTGGATTGAAGACCCACCATATTCCAAAGATAGATATGAGGGATTTTGGTGGAAAGGATCCAATAACATGGATACTACAGATGGAGTAAGTCCTAGTTCAAACAATATTGCCAAAACTTGATGAGAAAGGAAAAATCATATTGGAACTTGAAGCAGTCATAGAAACAAGAACTCGTCAGCTACGTAATCGATCAATTTCAAAGTATCTCATCAAGTGGAAGAACTTACCAACTGAAGATTCCACATGGGATGATGGTAATTTTATACAAAATCATCCAGAAGTAATCAAGCATTGAGGACAACACATTTTTGAAGGAGAGGGGCATCTTAGGTCCCTATAATAATAGTGTAGTCCCCATATTGTTATTATCATGCCCCATAGTAGCCCACTATTGTTATTGTTGTGCCCCTAAATTGTTATTGTTATTTTGACTAGGATTATATTGTGACCAAATGGACTCCTATATATTGAAAGGATATTTTGTCATTTATATCATCCAAGAATTGTTCATTTATGTAATGTAAAGGGGGTTGCCCCCTCGAAGAGGCTGATTTCTAAGTCTTTGATCTATATCTTATTCTATTTTGTGAGTTGGTTGCATAATAAATATTCCATTGATGTAAGAGATCAAGTGGAATGGATGGGGGTTTCCATTCCTTCCAAGATGAATCGTTTTGATCCCATTATGAGATTTGTTCCAACTTGGTTATGTTTTTTCATTCGCGCCAAGTCTTGAGGTGTTGCATTTCTAGGATAGGTGATACTTTGGGTTTGCTCAATTTATTATCTTCCTAGAAGTTTATTTCATGCCCACCTCTAGGAATTATGGATGTATGAAGTTGAATGAGGGGAAGGGATTTCTTACAAAATTTCCAAATTAATGAACATGACCTTATTGGAACCTAAGTTTGAAGAATTTCCTGACAATATTTATTAAGATATTTTCCCTTAATGACTTTCTTCCACCAAGCAGGGTTTTCAATGATGAGTCTCCATACTATTTTCACTCCTAGAGCTACTTTCATAAGATTAGGTTGCTTTATGACTATCTCTCCTCTTCCATAGCAGGCTACCACCTTTTTCCAATTGAGGAGATGGATTTTTTTGGAATCTGTTCGTACTTTTTTCCACATATTTTTTCTTAAGATAAACTCAATTTGGTTTTGAGTGCTGGTTGGTGCTTGAAAAATTTCATACTAATATATATGGAGTGTTGTTAAGATGGATTTGATTAAAATGACCTTGCCAACCAAGTTTAACTATTACATTCCCCATTGTTGGAGTATCCTCTTAATTTTATCTACGGTCTCTGACCAAACCTCTACCTTCAAATTTTTCTTCAAAATTCACATTCCTAGGTATTTGAAATGAGTCCATTTCAATTTTTAGGGGGTTTCGAAGATTTGTGAGATGTTATTGAGGATTCTTGGAGAGATATTCCAGCAATATATACTACTCTTTAATTTGTTAAATAGGAATTTCTATGCTTCTAGGAACTAATCCAAAGTGTTCTTGAACCTTCTAGCCACAATGATAGAATCTATTCCTATTAATAGCATATCATAAAAAAAATGGGAATGATTTATGCTTTTGACTCCTCTATTGTAGTGTATTCCAATAATCAACCCATTTTGTTTTTCATGCTCAAGTCTCCTGTTGAGGGCTTATGCCATAATGATATAAAGGAAGGGCGATAGGGGGCACCCTTGCCTTGGTCCTTAAGTGCTATGAAATAATTGCCCTAGTCTTCCATTTACAAAGGGAGACATCCAAGGCTTATGAATGTAAGATTTGATAAGATCAACTAAATCATTAATGAAACCAAATTTTTCTAAGACAACTTAAAGGAATGAATGCTTTACTCTATTGAATGCATTCACCATGTCAAGCTTGAGAATGAAGCCTTGTTCCTCTCAAGAGAGGCTTGAGTGGATAAATTCCTGTACTAGGATAATATTGACAATAATATGTCTTTTCTGGATGAAACCACCTTGATTTTCAGAGATCAACTGAGGGAGAAAAAATTTGAGCCAATTTGCTAGAATTTTTGTTAAAACTTTGTATGAAGAATTTCATAAAGAAATGGGGAAAAATTTATTGAAAGTGGTTGGCCTAGTTTCTTTGGGAATTAAACCTAGGAAGGTCAAGTTGGGGTTACCTCCTACTTTGCACTTCTACTGAGCCCATTGAATCATCTTAAGGAGATATTTTTTTATGAGATCCCAATAAGAGTGATAGAAGGCTATGGTAAATCCATTTGGCCCCAACTCTTTGTCTGCATGCAAGTTTTATACCTCCCATTACAATTCTACTTCTTCCATTGTCATGGTTAAAGCTTCCTTTGATTCTTTAGATACGATTTTTGGGATTGTCAAGAAGATTTCTTCAAAATTGGTAGGTTTTGGATCTGAGGTTAATAATACTTTTAAGTGTTGGGGTGCTTCTTCCTCGATCGCCTCTTTCAATTAAATGAATATATTTCCTTCTCCAAGTATCAAATCAACTTCTTTTTTGTTCCTTTTGGATTTTCTTGGTCATGGAAAAAAGTTTATTTCTTATCACCAACTTGAATCCATAAGCTTTTGGATTTAATCCTACAATTCTCCTCTTCTTTCCTATTACTTTGATATAATTTCCAATAAAGGTATTTTTCTTTAGCTTGTAGTTATGTTATTTCGTACTCACTTTCCAACCTTTCCTACACATTATCCAATTATTTTAAAGGTCAATATTCTTCTGAGATGGCTCTCTATATCTTGTTTTTGCCCAAATTTTTAATGCAATTTTGACAAGTTTTAACTTTGTCTCCCAAACATAAATGCGAAATCCATTGGATTTGGTGTGCCAAGCTAGATAAATTAAATGTTGGACATCCTCATCAGTTGACCAAAGAGTGTTATATCATAATTAAAACGGTCCTAGGTTGATGCTTTCACCTAAATTTAAAGTGACGGGTTTATGATCATATTATGTTGTTGAGAGAATTTTAGATGATGTCGTTCCAACACCTATGATGATATTAGTGTGGATTAAGTGTAGAAATTATATAAATTATGTGTTATATATTCAAGATTCTCCTGATCACACACTATTTTAACTTCATGCACAATACATAATCTAATCCACCATTGATCATCACATGTGGAAATTAAATCAATTGCAATGCACACATGAAAGCATAAAAATTCACACACATTAACACAACTGTTTAACGGGAAAGCCTGAAGCTAAAAACCCCAACTATATATATATATATATAAAATATATGTCATAGAGATCATGTAACAATCCTCATACAAAGCTTATCACAATCTCTCAGTACAATATAATCGTTACACACTAATCAGGCCCGATCTTGCAAATCCATGCACCGATCTTTGCCAGCTGCTAGCCTGCCTCTACTGTGCAATCCCTGCTGAAGAATGGCTCTGAATGAACTCAAATTTCTCCAACCTTGCTCACGTAATCCTCATAGGCATCTACACTGAGTGTTGGATGCAATAAATGCATCACTATAGTCACAACTGATAGTCACACTTGATCTTTCACCTACCTCTCCACTAGTCTCCACTGAAACTACCATGCACTGTAGTTAACTGATGTATTGTTCAGTTGATTAATGAGTTATTATTTATGAATTAATTAACTAATTAATTCACTCCACTCTCACTAGTGTATCATTCAGTTAGACTAGATACAACTAGCTCAACTGAGTCTAACTGAGCTAAACTAAATACAACTCCACAACTACTTCTTCCAATTGTGTCATAACTCTGCCACTTGAGTTCTAACTGAGTCCTCCATGCATTAGCTCCAGTAAACCCTTAGGAATTGCGTAATTCCTTTTGTTAGCTGCTGTGCCACATTTTTGCACTGAACTGAAGTGCTCCAAGAGAATAAGTTGCTGTTTAGAGTCCAAATATTATAAAGAGCTAATAATATTCGACATATCTATTTTTAGACTGGCAATCTAAAAATAGATTCCGCCCAATATGTCTAAAAATAGAAGTCCATATATTTTTCCAACTTGATCAACCATCCACAAATAACATCCTGCAACTCATAGAATATGATTGACATGTCTAAAAATAGACATAATATAAAAATAGACATACACCTAAAAATAGCTTGTGTGGGCCCCACCTAGTTTAGGTGATTATTTTCCAACTAGGATCAAGGATGATGTTTCAGGATGCCTCCTTCACTATTTCTTGTTGCAATCTTCAACACTCCCTCTCAACAAGAAAGGATTTCCTTTGCATGCGACATGCAACTCCATTCATTTTCCCTGCAACCTTTGCAAGTGCCCTGCAACTCCATGCATCTCCTCTGCAACTCTTCCGAAACTGAAAGGCTCCAAATAACTCAATCAGTCTGATGCATCTATCATCAAAGTCTTTGACTTTTGCTGGTACCAATTACAGATGTCTTCAGGAACCACTGCGCTATTGAACTCTGCACCCATGCACTCTGCACTTGCTGTCAACTTTGAACCATGCTCCAGTATTCGACATTGTCACTTTGATATACCTGCATCAATCCAAATGATCATGCTACTGCTGCTCCGTGGGCACCTCGTAGCCAGGTTCAATTCATGAGATGCACACCATCTCCATGAATATTTCCTAGAAATCCCCTCTTGGGATTCCTCATGCATGTCGCCCCACCTCTCACCCGATGGTATAGCTGCATGCACTCCCTCTGCCCATATGGCACGAAATTTCTTTGCATGAGTGGTTTCTCCCACTCCATGATCCTCATCTTGTGGCTGCTCCACATCCCGAGGTTCACTCTTACCTACATGCAAATCAAAATCCCTCTCAAGCTTCAATTGCATGTCTTTCTTGCACTTCCCAACAGTAGGAAGCTCCGTAGAAATCCCATCTACTTCAAGTCTGTAGAGATTCTTCGCTTGAATCCCAACCTTCTTGACTTGTCCTGTTGCTTTGTACCGAAGGAAAAATTTTCCTTCACTAAAGACAACATCATACCCTTTATCCTCTAACATTGCGACTGAGATTAAATTATTCTTTAAACCTGGAACATGCACTACATCTTGTAAAAGAATGAGTTTACCTGACTCCCTCTAAAAGGTAATGGTAGCAATGCTAGTCACATTGTATCATCCATTTTCGCCCAACTCAACATGCAACTGGAGATATTTCTCCACCAAGTCACTGAAAAGGTTCACATCTCCCGTCATGTGAAAGGAAGCACCACTATCAAAGTACCACCCCAATCCCAATGCACTAGACAGCATGCATGCGATCAATGAGAAGTCAAGCTCAAATTGCGAGGCAAGAGCCTCACCTGCTGCAGCTCCAACAGCCTGCTTGTTCTTCTTCTTCTATGGACAATTTGTGGAGAAATTCTCATGTTCGTGACAGTGAAAACACTTCACTTTGGACATGTCACGCTCTTTGCCATCTTCACCGGCCTCATATATAGAATGGAATTTCTTCCCCTTCTTCTTCTTTTCCTTGGAAACCAAAGTGAAATATTATTCATCTTCATTCTTCGATGAAGATCCATCCCTGGTATCCCGCCTTATCTCCTCCTGCACAAGATCCAACCAAAGTCACTCCCATCTGGGCAATTTCTCCCGTCCATTGACAGAGTCTTCGTAGTTATGCCAACTCTTCAGAAGCCCAAGGAGAGCCAATCTCACCAAGTCTTCTTCATTCACACCGACTCCTACACTCCCAATCTCATCCCTGCAGTGGATGAACTTTGTCAAGTATACCGGAATAATGTCATTCTTCTCCATTTTTATTTTTCTGAGCTTGTCTTTAAGCGCCAACTTCCTCTGGTCACTTCTGCTTTGGAACAAGTCTGTCAAAGCCTTCCACATTAAGAATGGACTGGCTTTACCATGAAGGCTGGACACAATTTGGTCCTTCACACCTTCCAATAGAATCCTTTGACACTTTGCTACCTTCTTTTGCCATGCGTCAAGTGCGGCTGCATCGCTAGAACCCGACTTAGGAACATCACTATCGATGAACTCCTTCAACCCATTATCATCCAGCACTGCCTCCATCCTGTCCTTCCATGAAATATAATTCGAGCTCCCATCAAGGGCATACGCCAATCGTAATCCATTGAAAGACATTTCAATGAATGCTCAACTTCGACACCAAGAAAACACTGCAACAAATTCGAATTTCACTAGCACGAAACTCAACCACTTCAATAATTGCAATCTCCTCCAATGATCAACTGCTATGATACCATGTAGAAATTATATAAATTATTTGTTATATATCCAATATTCTCTTGATCACACACTATTTTAACTTCATGCACAATACAAAATCTATTCCACCATTGATCATCACATGCAGAAATTAAATCAATTGCAATGCACACATGAAACCATAAAAATTCACACACATTAACACAACTGTTTTACGGGAAAGCCTGAACCTAAAAACCCCAGCTATCTGTATATAATATATGTCATAGATATCATGTAGAAATCCTCATACAAATCTTATCACAAGCTCTCAGTACAATACAATCGCTACACACTAATAAGGCCCGATCTTGCAAATCCATGCACCGATATTTGCCACCTGCTAGCCTGCCTCTACTACGCAATCCCTGCTGAAGAATGGATCTGAATGAACTCAAATTTCTCAAGCCTTGCTCACGAAATCCTCATAGGCATCTCCACTAAGTGTTGGATGCAATCAATGCATCACTATAGTCACAACTGATAGTCACACTTTCTCTTTCACCTACCTCTCCACTGGTCTCCACTGAAACTGCCATGCACTGTAGTTAACTGATGTATTATTCAGTTGATTAATGAGTTATTATTTATGAATTAATTAAATAATTAATTCACTCCACTATCAATAGTGTATCATTCAGTTAGACTAGATACAACTAGCTCAACTGAGTCTAACTGAGTTAAACTAAATACAACTCCATAACTACTTCTTCCAACTATGTCATAACTCTGCCACTTGAGTTCTAACTGAGTCATCCATGCATTAGCTCCAGTAAACCCTTAGGAATTGTGTAATTCCTTCTGTCAGCTGCTGTGCCACATCTGTGCATTGAACTGAAGTTCTCCAAGAGAATAAGTTGCTGTTTAGAGTCCAAATATTATTAAGAGCTAATAATATTCGACATATCTATTTTTAGACTGGAAATCTAAAAATAGATTCCGCCTAATATGTCTAAAAATATAATTCCATCTATTTTTCCAACTTGACCAACCATACACAAATAACATCCTCCAACTCATAGAATATGATTGACATGTCTAAAAATAGACATACACCTAAAAATGCCTGTGTGGGCCCCACCTAGTTTAGGTGATTATTTTCCAACTAGGATCAAGGATGATGTTTCAGGATGCCTCCTTCACTATTTCTTGTTGAAATCTTCAACACTCCCTCTCAACAATAAAGGATTGCCTTTGCATGCGACATGCAACTCCATGCATTCGCCCTACAACCTTTGCAAGTGCCCTGCAACTCCATGCATCTGCTCTGCAACTCTTTCGAAATTGAAAGGCTCCAAATAACTCAATCAGTCTGATGCATCTATCATCAAAGCCTTCGACTTCTGCTGGTACCAACTGTACATGTCTTCAGAAACTACTGCGCTGTTGAAATCTGCACCCATGCACTCTGCACTTGCTGACAACTCTGAACCGTGCTTCAGTATCCGACACTGTCACTTTGATATGCCTACATCAATCCAACTGATCATGCTACTGCTGATCTGTGGGCACCTCGTAGCTAGGTTCAATTCATGAGATCCACACCATCTCCATGAATCCTGCCCAGAAATATCCTCTTGGGATTACTCATGAATGTCGCCCCACCTCTCACCTGGTGGTATAGCTGCATGCACTCCCTCTGCCCATCTGGCACGAAATTTCTTTGCATGAGTGGTTGCTCCCACTCCATGATCCTCATCTTGTGGCTGCTCCACATCCCGAGGTTCACTCTTACCTGCATGCAAATCCAGCTCCCTCTCAAGCTTCAATTGCATGTCTTTCTTGCACTTCCCAACAGTAGGTAGCTCCGTAGAAATCCCATCTACTTCAAGTCTGTAGAGATTCTTCGCTCGAATCCAAACCTTCTTGACTTTTCCTGTTTCTTTGTACCAAAGGAAAAATTTTCCTTCACTAAAGACAACATCATACCCTTTATCCTCTAACATTGCGACTGAGATTAAATTATTCTTTAAACTTTGAACATGAACTACATATTGTAAAAGAATGAGTTTACCTGACTCCCTCTGAAAGGTAATGGTACCAATGCTGGTCGCATTGTATCGTCCATTGTCGCCCAAATCAACATGCAACTGGAGATATTTCTCCACCAAGTCACTGAAAAGGTTCACATCTCCCGTCATGTGAAAGGAAGCACCACTATCAAAGTACCACCGCGATCCCAATGCACTAGACACCATGCATGTGATCAATTATAAGTCAAGCTAAAATTGCAAGGCAATAGCCTCACCAGATGCAGCTCCAGTAGCCTGCTTTTTCTTCTTCTTCTGTGGACAATTTGTGGCGAAATGCCCATGTTCGTGACAGTGAAAACACTTCACTTTGGACATGTCACGCTCTTTGCCATCTTCACCGGCCTCAGATATAGAATGGAATTTCTTCCCCCTTCTTCTTCTTTTCCTTGGAAATCAAAGTGCAATATTATTCATCTTCATTCTTCGATGAAGATCCATCCCTGGTATCCCGCCTTATCTCTTCCTGCACAAGATCCGACCAAAGTTGCTCCCATCCCGACAGTTTCTCTCGTCCATTGACAGAGTCTTCGTAGCTATGCCAACTCTTCGGAAGCCCAAGGAGAGCCAAGCTCACCAAGTATTCTTCATCCACACTAACTCCTACACTCCCAAGCTCATCCCTGTAGTGGACAAACTTTGTCAAGTATACCGAAATAGTGTCATTCTTCTCCATTTTTATTTTTCTGAGCTTGTCTTTAAGCGCCAACTTCCTCTGGTCACTTATTATTTGGAACAAGTCTCTCAAAGCCTTCCACATTAAGAATGGAGTGGATTTACCATGAAGGTTGGATATAATGTGGTCCTTCACACCTTCCAACAGAATCCTTCGACACTTTGCTACCTTCTTTTGCCATGCGTCAAGTGCGGCTACATCGTTAGAACCTGGCTTAGGAACATCGCTAGCGATGAACTCCTTCAGCCTATTATCATCCAACACTGCCTCCATCCTGTCCTTTGATGCAATATAATTCAAGCGCCCATCAAGGGCATACTCTAATCGCAATCCGTTGAAATAAATTTCAATGAATGCTCAACTTCGACACCAAGAAAACACTGCAGCAAATTCGAATTCCACCAGCACAAAACTCAACCGCTTCAATAATTGCAATCTCCTCCAATGATCAACTGCTTCGATACCATGTAGAAATTATATAAATTATGTGTTATATATCCAATATTCTCCTGATCACACACTATTTTAACTTCATGCATAATACAGAATCTATTCCACCATTGATCATCACATGCGGAAATTCAATCAATTGCAATGCATACATGAAACCATAAAAATTCACACACATTAACACAGATGTTTAACGGGAAAGCCTGAAGCTAAAAACCCCAACTATCTGTATATAATATATTTCATAGAGATCATGTAACAATCCTCATACAAAGCTTATCACAAGCTCTCATTACAATACAATCGCTACACACTAATCAGGCTCGATCTTGCAAATCCATGCACCGATCTTTGCCACCTGCTAGCCTGCCTCTACTGCGCAATCCCTGCTGAATAATGGCTTTGAATGAACTCGAATTGCTCCAGCCTTGCTCACGCAATCCTCATAGGCATCTCCATTGAGTGTTGGATGCAATCAATGCATCACTATAGTCACAACTGATAGTCACACTTGCTCTTTCACCTACCTCTCCACTGGTCTCCACTGAAACTGCCATACCTTGTAGTTAGCGATGTATTGACCAGGTTGATTAATGAGTTATTATTTATGTGAATTAATTAACTAATTAATTCACTCCACTCTCACTAGTGTATCATTCAGTTAGACTAGATACAACTAGCTCAACTGAGTCTAACTGAGTTAAACTAAATACAACTCCACAACTACTTCTTCCAACTGTGTCATAAGTCTGCCACTTGAGTTCTAATTGATTCCTCCATGCATTAGCTCCAGTAAACCCTTAGGAATTGCGTAATTCCTTCTGTCAGCTGTTGTGCCACATTTTGCACTGAACTGAAGTGCTCAAAGAGAATAAATTGTTGTTTAGAGTCCAAATATTATTAAGAGCTAATAATATTCGACATATCTATTTTTAGACTGGCAATCTAAAAATAGATTCCATCCAGTATGTCTAAAAATAGAAGTCCATCTATTTTTCCAACTTGACCAACCATCCAAAAATAACATCCTGAAACTCATAGAATATGATCGACATGTCTAAAAATAGACATAGTCTAAAAATATACATACACCTAAAAATAGCTTGTGTGGGCCCCACCTAGTTTAGGTGATTATTTTCCAACTAGGATCAAGGATGATGTTTCAGGATGCCTCCTTCACTGTTTCTTGTTGCAATCTTCAACATTAAGAAGAAATATAGCCTTTATTTTATATTTCCTAGACCCGTGAGCTTGTTGCTCCAGGTATATTTTCCATTCTTTGGCTTGACATCCATTAAACTGTCCTCGATCATTATTTGCTCAAGCTTGTCTTTGCTTGGATTTGGAAGGAATGAACCACGTCGTTTTTCAATCATACTCATGAAAAGGTTGAGATGGCCACCTTATAAAATGACATGTTGGTACTTTCAACTTCTAGACTGCTTGGTAATGAACTCCAACATTGTTCTTTATCTCTATAGTGCGCATGAGAATATATGTTGTAAACTGTGATATATTTCCCATTTTATTTATTATGAAAATTAGTCTTAATCCATTATTGTTATTTGTAAATTCTCTATATATCCATGATTGCTTGGTTCCATATAGTGAAAATGCCTCTTGATGCCCTTCTTGCATTAAGTACTACTTCTTTGTACTTCATATTCATCTTGATTATTGTTTACATATTATCCTCGCTAAGTTTGGTCTCATAGAGAAGAATAACTATAACGTTTTATGATTTGATTAGATATTTTATTGCATTTGTTTTGGTTGCATGCTTAAGGTATTTACAGTTCTAGGAGACCAAATTCATTATTTACCTTGTGAGGGGGTGGCATAGCTCTTACCTATCCCTGCCTGGGCTTGTATTTACTTCATTGCTAGCCCTTTGTATACATATGTATCCATTACTTGTTGAATTCCCAATTCCATGTATTTTTACACTTCTTCGTCTCTGACTTCTTTATTAGTATTCCTTCCAGTTTTCTTTTGAAGTGTTTCTGGTGGTGCTAGAACCTATTTAGCTTTGGTTCTTATTAAAATCCCTACAAAGGAGGGCACAAGGTATTTCAGTTAGGGGGGATGTAGGCTCTATGAGGGCAAGAAAAAATGCAGGAGAATTAGCTAATGTGGGGGGGGGGGGGGGTGATACATTGTTTTGATCCATATCAATAGAGTGGATAAGGGGTTGGGTCGTAGAAGGGGGATATTTGAAGGATTCCACTTCTTCATGTTTAGAAATGGTGGCAGGGGGTTTATCTAGATCTGGTTCAACATGTATATTAGCTAAAGATCCAAAAGAGTTGGAGGAAGAGAGATGTGTGATCCTTTCATGTGGCATGGAATTGACATTGGAAGATAAGGGAATAGATGGAGATGGTACTTAGTGAGCATGTGCTATTTGTTTAGTGGATTTGTTGGGACTACTAGAATTTTTATTCTTAATAGTTTCACAGGGTGCTTCGTGAACCTCTTGAGATTCCTCAGCTGATTGCTTTGGGAATCTAGTGGAAAAATGACCATATTCATGACATACCTTACATTTGAATGGGACTTATTCATAGTTGAGTTTTTGAATGTGCATCCAACTGTCTACCTTTATCTTCACTACTTTTGGTATCCCTCTGGCTAGATCGACTTCTACACAAATCCTTGCGCATGCATGCATGTTCTCCTTTGGATCACTTAGATTGATATGTTTTTCGATTGCATTGCATATCACTCTTACCGATTCATCTCCCCAATAATGAGGAGGAAGATGGGTAAGACATATACATACCAAAACTTCACTGGTTATGTCAAGCTTAGGATCAAAGTCTAGATTCCATCGACTTAAATAAAGGCCTCTTGAATCCATGAAATATGGTTTTTCCCATAAGATTAGATCGTGATATTCATTGGATTCAAAGTAAAAGGTGAAATGTCCTCTACCATAAAAATTAACCTATATTTTCCTTTGTATTTGTGGAATCTATTTGCACTCTATCCATTTTTGCACGATTTTTGGTGACGACCAGAGTCCCATTAATTCTCCAACCAATCCCTGCTCAACAAGAGAGAGTGCTACTTTGTGGGGATGGTGGGAGGTATATCTATCTTAGGAATTAGATCTAGCCTCTTGAAAAACTTGGATACTGAAGTGCACTCCCGAGGTGGATCGGGTGAGGATTTGAGGTTCAAGAATGTGTGAGTAGTTGAATTGGGAGGAGGTGGAGGAGGAGGGGATTCCCCCCCAGAGCAACCTACAGAGGGTCATTTGGCTAGTTTGAACCAGGATGCGAGGGCGTAGAACAACACTATGATCGCTGCATAACTTCAGAGAATTGTAAAAATAAAATACACGAGTTAAGAGATATCTTTAATAAGTTTTGAGTAGAGCGGATTCATGGACATAATGTTTGAATTTAGATAGAATGTTCTCCATAGGGAATTTTTGCACTTCTTGAAAATTCCAAAATCTCATAATCAAGTTATGAAACCCTTTAAATAGATACAAAATGGGTTCTCCATGCCCATATGACATGGTTTTTTCTTTTCATTGATTCAACTTGGAATTGTGAGGGGTTATACATTTTTTAAAAGATAGTTTGGAAGTGTTTATTCATTTGAAAGTTTATTTGTTTGTTTGTTAGGTAATGTGGGTCCTAAGATGAATGGCACACCTAACTCGTGACTTGATTAACTGCGAATGAGAGGCATCTAAATCGTCAAAGTACCCAGGGTTTGCACCTGGCATGGGCCATACCAACCCTTAGCATGGTTGGATTTTTTCCCATGGGGTTTCAAACCGGTGACCTTTTCACCACAGAATGCCTTAACAAAACATATTCATTTGTAAGTTTTAAAACCAAGCTTTTAGAAAATTAATTTTCATATAGACTTTTAACCCTATGATCTTTTTTAATTTATAGTTCAAAAATTAGTTCACAAATATATATTTTTTCTTAATAGAATAATTTCCATGCAAAAGAATTTTTTTTGGGTAAACACATGGGAAATTTGAACTAGTGACCTTTTCACATGGGGTCCTTGAAAAAACACCCATTCACCATCAATCCAAAGCCTCATGAGCCCATGAAAAAACAATTTATTCTAAATATATGTGCTATTTTTTAAAATATTTCAGTACTACAAAGCCCCTTGGGTGTAACTCAATTGGCGATCATTGTGAAAATGAAGTGTTATGCATCACGAGATTCCAGGTTCAAATCCTTTGAGTTTACCTGTGGCCATGTGTTGGGGACATTGTGGTTCATTTGGGGGTTATAGTGGTAGGGTCATAATCGACCTCATGTCATGTGAGTACGCGATTGATCTAATTGTAGATTCCTCTAATTAAAACAAAAAAACATACTACAAACTATTCCCAATTTATAATTTGGATTGATAATAAAATATTTTTTTGTTGGTCTAATCCACAAGGATTTGAACTTTAAATCTCATACTTTACATATTACTTTATAACAAGGCAATTGCGAATTAAGCTACACCCCATAGACAAATTTATAATAAAATATTAACAACCACTTATACTTTAATAATCTAATAATATGGGTTAAACTTAATAGTGGTTTCAATGTTGGAATTTATAACATACGTGTTCAACTTGAAAGTTTTCCAATTTGCTTATTGAGAAAAAATCTAAACGTATTTAACTCAACATTATTTCCATTAATCAAATTCAAAAACTAATCTTAATATGACATTTAGCTTAACATTGATTTTTATTTACGAGTTAAAAAATAACTTTGATTTCCTTTTGTGTTTTAAAAAACAACTTATAACATGGGAATCTAACCCAATTTCAAAACACCGACTCTCTTTCAATGCTATATGCATTAGCGAAATGCATTTTTCTTTTAACTTGAATGAAATATTTAATTTAATTAAATTTTTATTTATTAATTTTAAATTATTATTAACTATTAATTATTAATTAATTTGTGCCCATTTTCTCAAGAGGAACAATTAAATTTTATTACTCTTAGAGCTTAGTCAGAGCCACTAATAGTCAAATGGAGACTTATGCTAACATAAACTTTTCAAGGCATAAACTTAGCAGTCACCTTGAATAACATCAACGTGCTGACATTTGTGATATTCTATCTCCCTCTCCTTTAGTCCATCAATCTCTCTTCTTTCGAATTTGAACATGGAAGCTCCACTTTCAGAGCCTATATCTTCTCCTACTCGGATTAAGCATCTCCGTCCTCTTTAATTTAGTATGTATGTCATTTTACGTATTTTACAAGAGGTATAGAACCAGATTCCCTTGTTTTGATGTAACTGTGTTTATATATAGTCTTATTAACTTGGCTTTGGACTAAATATATTATTAAACTTATACGGCAATCAATGGAACTATATAAATTTTTTGTACATTAATAAAAATCATAATAATATATATATATATATATATATTTTTTTTTTTTAATTAACAAATTTCTATTTTAAATATGTAAGTTTTTTTTAAAAAGTTTAGTAGTGCTTTTCCATTTTTCTATTTATAAAAAAATAAGCAAGTTTACATATCAAAATGCGATAATTTCAACTTGCTGAAAGAAACTAGGTCTATTGGCCATCTTAACAAGTTAAAAGCCATCCAATATTGAAATTGTTTTTTTTCCTTCGATAGACTATTGACTCCATACTAGTATATCTACCAAATTCTGACAACAACCTGAAAATATAAATGCTATCGCTAAAAACATGAAACATCAAAAAAAGAGAACTAGTGAATCAGTCATCCGAGGACTCAACCAGTGCAGGGTATTTGACACTGGACCCCGACATGTCCACTTGGTGCATCGTTTGAATTTGCCTCTCAATTCTTCCAAGTCTTGCTGTTGCATGATGCTGATATACCCGAATGTCTTGCAGTTCCTTTTTGATATCCTACAGTATAGAGATTACCTGAGAGACCACATGTGGATCTCCTCCCACTTCTTGCAGGCTCGTCACAACCTTTGCCACAACACATTTAAAAGTCCGGTAAGTTTGAACACACTGGTGGAAAAGGGATAAAAGTCCTCTAATATTCCTTGGATCAACTATGAAGTCCATTTCTTCTTCCTACATTTCTATGTCTTTTTCTTTATGCCCACTTTTTCTCTCCCATCTCTCGTTTTAAAAAAATATCATAACATAAATATTTGACAAATTTAAATTTATTAAATAAGATTTTTTTTTTCTTTTAACATATGAAATTAATCACATAATTATTTATAATTATGCAAAAATTATCTAAATCTAATGAGAATTCTTGCATTCATAATTCAATTTTTAATTAGAAAAATTATGAACATATAAATTTCACATCTTATTTCTTAACTCGAATTGAATCCCAAATACATATATCAACTTTAATGATATGAACTGAATTTTTAAACTCGACTTGTTTTAGCTTCTTATATTAAAGATCACAAGGAGTAGAAATCCATGTTTTTGTTCATTGTTGCATCATGATAACAAATCTTTCCTTGTAATAGGATGAGCCCAAGCCACCCTTTATTTTAGGGATGTTAAATTTGAATGTATTTGTTGGGTAATTTAACTATTGGTCAAATTACTTCATTAAATTATCGATTAGGGCTTGTGTACTTGTGAAGTATATGTGCACAATATATGTTAGGATTTTGTTTTTAATTAAAATATCTAATTGTAAATTGTAAATATACTCTATTTAAGACCAATCCGTATTAAGTGTATGCACATGTTCTTTTCTATAAGACTTGTTAAATTGAAATAAACTCTGAAAACAACCTATGCTAGAATATGAATAATGAAAACAAACTATTCTAATAACAATAAATGAAAAAATATTCTATTGAGCAAAATTAAAACTTTATGCTAGTGAATTGAATTCTATTGAGAATAATTAAAAATCTTTGTTACTCATCTCAAAATAAATCTATTCTATTTGCCTTGAAATGAATCTACTTTAAGTGCTTTGAAATCAATTCTATTCTAACAACACATAATGATAAATAATTATAAAGCATAACTGAAACTAACTCAAAAGACAGTGATTGAATTGAAAAGCAATGATTCAAATTGATAGTTGTTACAGATTTCTAGTGTGCGCAACTTAAGTGAGAACTAATCCAAGCATTGCATTAAATTTGAGAGTAAGCAAGAAATTTAAATAAGCAAGCTAATAAAATAAATGTTTTTGGTGTTTTATTTTTGATGTTGAGTGCTCAACCTGTTGCAATCAAAATGATAATGAGTATACTATGCATGAAAACATAGCTTCATCCAAAGTAAAAGACATCTAACTAATCAAAAACCATATTGAAAAAACTACCAAAGAAAAATGAAATCAAATAACACTATTCTATCTCACAACTCGTTAGGGGGACCCCCTGGTGAGCGTGAGGTGTGAAAACTCAAATCAACAAATCAGATCACCGACACATTTGTATAGGAATAGAGTAATTGAATTCACTGGAAATGAAGTCTTAGAGAGAGATAATAATTACAAAACTTAAAAGCTTAGATTTCTTTGCTTCATATCAAATCAATTTATACTATTGTTAACTAACAACTTCTAAGAAAACAACGCTGAGAGGCAGGTTCCTCAATCGACACTTTGGTTTCCTAATTAAAATAAAAAGTTTATTCTTCATGATTTGATATGAGAAGAGCAAATCATGAAGGTCCTCATTCAACACATCATTATCTTCGGATCTTGAATTCTCAGTCACTTGATTCCATTATCGTTTGATGAGAAACGATTTCCCTTGAAGTCCTGCGTGCGAATGTACCAAGTATGACTTTTGATTTGACCAATCAAATTCTCAAATTATATTATCTTCTAGGTAAGCATGATAGGTGGATATCCTTGTACTTGAAATTAGGCACTTATCCATGTATCTTGTTAGTCTTAAAACTCTTGAGAACCTATTCAACCTTGGAATTGGCTGCATAAATTCTCATTAGCTACAAAAAAATGTACATTTTGGTAGCCATAGAAAAATTTCAATCAATTTCACAAATAAATTATAGTTTACGAGTTATGAATGAATGATACCTTATATTATAGTTGAGGATGAACTTGATGACCTTATAACTTGTAAATACAACATAAAATCATATGGAATAGGTGAAAAGGAAGTGAAAAAAGGTGTCAAAATGAGGTCAATTTAGGGATCCAATATTCCCCCATGCTAAAGATGTTGCATGTCCTCATGCATAAAATTTCAAAACTAAAGAGATGCCCTATCACTTAACAACTCTAATTCTTGGATCAAAACATCCAAGTTTGTTGATGTCCCTTTGCTCTGTACATTTAGTAAGCATCAAGGCTTTCTCACCAAAAGCTTTCCTTGTAGTCCTCTTATCTTGTTTTTGAGAATTTTGTTGTTTACTTTGAGTTTCTAGTTCTTTTTGTACCAATGACACATTCTTAACATCATAATATCATTTTGAGCCTTCAAAATTTTGGTTTGTGATCTTACTACTTCGTTCTCCTCTTTGACATGTCTGTTCAATACTTCTAATTCATAAATCTCCTGTTTCAAAGTATTAACAATTTATTGCTCTATTTGAGAAATAATATTGATATTTAGACTAGCCATAGGAACATCATTATGTAAAGAATCTTCATAACATTAAGTTTACACAAGATAATTTACCTTTTTCAATGCCCTTTGTTCTACAATTTACAACTAATCATAGACCTATTGTTGAGCAATATCAATCTTAGGAGTCTTTCTTGTTGGACTTTGATGAGATGAAGGTTCTGCTATTACTTCTATCTCAACGTTGTATTATTCGTCAAGATCAACGATCTCTGGGGGTCCTTAAATATTATGCTCATATGAATGCTTAGAAATTCTTTTGCTTCTTCTTAGTTTTGTTAAGGCTCTGCTGCTTTTTACATGGTTTTTCTTTTATTTCCTTGTTTCTGCACTTTTCTTTAATTTTATTTTGCATTCTCCAGTTGCTCTGCATATTTGTTCACTTTCGTTCTTTTAACATTATCTTGATTTTTTTTTTCTTTTACTTCTTTTAAAATCTGTCTCATGGGAAAATCATCTTCTGTTTCATCATGTGGAATTTCCATCTCTATTGGTCATTATTTGAAAAACCCTTGGATTTCTTTGCTGTAGACTAAGGGTTAGGGTTTTGAGAAACCTTATGTCAACTCTTTTCGGTTTTTAGTTTCTCGACTGCTTTTGAAACTTCTACAAAATAGTTTGTAACCAAAAATTCCTGCCAATTATCACCGATGGCCTTCAAGTATGCATCAACAACAATTTTTACCAATCCGTGGTGATACAAAGCTCTGTCAATATTTATGGAGTCTCTTTGTACATTAAAATCCATCTTTTTAAGACTCCACATCAAGTAATATGGAAGATTTAGCTCCTTCCCTTTAATAAAATGCATTAACAATTTGGCATGGTAAAAGACTAGGGTTCCAAATCTACCTTCATAAGTAAGAAATTTATGAAGCATTAATAACAATTTTTTTCATTTAGATTTGAGTGCCGTAATTGGAGTTCCTTTCTTGAAAGCTGAAGTGTCCATACTTGGATTATGCGAGAATTTATTCCACTACTCATCCTTAATTATTTGATTTTTAAACCAACTTTCTCCATACCTTAGGAGCTATGTCGCCTCCGCTACGAAGGATTATGTTATTTTCAATGTCATATCCCCATCTTGGCTTCCACACCATCAAACGATCTAGAAAATACTCAGGTGACTTCAAATTTGTAACCATAAATTTTTTCAAAGAACTTATGCCAACTTACCTTCTGCAACTGGTCTCTAACATATGGGTAGGCATTGAGGAAATTTGGTCGATTTGGCTCATATTGGATGATAACATCCATTGTGGAAGAGAAGTCGTGCCTCAAAATCGCCTATTTTGATAGGGATGGATGGAGGAATAAGTGACAAAATGGAACGAGTTGATGGTGATAGATTTAGAGTGAAATAGGTCGTAAAAGCGATGGCCAAATTTCAATGAAAATCATCCTCTTTTATTAATGATATCCCATGATTCAACAAATTTGATTTTGCAGGACCATTAAAATTCAGGATATTTTGAATGATTTGTATGCGATGGGAGATAATTTGATGTGATGGAAGAAATTTTGATATTAATGATATCCCTTCACAAGTAAGAAATTTCTGAAGCACTAATAACAAATTTTTCCATTTAGATTTGAGTGTTGTAAATGGAATTCCTTTCCTCAAAGATGAAGTGTCCATACCTGGATTATGCAAGAATGTCTTCCATTGCTCATCCTTAAGTCTTTTATTTTTAATACAACTTTCTTAATACCTTTGGAGGTCTGTCACCTCTACTATGAAGGATTTTGTGATTTTCATTGTTATATCCCTAATCTTGGCTTCCACACCATCAAACGCTCTATCAAATTCTCGGGTGAATTCAACTTCATAACCATCATTTTTTTCAAAGAATTTAAGCCAACCTACCTTCTGCAACTGGCCTTTGACTTATAGGTAGGCGTTGAGGAAATTTCGCCCATTCGGCTCATATCCAATGATAACACCCATTGTGGAAGAGAAGTCGTGCCTAAAAATTGCCTCTTTTGTCAGGGATCGCTGGAGGAATAAGTGAAAAAATGGAACGAGTTGATGGTGGCAGAGTTGGAGTGAAATAGGTCCTAAAAGCGATGGTCAATTTTCAATGAAACTCTTCCTCTTTTATTAATGTTATCCCACGATTCAACAAATCTGATTTTGCAGGACCATTACAATTCATGATATTTTGAATGATTTGTATGCAATGGGAGGGATTTTGATGTGATGGAGTGGAATATAAATGTAAATAATGGAGTGAGATATGAATAAGGATGATGGCATAAGGTCATAATTAAGGTCATCATTTAAAAATATGTATCATAAACATTCAATAAACTCATAAATCTATCACTTTATTTTAATGAAAATCGATTTAATATCCTATGTGCGTACCTTTTGCTGTACTTACTTTCCTTTTCTTGTAGGTTCATGATGTCTTGTGGATGCTGCATATTGGAAATACTTGCAGGCTTTTCACTGGCTGCATAATGTGAAATTAGCTACAGAATGTTGCAGATTATGCAATTGGGCCTTCAACTTTAATATTTTCTTGAAACTTGCTACTGCTGCTGAAAATTGATGATATTTGTTGATGATGCTGATGATGCTGAGAGTCCGCTTTAAAAGAAAAAACAAATTCTTCCAAATATTCAATTTAAACTTGAAAAAAAAATTCATTCTTTTGCAAAAAAGAAAGTGGGAAAATGAAAGGGTAATTGTGAAAATCGAAGTTTCCAACAACACCTTGGTTTTCAATTGGGATTTTTTGCATAGGAATTCTAACAATGTTGGATTTCATATCTATGCCTTTTTTTTCATTATTATATTATATTTTATTTTCTCTCTCTTTTTTTAAGAGAAAAATATATTACAATTCATTTGATGGTAGGGAAGGAGAATCTCCTTTCCTTACCAACTTCAAATTAGAATTTTATTACAAATGTTTAACAAATTATTCTTTTGTCAAGGGCTTATGATATAATTTCAGTCTATGCCCATTAACAAGGAAGGTGATATTTTCTTCATCAATAGTCTTGATTCTAACTTCTCCATTATAAAAAACATTGTCTACTTTATATAGACCAAGCCAATATGTCTGAAAATTTCCTTGAAAATATTTTAACTTAGAATAAAAAAGAAGACCCTAGTCACTTGGCTTGAAGTTATTGACTTTCATGAATTTGTCATGCCACTTGGTTCTTTGTTGCTAGATTATGTTTCTTCTCTGTATGACATATTGTCAGATCTCGTCTAGTTCATTCAACTATGCTAATCTATGTTTTTGAGCTTCAAATAGATTAATTCCCAACTTTGTTGCCATCTTAAAGGTCTCCACTTGGAATTCAATTAGAATAATAACTTGCTTCCTCTAGACAAACTCATACGAAGTATGTCTGGTAGTGTTTCTCCGTGTGGTGCAGTATGCCCAAAGTGCCTCCTCAAGCCTTTCTTCATAGTCTCTTCTATGTAAATGTACAATCTTGGTAAGTATAGCTTCAATTACCTTGTTGGTAGATTCCAATTTCCCATTAGCTTGTGGATGATATGGAGTGGATTTATGATGTTTGATCTTTTATTGCTCCATAATTTTCTCCACCAACTTAGATGTGAATTGAGCACCTTGATCTATAACAATTTCCCTTGGGACACGAAAACGAGTGAAAATATTCACAAAAAGAAATTTAACTACAACATTATTAGTAGCAAAAGGAAATGGTTTAGAGTATACCCATTTTGTAATATAATCCATACAAACAAGAATGTACCTATTTTGTTTGTATGGAGAATTGACTGGACTGACAAAATATAGAGCTCATTTTTCAAAAGGCTCTACCAATAGCTGAGGTTGTAGAGGCATCTCATCTGATGGAATGGGATTTCCCATTCTTTGACAAATATCACATCTTTTGACATATTCCTTAGCATATCTAAAAATAGAAGGCTAATAATATCCTAAAAGAACCACTTTGTATGCAGTTCTATTATAAGAAAAATGATATCCATAAGGTTTATCATGACAAGATTTTAATGTCTCCAATACTTCATCCTCTCGAACACAATCTCTGAATAATCAAATCAGGTCCTGTGTGGTACAATTATCCCTCTATCCATAAGTAATGTGCACTGGCTTTCATGAATTTATGTTTTTCTCTGGCTGACAATTATGGAGTAAATTTTCTCATAGCCAAATAATTAAAAATATCTGCAAACCACAAATTTTTAGTAGATACTGCAAAAATATATTTGTGAAGAAAATTATCCTTTACAGGAGTATTAAAATTATCATTTTACATCTTGGAAAGGAAACCAACAACTGTGTTTTCCTTTCATGGCCTATCTAAGATGGTAATATTGAATTACTATAACAATAAAAACCATTTGGTGATCTTTCCATTAGTGATTGGTTTATTTATTAAATATATAATAGAATAATGATTTTTATGAATGAGAGTTTCATAACCAGTCATATAATGTATAAATTTATTAATGGCACGACCAACAACTAAAAACTCTGCAACTATATAATTTAACTCTACAGGAGTCAATTTTTTACTCATATAATAAATAACACAAGGATTTAAGTATTTCTACCCCAATACACCTCCTAAAGCTGTGTATGAAGCATCAGTTGAGATATGAAATGAGCGATACTAGTTGGCCCTCTTAAGATTGGTGCTTCAGTAATTTTCCGTTTCAATGGTTCAAATGCCTTTTGGCAGTCAACATTCTAAATAAAATCACAATCTTTTGTAAGAGGCTTAAAAAGAGGTGAATATGTTTTTGTGAAGTTTTCTATGAATCTTCTATAGTACCCTGTAAAGCCAAGAAAAAATATAACATCTCATTGACATGTTGTTACCAAAATCTTGGAAATGACTTCAACCTTTGTTCTGGGCCACTTTGATCCCAAAATCTGAAATATGGTGTCCCAAAACAATTCCTTCATTAAACATCATAATTTTTTTTTTCATGACTCAATGAAATATTTGATTCTTTACATCTAATGAGATTTTTTTCTAATTTATCCATAGCGTCTTCAATAGTGTTTCCATAAACAGTAAAATCACCCATGTAAACTTATACATAATCATGATTCAAGTCAAAAACGATACCTAAAACTACTCTTTGGAATGTAGCAGGTGCATTACATAAATCAAAAGTAAGTACTTTGTAAGCATACGTACCCCAAGGACATGTAAAATTTGTGTTACCTTGATCTTCTGGTGACGGTTGAATTTGGTTATATCCATTGAAACCTTCAAGAAATGAAAAATATTTCTTCCCTGCTAAAGTATGTAATAGTTGATCAATAAAAGTTAGTGGAACATTATATTTTAAAGTAGCCTTGTTTAGTTATCTATAGTCAATGCACACTCTCCAATTTCAATTCTTCTTAGGTACAATCATCAAAGGTGAGACCCACTAACTATCTAAGATTGGATAAATGAAATTCACATTAAGTAATTTTTGTAATTCCTCAACAATTTATCTGAGATTTGGATTCATCCTTCTTTGAGGTTGTCTTATTGGTTTTGCATATTATTGTATATCTATGTGATGAATACATGTATTGGGATTAATTCTCTTCATGTTAATTTATTCCCACGCATATGTAGAAGAATGTTTTTGTAGCATCTTTATTAATTGTTTCTTTTGAAATTCTTCCAAGTTGTTGTTAATGTTTAATGTTTTTCTTGGATAAATTGATGTTAAAGATTTGCCAAAATTTTCCATAGAATGTAAAGATACTTAAGATCGTCGAGATGAAAAATATTCAATGTTACATTGCTCTTGAAAACTTTGATCTTGTTCACAATATAAAGAAGAGTCATTATTATTCATAAAATTGATCAATTGATCCTCTTCATTAATTTGTGAAAGAGTAAATATAGGTTGAATATTTTCAAAGTATTCATTATCATCATTATCAATCCAAACTTCACTTTATACTTCAATTATTATTCTTTAAGATGGATATAATGTGAATTTCTTAGTAGAATTTCCATTAGAAATGAACATATCACTAGATCTACAACTTATGAATGCATCAACTATAGTTAGCCATGGTCTACCAAGGATCAATGGGTGACCCCCTAGATTGTTTTTGGGAGTCAATACTATAAATTAAACATGGTATTACATCTATTGATAATATTTTCTAATTTATCCATAGCTTCTTCAAAGTGTTTCCATAGACAGTAAAATCATCTATGTAAACTTCTACACAATCACGAATCAAGTCAGAAAAGATACCTAAAACTACTCTTTGGAATGTATCAGGTGCATTACATAGACAAAAATTAATTAATCTATAAGCATATGTACCCCATGAACATGTAAATTTTTTTTATCTTGATCTTTTGGTGACGGTTGAATTTGGTTATATCCATTGAAACCTTCAAGAAATGAAAGATATTTCTTCCCTGCTAAAGTATGTAATAGTTGATCAATAAAAGGTAGTGGAAAATGATATTTTAAAGTAGCATTGTTTAGTTATCTATAATCAATGCACAATCTCCACTTTCCATTCTTCTTAGGTACAATCATCAAAGGTGAGACCCACTCACTATCTGAGATTGGATAAATGAAATTCACATTAAGTAATTTTTGTAATTCCTCCTTATCAATTTCTTTGAGATTCAGATTCATCCTTCTTTGAGGTTGTCTTATTGGTTCACCATTTTCTTGTATATAATTGTGATGAACACATGTATTAGGGTGAATTCCCATGCATATGAAAAATAATGTTTTTGTAGAATCTTTATCAGTTGTTTCTTTTGAAATTATTCCAAGTTTTTGTTAATGTTTAATGTTTTGCCTGGATAAATTGCTATTAAGATTTGCAAAACTTTCCCATAGAATGTAAAGCTACTTAATATTGTCGAGATAAAAAAATATTCAATGTTACATTGCTCTTGAAAATTTTTATCTTGTTCACAATATGAAGAAGAGTCATTATTATTCATCAAATTTATCAATTGATCCTCTTCATTAATTTGTGAGAGTGAATACAGGTTGAATATTTTCAAAGTCTTGATTATCATCATTTTCAATCCAAACTTCACTTTCTACTTCAGTTATTATTATTTTAGATGGATATAATGTGAATTTCTTAGTAGATTTTCCATCAGAAATGAACATATCACTAGATATACAACTTATGAATGCATCAACTGTAGCTAGCCATGGTCTACCAAAGATCAATGGGTGACCTCCTAGATTGTTTTTGGGAGTCAATACTATAACGGGAGTCAATACCATTATGTCAACATGATATTCCCATGAACCTAAAAAAACCTATACATCTCCTAATATACCATGAATTTTATAATAAATATATCTACAAATAATAATAGAGTTGGGGTATATTGAAGATTAGTTAGTTTAAATTGATCCAAAGTATGTTTACTCATTATATTAGTGGATGCTCCTAAATTAATCAGAGTGTTTGGAATTTCAATACCATTGATCTGAGTTTTTACAATAGGGCTACTTGGATCCAAATATTTCTGCACTATTGATTTCCCCATCATAATATATGCAAACTTTCCTACTACTTGAATCTTTTTAATGTATTTTCTTTTTCTTCCTCGCTTTTTAATGCATAAATCCTTTATTTTTTTTTCAAAGATGGATATTTTCTTTATAGCTTGAAGTAAAGGAATTTTTATGCAAATGTTTTTCAATTCATCTATATTATAGTTATCTAAAATGATTTTTCTTTCTATTCCCTTATCAATTTGAAGCCTTTCAGGAAAAGGAGGACTTTGTAAGGAATCATAAGGTTTCTCTACTAGAGAAATTGTAGGAGTTTATTCTATTTGGTTGTCACATAATAGTGTAGGAACATATTCATTGGAGGAGTATTTTCTTGATCAAGGGATTCCTCTTTTTAAGAAATTTATCCTCCTTATATTCTTAGATGATGATTGGTGGCGATTTCTTTTGAAGGACTCGACTAGATCTAACTTGGACACTATTTCGGCCTAGAGGAGCTATCATACAAGCTTGAAAATTTTGATCCTCAACATTATGGATGGGTTTTTGAGAGGTTTTATTATTTGGATTTGGGAGTGGTTGTGTAGTTCATTGATTATATTTTTGAGGAAATGGAGTTGATGGCAAGGGAAATGGTTGAATTGAAGTCAATTAGGGTTGAAATTATGGTTTAGTAGTTTGTGGAGGTGGGGAGGAAAAAACTAAGGTTGGTATTGAGGACATGGTTGCTAAAATTAAGGATTCCTATTATAAGAATTTTTCCGACCTTGTGACCAAGATGGGTTTTGTGGTTGAGGTGGCCAAGTTTTCCAAGGCATAGGTGTATTCCATTTTCTTTGTGGTTTCACATATGATTGATATTGTGCATTGGTATCTTGTGTCGTGCCTGTTTGTCAAGGCCACCAAGGCATTTTTGGAGTAACATAAAAAAGTGATTCAACTTGAATCGTTACAACTTCTTCTTGAAAAACAAACTTAAGTCCATGTATTGAAGTACACTCCTTCGTGTCATGATTTTCTGCACATATAACACATATTCCAATACTATCAAGAGGACATACTCGTAAATAATTCTTTTTCCTACATTTAGGACAAAAAATAGATAATGCAACATTCTCAAATTTTTGCTTGTTTTCTGTCTTTAAAGTATCTAATTGTTCACTAAGATATCCAAGGATATCAGTTGTAAATTATCAAGCAATTTTCCTAATTCTGCTCTACTTATTATTACAGATAAAGATTTGCTTACTCTTGACATCACTGGATCTCTTGGGTTTTTACCATATTTTTCCTTTCCTCTAGCAATATGTTTGCATAATTCACAAATATCTTCGAATGAAAACTGAGAGACATCTCCCTTGCCCATTAATTTGAGAAGGTCAATCCATTGATCCCTTATGGTTTTTCGCAAGAGAGTTTTTAATGCGTCTTCATCTAAATTATGCAATTTAGCCCTTTTAACATTGTAGACAAATCTTTCCACCAAATCTCCAAGGTTTTCACGCTCTTTTTGAACCATCCTAAAGACTTCATCCTTAAGGTCATTGTGTATGAAATAATATTTATATTTTTCTAGGAATATTCTTTTCATATCATCCCATTTTCTAATAGAATGTATTCCTAGATCCATGAACCACTTAAGAGCTCCATCTTTTAGAGTAGTGGGGAATAATTTAATTTTTTGAGTATTGAGTAGATAATCATATATTCTGCACAATACCTCTGTAGGTTTTAACCCTGTAAAAAAATTATCTGCAAACGAATTCTTAAAAACATAAAATAAAAATAGTGAGAGCATAAAACATAAAAAAATATACGTAAATATTTTTCCTCTAGATCCCAAATTGGGACTACTAGCTTGAATTTTCATTATATTTATTTTAGTGTTACAACACATATATATACATGCCGAATCATTCACAAACCCCAACACATTAACCCTGAATTAGAACATAACCGTAGTTCCCTGACCGGAACTACAAAATACCAGGGGAAAAAAACCATCATGCCCCAAAACCATGTGCAAACCCATGCACAAAACCATAGGCGGGTTCGCCCACCTAAAATAGGGTCCAAATTATTTTTCTTGGGGCACTGCCCCAGACCCTGTGTAGGGGACTACTCGCCCCCTGCAAACCCATGGACAGGGGGGGCTTCCATCCCCCTTATGACCCCCCCACTGCGCCCTGTGCAACGACCAGGGGGGTTATCGACCCCCCCTGTGACCACCCCCCCCCCCCTGTGCGTGCGACTATTCATGGAAAGAATATAACACATACCCAACATTATCCCACTTGTTGTTTTCTTTCCGCAGGGGGCCACATGAGAGCTTAGTCATTAGTCCAGCCCTGCAACACCCATTTTTTATCTACACCAAGAGAACATTTGAGTGCTCACAGACTTTGTCAATGAATTTGCAACATTCTTCAAAGTGTACACCTTTACCAACAACAACTTTTTATCCTCAACCATATCTTTCACAAAGTGATATTGAACATCAATGTGCTTTGTCTTTGAATGATAAGCAAGGTTATTAGCCAAGAAAATTGCACTTTTCCTATCATAGTCTATCGTTATATCTTGTTGCACCAACCCCATACTTGAACACAATCTATGCAACCAAACAGCTTCCTTGCTTGCATGAGTGGCTTCCATGTATTTTGCCTCTATAGTTGAAAGAGCCACTACAAACCGTCTCTTACTCATCTAATTGAATGCACCTCCAAATAGGATAAACACATTACCACTTGTAGATCTTCTTTGGTACAGATCTCCAGCCCAGTCTGCATCAAAAAAACCATGGATATCCAAAATTTTGTCCAATCTTGGTCTTCCCTGGTAGCACAAACCATAATCACTAGTGCCACACAAATATATGAATACCCGCTTCACTGCTGTCCAATGCTTCTTCCTTGGTTTTGACATAAACCTGCTCAATACTCCCAATGTAAGTGTAATGTCTGGTTTAGTACAGACCATTGCATACATCAGGCTACCCACTACACTTACATATGGAACACGGGACATATCCTCCTCTTCTTCTTGTGTCTTGGGACATTGTTCAACATATAGCTTTACACCTACAGGAATAGGAACCTTCATCGATTTACTATCCTGCATATTGAACCTTTGCATTATTGTCTCAACACACTTCCTATGGTTTAACCTGAGTTTCCCATTTTCCCGATCTCTCTTAATTTCCATGCCTAAAATATAGTTTGCAACACCAAGATCCTTCATGTCGAATTTGGAGAACAATTGGGTCTTCAAATCTTGGATAATTTCATTGTCATTTCCAATCAACAACATATCCTCCACATACAAGACCAAATATATAACAAGGTCACCAATTAGTTTAAAATATACACAATGATCCTCTTTGCTTCCAGTGAAGCCAAGACCCTGTATACAGGTATCAAATTTCTGATACCACATCCTTGGTGACTGTTTTAACCCATACATATACTTTTTTAACCTCCATACCAGTTCTTTCTTACCCTTCACCATAAAGCCTTTAGGTTGCTTCATGTAGATAACCTCTTCCAGATCCCCATGAAGAAATGTTGTCTTCACATCTATCTGTTCTACCTCAAAATCAAATGCAACAACAACAGATAAAAGTAATCTAATAGAAGTAACCTTGCCACAAGAGAAAAAATATCACCAAAATCAATTCCCGACACTTGGGAATAACCTTTTTCTACCAAGTGAGCTTTGTATTTCTCCATCTTTTCTTCTACATTCATCTTATTCTTAAACACCCATTTTCTCCTGATGGGCTTCCTTCCAGCCGACAAATCCACTAGATCCCATGCCTAATTTTTGTGCAAGGATGCCATTTCATCAACCATGGCCTCCTTCCAAAGTTTTCCATCCTCTGAATCCAATGCCACTACAAGGAAAATACCCTCTAGTGGAGGTTATAAAGGAGGGTTTTAATGTTATAAAATTGGCCAAAATTGTCAAAAAAACATTTGCTACAACATCTGTTTTCGGTAACGGAGGTTTTGACGGAGCTTTTAATGGAATTTCAACAAAACTAAAAAAAACTAGGCGGCCGGAGGTTGTGATGGATTTTTTTCTCATCAGTGCATACATTAGGTGTCAACGCATCGGTGCATTGTACCGTGAATGCACCGCTATTGTAAACCTACCAAGCAGCGGGACAGAAAACAAATTTCGGATGCCCCTGGGCGTTTAGCAATGACCCGGTGCGTGTCAGCCAGCCAGTCGCACCGGGTAGATGGAAGGTGCATGCATTGGGCCGTTAAGGTGAAAAATCGCACCAGGCTCTGTAGGTGGTAAAATGCACTGGGCCATTAAGTTATAAAAAAACACCTGCACGTTAAAGGCAAACCGCACCGATGCATGTAACGCCTTTCAGACAGCCCGAGCGGTAGTCGTCGATAAAGCACACCGTGCGTTCTAATTGGTGTTGGTATTTGTGCGGTGCCCATAGGTCGTAGAAACGCACTGGTGCACATTATCATAAAAACGCACCGGTGCGCAGTGACTAACACACACCGTTGTTCATTTTGTATTTTTTAGAAACATCGACCTGTGACAGTGCAATTATTGTGATTTTTAAAAATTCATTATTCATCACAATTCAAGACATATCTTATAACATTATTCATATCAATTAAATTTTCATTAGTGCATTTGAATGTGATGTTTGGATTAATTTGTTATATCATATCATCATATTTCACATCTCTTCATTATAATATTTAATCATCCATATATTTAATCAGTGGTGTAACATTTCACAGTGACAATGGAGAACACAATAAAATAAATTAAAACGTATTATATATATATATATATATATATATATATATATATGAAGAAGACACTATGTTTCATACAAAATGGGACAATTATTGGTATCCCTCTGTCTTTCAATTGGGACACTATGTCCATTAAATTAAACAAAATTTCTGATTTCACAGACAAATATTTCAAAAAATACAACACCTTGCATTGATATCCAAACATATTGATCATCATTCTTCACTGGAACCACTGTCACTGCTTGAGCTACTGCCATGACTTGGGTTATTCCGAGGAATGTTTTGTTCACTGTGTTTATTGTTTTCTTCTTCTTCAAGTTCCATCTACAAACATAAAAATAAACTGTAATGAGTGTATATACATTGGCAAGAATAATGAAAATTGCAATATTAAATAATATACATCAATGTAATTCGAAATGAAATGTACCATAGCAAAAATTGACTCATGAACTATACACATTATTTCAAAGCCAAAATTCATGCCATCTTTCAACAATTCATTTGTTCATGGAGTTCCATAATTTGTTTCCTGCAAGTTTTATACCCCATAACAAATTATATATTTAATATAAAAGTTTTTTTTGTTCTATTAATTATAGACGGAGCTAAGTAAAATAATATAGATGTTTACAAAATCCACAATTAATTTATGATATTCCAACATATACTGACAACCCATATTTAACCCAATGTCAATCAATTCGTTTGATGGTTCTTCTTTGTATGTTAGCACCTGTTTGAAGACAATCAATGATGATTTTTGTAAAACAAATTAAAAAATACAAAAATGAAATCTAGTTAAGTTGTTATAAGGAAGTAACAATTACTCACAAACATAAATATCACCTCTTTTCATCCTTGTCGTCCTATTTTATGTGCTGAATGGGTTCCATTTTCTGCAAGAAAATACTTGAAAATTAATATTTAATGCTAAATTGTTTATTTATTGTACCTAATCAAAAAATTCAATGATTACATATTACATTTGAATCACGTTGTTGTTGATATGGCTCCTCGTGTGATGCAATTATGTCTATTTCTTTGACCATCTCATTGTACACCTTTTTGGACATTCCTACTGGCATATTTCTGATATCAACTCGTTCATCCTTTGAGATTTTCATAATATTCTTTAAAATGTGACATGAAAATAAACTATTTAATTTTTATATTGATATATGAAAAGTAAATATAACAAAAGTGATATTTATAGATGATTTATTTCTAGTAATATATACATATAATTCTAGAAAAATATTTTAAAGAATATTATTTTTCGTTCCTTCTTTTTTGTTGTTATACGTTTTTGCTATTAAAAGTCTAACATGTCTCATTGACCAATTCTCTGGAAACTCATCTCGTAGTTTAAATAAAATTTGGTTCTTGGAATCATTGGATTTTTTTTTTTATTGCAAGTGGAAAGAACGTCTATACATTCGTTCCACTAGATCCATCAAAGTTTCCCCCCTTTCGTTAACCTCCAGCACCACTCCAGATGAGCTAAGGAGAAATTCAGTTTCATTTGAATGTTCTATTTTTTTCTTTTCTTTTATTAGAATAACATTCCTTTTATTCGTTGTTGGTCCTTGTAAAACATTAAACATATGTGAATTAATAGATTGTTTGAAACATGTTATCTAATATTTTTAATTATATTATTAATGAAAATTAAAAAATCTATCTCCTATTGGGTCGCTAGTATTTTTTCATTCACCTGATTCATCCTTCTACAATTTTTCCATCAAGCTTTTACACTCTTCTAGTCTTAGATCAAAAATAATCTTATCGAGCTTCATCATTTTGTGGCTCTGCATGATACACAGTAAACAATACATATTAGTTAAACATACATATAGTTCAAAAATAATAATTTTTGTAAATAATTTACAAAGAACTTGTCATTTTTTACTTTTCTCGATGTGCTATCAATATTTTTGTTACATGAGCTCTTGTCAAACATTTCTTTATCAATATGAAACATGTACCATACCATTCATTAATATATTTTATAAATAAATCATAAAATTTTTAGGTAAAAAAAAATCAAGAAAACGGTGCACCTTTCAAACAGTACGCACCAAAGGCAGTGCGACATGTTCTTATAAACGCACTGCCAAAACAATAGAAACATCGTACGATGCTCTCTGTCAACAAGCAGACCCGGTGCACTATAAGTTAACCGGTGCATCGATTAACACAGACAAATTAATAAAAAACCTCTAGTGTTAGTTTTTGTAGCATAAGATGTCATGGAGGAGACGGTGTGACATGCTCTTATAAACGCACCTCCAAAACAATAGAGACATTGTATAGTGCTCTTTGTCAACAAGGAGACCCAGTGCGTTATATGTTAACTAGTGCATCGATTAACACATACATAACTTAATAAAAAACTATTTTTATGAAATAGTACGCACCCGGTGCGCTATAATAAAATAATGCACCAGTGCACAGGGTGCACTGATTAAAAAAATCTGTTTTTTTTAAATCATGCAATGGCCGACATAGATTGGAATCCGACTTTGCTAGTCATCCCATGGGTTAGATGTCATATGCCTATATATATATATCAATACAAACTCTATAAATCTAAAATGAAAAGCCCTAACTATGAAGTCACAGAAACAAGAAGGAAGGGAAAAAACAAGAAGAAACAAGGGTTTAACATAAGAATGGATTTTTTTGTTTTTTGTTTTTGTTTTTTGTTTTTTGTTTTTTGTTTTTTTTTTTTTCGTTTTTTTCTTTTCTGAAAATGCACAGTAAAATTTAAATTTTTTACTATGCATGTATTAAATCCAACAAAAACTGTAAAAAAAACAATTATTACTGTAAAATTTAACATTTTTACTATACTACAGGGTTTTTGTGTGAATTACCAGATGTTTCAAATTATGATTATCTGGATAGTGCTACTGTTCGAAAGTATTTTGCTGCTCCACAGTGCTCTCATGCTCTCTTACTCCAGGTATGTCTCTCATGCAAATCCCTCACTGAAATGTTTTGCAAAAATAATGAAATAATGAATAGCTTTTACTATTTAAAGAACTTTTTTATGAAATTATATTTCCAAAAATAATTTGCCACCCTTTTTTCAATTTACCATTTTTTTTTTCACTTGAAAAAAATAAAGTTGCGCTTTTTTTATTTCCATATATTCAGTGTGTTTGTTAACTAACCACACTAGTGCGTCAGTTAATAACACAACACCGGTACACATTAACTAAAATATACCGGTGCGGTTAATTGTACATTAGCACAGATAACAATAAGTCCATTTTTAAGGCACCAAAATTACTTTTAGGTATGTGCACCAAAATTTATTGTTGATTTTTCTCAAATGCAGGGAGAAAATCTCATAATTATATCAAATGGACAATTCTTCAAAATCTAGCTCATTCCATAATATTTCTCAAAGTCCATCGTGGAGTTCTCCCTATCCATCTTGAGACGTAATATTTAATTTATATTATCATTATTTAATCGATTTTTTTTTAATCCATGTCAATGAATTGAATAAAATTAATGTATACAAATTTGTAGGTTCATGCAGATTCAAAATTGAGTTCAGATGCTCAAAATATTCAAACAACTCCAAAATGTCAGAATCTCTTGTCAGGAGCAGCATACCGCAAGGTGCATTTTTTTAGATGAAAGTGGACATCCGCTTCACCCAGCTAGTTGTAACATTGCATATTCTAGCCACAATCCTGGGACAATGATGGTAATAATAATTGTTTGGTATATTAATGTAATTATTTCAACGTCAAACCAATTAACCATGCATTGTCGACGTGCTTACTAATTGATATCATCGATTTTGTACTAATCATGTTCAAATATATTTTTTGAAATTATTAGGATTCTAGTGATAATGAGCTACCTACCTACAATCTTCCGTTGCACCCCACGACAATGTCAAATTGAGAGAAGGCTGAATTAAGAGAAAAAATCAGAGAGGAATGATACCAATAACGGTTGAATCAACCACCTATTCAATTCCAATTACGTCCAAATTCACCAATTAGGAGTGAAAAACTCGGAGAGGAACGATACCAATAATGGTTGAATCAACCACCTATTCAATTCCCACTACGTCGAGATTCACCAATTAGGAATGACTACAACAATAGTATTTCTTCACAAGTTGGCAATGGAGGCAATAAAATAGAGGTTGGTATGGATGGTTACTTAAGGGATACGACTACATGGAGACAATGTTGTTATATGCATTCCAGAATGATGATCAGCTAGGGGATGATTCTCATATCATTGATACCTTTTTCAAAAGCCTTAAATTTGCTTTCAACACCCCTCTCTTTGGACCTGGTGGTCAATCAAAGTCTACCCAGTTGGGGACAATGATGTTACTATACAACTTGAAAGTAAAGTTTGGCTTGTCGAATGCATGTTTCTCGGAAATTTTGAGGTAATTGACCATCAAGTCCTCCCTTATATTTTGAGAAATATAATCACAGAATGAACATTGAAAATGGTCAATTTTATGAACGTTAATAATTATATCGGCATTAATGTACATTTAATATTGTCCATGACCAACTACAAGTTATTCAAAGATAAGGTTCTTCTGAGCGATAATGTCTTGCCCGAAAGCTGCAAAGAGGCAAAGAAATTATTGAAAATGTTGGGTGTTGAGTACATAACATATCATGCATGTCCAAATGATTGTATTCTATATAGAGGAGAATATGCAGACAAAGAGATATGTCCGAAATGTGGGCATGAAAGGTATGATAAATAAAAAAAGAAGGGTAAATCACGTGGTCCTTATTTTAAGATATTAAGACACATGCCTATAATCCCAAGGATTCAAAGGCTCTTTCATTGCGAAGAATTAGCTATGTTGCAGGGATGGAATGCCTCGCATAGAAGTGAGCTGGGAGTTATACAAATCCCAACAGATTCAATATCCATGAAGCATATAGAGGATACATGGCCCAAAAAATTCAAGGATAAAGTACAAAGTCTACGTCTCAGCATAGCCATGGATGGTGTCAACCCATATTCCCTCCAAGACACCAACTATTCTATTTGGCCTGTAGTAATTATCAATAACAATATCCCCACATGGTTTTCCGTGAAGAATGAACATCCTATGTTGGATCTCATATTCCTTGGTAGAAGACAAGTGAAGAATATGGATGTCTACTTACAACCACTGGTAGATGAATTGAAGGAATTATGGGATGGGATAAATGTATATGATGCATTAAGACCCATCGTAGCAGATAGCAGTTTTACGTTGTATGGCATATGTGCTTATATGACACAATATTATCCAAGCTTAGGAGTTTTCTCTACTAAATTACATGTTTCTTGATTTGTTTATACACATAAAAATATTCTTTCGCATATTAGTTATTTAATTTGTTTTAATTGTTTTGATATTCATGATATTCTTTAACGTGCCATGCATATATATTGTATACAATAATTTCATAGGTCTTGTAACAAAAGGGTATTTTTGATGTAAATGTTGTGGACCTTATTTGAAATATAAATGGTCCAACGACCTACAAAAGCCAGTGTATGACTGCTCCAGGGTATTCTTCCCATAAGAATACCCTTACAGAAGAGAAACATCCACTTTCAATGGTAAACGAGAGATAACCCAAAGGCCTCCAATAACGACACCAAGTGAATGGCTTAGAGCATATGAGAGAGAGAAGGAGAAGGAGTTCATAGAAATGTTAGATTCAAATGGGAAGCCTATGTTCGATGATCCAGAATTATTCGACACCTATGTTGAGAAATTTTCCATTAGGATGAAAAGGAAATATATCTTTTATAACCTCCCATATTTGGAGCATTTTAAGATTACCCACTTATTAGATCCATGCATATATGTAAAAATGTTTCATCTTCTTTATGGAGGCACATATCATCGAAACAATGTGACACATTCGTTGTTAGGAAAGATCTAATTACTTCAAAAACAAAAAAGAAACATTGGCCAAGACAATTAGAAAGTACAGGATCAAAGGCAGGTGATGGTCCCTCTAATTGGTATTTCAAAGAAGGTGATGTCCCATGGATTTTAAAAAAACATGATTTTTCTTTGGCAAAGAAAGTTATAATGGACGTGGGGGTTCCATATTCATACGATTCTTCACTATGGTGCTACTTCACCATGGATGACCATTTTTCGAAATTGAAATCACATGACCATTTGAATCTTCTAAGAGTACGTATAATGTCAAAAGCATGATTTTATTATTTTTTATATTAATAAATTTTATCCCATGTAGGGATCATAAAACATAACTAATTTTGTATATTATTGCATGTGTGTATAACTTTGCAGTGTCATTATCCTTTGTTCATGCGTGGGTGTGTGAAACATGAATTTTCCCAAGACCTAGGACGTGCCATATCTAAATTATTTGCATTTATATGTTGGATCATGTTAAAGGAGATTCACGTGGCTAGCATTCCACGATGGCGTTAAGAGATAGTTGAGATTTTTTGTATGTTTGAGAAGGAAATGTCGACAAGTTTCATGGACTTGTAGGTTAATATCATAATCCATCTAGTAGATGAGGTTGAATTAGTTGGGGTGGTTTCTTACTGTAAAATGTTCTTCTTAGAGAGGTACATGAATAAATTGAAAGGTTTTGTTCGACAAAGGGCTGGAAATGATTCCAAGCCCCTATGACCCACATTTGAACCCACCGCTGGGTGCGGGGTTCGCACTACCAATTCCATTGATTAAATTGGTTTTACATGTCAGCACGATCGTGGTTCTAGTGTTGGGACTATTAGAAAACCAATAGTGGCAACTCTTAAACTTATTTTCCTTAACCTTAATATTTTCTTCTGAACTTATTAACTTTCTTGTGTTCTTTTAGTTAGATATTTCATCAAACAAATATCAAGAATATAAACTACACCAATATAAGACACAAATATTAGACTCTCAGCTAGGGTAAAACCCCTCCAAGGGTAAAACCTAGAAACTCTTCTCTTCTTAGAATATGCTTCAAATGAGATACAAAGACCCAAACCCTAAAGAAATCCTTCTCCTAGTTCCAAGTCAACCCTTCCTCAAGTACTTCCTTGATTCTGCACCAAAATGCTACACACTACAACTTCGACCTGTCAACATCGATAATGCAACTTGTCTTGCAACTTCTACCTTGCAATTTCAGTTTTGCAACTTCCTTAGAAACCCTAATCCAACCTCCTCCTGAGGCCTTCCTAGAGAAAGAAAACTCTTCCCAAGGTCAACGAGGTTTGGACAAAGTATTCTCTCTTCCAGCTACAAGGTACTACACTTTTTCCTCCTGCAACTCATACCTGCAAATTATGCCTCTTCTTACAGTCCGGAAACCCTAGAATTTCACACGTGTGAGAGAGATAGAGCCCTAAAACAAGAGATTTCATCCTTACATATTCTCCTTGACTTTCACTATTCTTCTTATTGCTTCCCAAATACAGATCAAAATCTTCTTGATAGATCGAACTTGTGAGTGAGTGTGCCTCAAATGAGATCGAATTGCTTCTTTACATTACCTTCTCAAGGGGTCGAATTCCATCCTTCTCACGTCCAACTTATACTTTGGAGCTTCTAGGAATTTCTAAACTAAAAAATAATTCCTTATACAAATATTTTTTTCTCGAAAGGGTCTTATAAACATGATGTTGACTCCTTTGACTGAAGAAAATAAACCCTAAGACCTAACAAACTCTAGAAGCACACAAAATATTATTTTACCTAGAAGATTAACAATAATGAGCATGAAACCCATGCTATAATAATAATAACTTTTCTTTTCTTTTCTTGTTTATTACATAGGATGCATATTGAAATGAGTACAATAATTATGAAGACCAAAATAGTTACATTTCTCAACAGGGTGCTTACCCACCAGGATATCGCCCATAGCCAGGAATTGTAAATCATTATTTTGTAGTGAGCAATCACGTGAAGGAGTAACCACTATGACCTGATGTAAACCTGGTTCTTCGCTAGGTAAGCACCATGGATCTCACTGTAATAACATGATAGGATCACATGAGCTTAGTAGAGGCCACGTGGGTAATGTAATGACATGGCCTCTTTTAACATGCTAAACTTATAAAGGGCATAAATTATGATCCAATACTTTGATTGAGATAAAATTTATATCGCTGGAAATATCACAGTGAGCTGATCACAATGGTGGTATCAAAATTAAATTCTACAAAATTTCAAAAAATGAGTTTTTTTTTGGTCACCCCATCTTCATAACAAACTTTGGAGATTGGGTTAAACAAACATGTAGCATCTTCCCTTACCTGAGAATATTTAAGGGGGTGGAAGGGAGGTGGTTACATGTGTTCACTCCAACAATTAGTAGTGATTCCAATAATAATATTCATAGCATCATGATAAGACTTGAAATTATTATAAAATGAAATTCTCATGATAAATATGGTTACCAATTGACAAATATGCGAGGAACATGTTGGATACCATCTAGCTCTCATTATCTTGATGGTAAATCTTGAGCTCATAGTTTCATATTGTTATCTTTTAATTTATTCTCATACTCACTACAACCATAGGTAATATATCTTTCTCAATCATTCAAGGCAAGGGAAAAAATTCTATGTAAGCCTTGATCATTACATAACAACTTTCCATCACATATCAACACAGATCCAAAAATCGAAAGATTAAGTATCTTGAACTTTAAGTATCTTCGAAAGAGTAAAGTTCAATCGTATCAAACAAGATCATGTCAAAATCAACATGAAGCCAGACCCTCGTGAAGCCAAATCTCATCTATATCACATTCTAGAAAAAATCATGCACATCAAGTCTCCAAATGGAGTTGAACATTATAATTGAGTTCCACCATTTAAGAAGGCATTTATTTCACTATGTTAGACTTGGAGTATTTACAATGCAAGTGTAGGAGAACTCATGCCCTTTTTTTTTTGTGCAAATCAAGGAACCTTGCTCACCAACTTCTAATATTGATAAATATTACAAAGTTAATGGTTCTTACACTTGGTAAATAAGAAATATTTACTACAATTATATTTTCTAAGAGCTACATGGAAATTATAAGTGAGGTTTATAAAGAGCCAACATTAGCTAATACCCCCTATGGAAAGATGCTTTTATTCCAAGGGAATCTAAATCTTGGTAGGTGTTATCAACCTATTTTTCTCCCTAGGGTTAGTACCTTTGAGTAATTATGATGATTGGCCTTATTTTGGGCCTTGACCACTCTTTTTCCCATAAGAAGGTAAATCAACATAAGGAATTAGAGGTGCTAACCCTAGGGAGAAAAACATGATCATAAAAATAAGAGGGCTCAATCACCCAACTGGTAGGCTCTAGTTTTAATATTCTTGTCATGAAAAAATTATATTTGTAGCTAGACCACTTTGATATGGAATAATTCATGCATCCTATATTTATCAAGTTCATTTAATTGTTGCAAACTTTCATCATGTGCTTTGGTGAGATCCATGTTGAGGAGGGTTGCCATCCTCAATGTGTTGTACTTGAACTCAATAGATAATATGGCCTTCTTTCCATATACTAACTCATAGGGGGTGAACGCAGTGGTGGTTTCCAAATTGGTGTTGTAAGCCCAGGTGCCCTCAATAATTCTTTCTACCCAATCCTTTATGTTGTTGTTCATCACTTTGGTCAAAGTATTCTCCAAATCCTGGTTAGTGACTTCCACTTCCCCATTTTCTTGTGGGTAATAGGGAGTGGATTCAAGTGGAGAATGTGGTGTTGCTTCATTATCCTGTCAATCATATTGGAGGTTAATTAGGAACCTTTGTATGTCACCAATTCTCTTGGGAAACTGAACTTGTAGAAAATGTTTCCCTCAATAATTCAACCACCTTATGTTCGATTGTTGCTTTCACCCCAACCCACTTAGTTAGGTGGTCAGTGCACACAATAATATATATATATATATATATATATATATATATATATATAGATATGTATGTATGTATGTATGTATGTATGTATGTATGTATGTATTTATTTTATTTTATTTTATTTTAATTTTATTATTTTAATTAATTAATTAATTTATTTTTCTGTATGGAGAATCAATAAAACCAATGAACTACATTCCCCACTTCTCAAATGGCTCAAAAGACACTTGAGGTTGTAAAGGAATTTCATCCTTTCGAGTGGGTTTCCCCATTCTTTGGCACTCATCACATTGTGCAATGTATATTTGGGCATCTTTGTGAAGGGTTGGAAAATAGTATCTTGCTTGTAGGATTTTTTAGGGTTTCCTCTTGGCAAAAAAATGGCCCCCATAGGGTCCATTATGACAAGTTGAGAGGGTGTAATTAAATTTATCCCCCATCACACATCTTATTAAGATATGATTTGGTACTAAATTGAAGAGGGGTCCCCCAATCCAAGTGTAGGAAGCACTTTTTATGGAAATATTACTTTTATCCTTTGTGGGTAAGTGAGGAAGAAATTGGCTAGTATCTAGGAAGTTGGCAATGTCAGAAAACCATGGAGATAGAAGTGATGTGGAAAAAATATGCTTATTATTGAGCTGGTTATCCACCACTTCTTCATCATTTGTAGAAAAGGTAATTCTTGAAAGAAAATCTACAAGAACATTCTCTTTTCCATGTTTGTCAATAATATTCAAATCAAATTATTCCAGCAACAATAATCACCTAATTATGTAAGAATTCACCTATGGTTTATTCATTAAGTATTTGATCATTGAATGGTTAGTATGTACAAAGAGCTTATAGCCAGTAATGTAATGCCTAAATTTGTTTAAAGAATGTACAACAATAAGACGTTATTTTTTAGTAACTATATAGTTAAGTTCATCCTTGGACATATTTTTTCTAATAAAATAAATGGCATAGGGAAGTTTAGTTTTGAGTTTCCCTAGTGCTACCCAAAATTGTTTATTTGATGCATATATATGGATATGGAAAAGAAAAGTCCAATTTGGACTTCTATGGATAGGTGTAGACATTAGTTTTTCCTTTATTTCCTAAAATGCTTCTTGGCATAAATCTATCAAGAAAAACTATGCATCTTTTATTAGTAATGAAAATAAAATAGAAGTAATCTTGCTAAAATATTTTATTAATATTTGAGAATATATATCAATGCCTAGAAAACTTCTAACAAATTTCTATTTTTTAGGAACGAGAACCTTTTTTTTGAAGGCTATTTTGTTAGGGTCCAATTGGGTTCCTTTTGAAGAGAGAAATTTTCCTAAGATGATCCCCTCATTCATCAGAAACAAGCATTTCTCATGGATTAGGGAGAGGTTAATTACTTTACACCTCTACAATACTTTGCATAAGTTTGAGAGAGCCTCTTGGAAATCATCCCCATAGGGTGTAAAATCATCCATGTGGTTTTTTTTTGAATCATGCACAAGGTCACAGAATATACTCAACAAAACCCTCTAGAAGGTGGAAGGGGAATTGCACAGAACAAATGGCAGAATGATGTAAGAAAAATTTCCCCATGGACATGTGAAGGTGGTTTTATCCTAATATTTAGGGCTGATATAGATTTGGTTGTACCCACTAAACCCATACAAAAAGGAGAAGAACATTTTCCCTGTGAGGACATCAAGAACTCGGTCAATAAAGGGCAAGGGAAAATGAACCTTTCTAGTGGCTTTATTGAGTTCTCTATAATCAATACATATTCTCCATTTGTCATTCTTCTTAGGTACAATGACTAGGGGAGACACCCATTCACTGTTAGATATCAGATATACGAATCCTGCATCCAACAATTTTTGCAATTCATATTTCACATTGTATTTTAATTCAAAGTTAATTTTCCTTTGTGGATGGTGAAAATTTTTATTATCCTCCTTAATATATATATGGTGAGTGCATATGGAAGGATTTACTCCATTCAACTCTTTATAGTCCGATGCAAATGCATCAACATGTTATCTCAAGACAATGATCAATTTGTCCTCTTGATCAACTGAGAGAAAGGGGTTGATTTTAAAAAGGTTTTGCGAGGATTATTTATATCGTTCTCACATTATTTTACTCATAACCAATAGTTATCAAAATTTCCCATGAATTTTCTTAAGAACAACTAGGCTTCCCTATAGATGAATATTCTCTTAAGCCATTAATATTCATGGTAGTGTGGTATTGGTTTTGTATAAATTTGTCAATAAGATTATCTTCATCAATTTTTCTACTGCTAATGGTGGTTTCTAATGTACATATAGGATAGGATGATGACAGGTAAGAGTCTTATTCTTCTTCTTATTCCTATACCCATGTTGGAAAGTCATCCTCAACAAGAGGTTGAGTTGGGGGATATAATATAAGTTGTTTTCTTGATTTCCCATTACTGATGGTCATGTTCCCAAACCTACAACTTATGTATGCATCAACAATGACTAACCAAGGTCTTCCAAAGAGGAGTGGGTAGACATTAAAATTGGACTTGGGATGAAGGACAAGGAAATTAGTGGGATACTACCAAGAATAAATGGAGACCATTACATCCTCTATGATGCCTTCAACTGCTACCATGGATCTATCGACAAGTTGTAGCACAATAGAGTTATTCCTTAGAGATATTTGGAGGTTAAGTTTGAGCATGGTTTCCTTGGTCAAAGTTGAATGTAACTCCTAGATCAATGAGACTATTTGGAATTGTAATGTAATTGATGTATAAATCCACTACTGGGCTCCTAGGATCTAAGTACTTGGGGATGATTACTCTCCCCAACATAAGATCAACTAGTTTCCCTGTGACATTAATAGTGAGGTAATCCTTCTTCTTCCTTCCAGGCATGCTAAGAGATTATTCCTTAATGAATTTGTTGTAAATAGGAACACCCTTGTTAGATTGAACAAGAGGGATATTGACATGCATGTTTTTTGGTTCTCCCATAATTTCAACTTCTTCTGGGGTGTATGCTTTTTGAGTTGTCAACCTTTTAAGATAGGAAGGATTTGGTTGGGTGACTTGAAGTACAAGTTCTTCCTTATTTTTCTCAATATTCTCTATTGGATGAGGCAAATGAACATCTGGGAGGATCTTCCTCGACTTAAGGTTGATTTCTTAGATTACTACAACATACGTTTGGTTAGTGGTTTCTCCGTTGTAGATTGATTGAGCCTACTTTTTTTAGGGTATGGATAAAAGGAAGGAGTAATATTTTGAGGAGGTTATGGCCAAGGAGTGAGCATAGGCTAGGGTGATCCATTAATATGATACCAATATTGATAATGAGCATTGTAATTTTCATTGAAAGAAGAAGGGAAGTTCATAACTTATTGAAACTATCGAGGGGCTTATGGAGTCTTTTGGTTAACAAATCATAATTGCTCTTTTCTCCCTTCTTCTCCTTGGTATATAGATTTAAGACCTTGAAAATATGGAAAATTATCAATGGAGTTATTTTATTCACATGCATAACATATTTTTATGGCATTTAAAGGGCATTCATTCCTAGGATGCCTTTTTGTGCATTAACAACAAAATATGGCTAATTCCTTTTCTACTTCCTCATGTTTTCTCCTGATCTGTAGGGTGTCCATATGCATGGAAAATGTATGAAATATTCTAGTGTTAATATCCTCTAGCATACTTTTTATCTCATTTTTAGTAATCGAGGAGGAAGACAGACTTACTGAACTTTTGTTTTCTCTAACTCTTTTTCTAGCATCCCTTGAGTGATTTTTGAATACCATTTTGATATAATCATAACTGAGCTGAGATATGTCTCCATTGTCTAGTAGGTTCTGTATCCCCATTGGTTCTTCCCTAGCTCCTCGTAGTGGAACTAAATTCAAGGAATTTGGATCTAGGGTGCAGTTGTGCACTCTTTTGTAACTCAATTGAAATATTTCCTCAAAATCTCCAAAGATTCATCTACTCCTTGATTTGTTCCAAATATATCATCTCTGGTGTCACTTTCTTTGCAATAATCCTCGTACTTGGTGTTGAAGGCTTGTTTCATATGCTCCCATGAAGTGATGTTATATCCTTCTAGGCTCATGAACCAAAGAAGGGTTACACCCTTAAGATTGTATGGGAAAAATTTGAGCTTTTGGTCATCAATTGTGTAGTTGTTGAAAGTGGAACCAAGAAAGACTCTAATTTAATTTTCCCTTGAATTAAATTAGAAGAAAATTGTGATTCCACATCTCATGACAACTTGTACGAGTTAATTAGGTTAGTTTGACTTAGTTGGTTTAGTTAATTCGAGTTGAAGGTGTAACTTGAGTCATGTAGAGTGGTTCCTACTTTTTAGGAGCCCTGATTGAGTTTATTTTGAGTTGTAATTAATTAATTCAGTTTATTTGAGTTAAAGTCAGTTTAACTAGTTCCAACTGTTGGAGGAACTAGTGGAAGGTCAAAATGTGGAAGTGGAACTTGAAACAAAATCAATGATCAACCAGTTAGCTGATAAATCAGCCATAAATAAATCATGCATGCGTGTTCTGAGAGTTACCTAGTTGAGATTGGAGTTCAAGGGCAGTGTACTATTAGTTTTATAATCATCCAAATTATACATGTGGTGCATGTAGTCAGAGGAAGGCCTATGATGGATTGCGCAGTATTGGATGGGGATTTCCATAATTAATAGGGGGCTAATTCCCAAGGGAACAACGTAAGAAAATAGGGAATTGATAAAGCCAAAATTTGGTTAAGTATTGGCCTAGGATTGTCTAAGAAGCAATGAGACAGATAGAGACAGTGCAGAGTTTGCTCGAGCATGAGAAAAGCATTGTAATATTCTCATATTTTATGACTAATGCAATATAAATATAGTGAGGTTTTTAGCTGTGGCTTTCCCTAGGAAATCATTGTATAATTTGATGATTGAATTCATTCTCTTGTATGCTCATGATTTCACGATCGTTTAAATTGGTTTCCACAATTGGTATAGTAGTTTCAAGTCTATTGTTTTAGAAAATTACAATTAGCAATTTGAACCTACAAGGAATTTATATATGGTATCGGAGCTGAAATCACTATAGAAGAGAAGAATACGAGTTTGTCTTTGCACGTGAATCAAATTTGCAGTATCATTCTTTAGGGTTAGCACGGTGTTGGTTTATGGATTGAGACTTGAGTATGCCATTAAGGGAAGCTCAAATTACATAGCTTGGAAGGAAAGGATGGAGGTAGTGTTGGAAGAAAATGGGTTGAAGGAATTTATAGACAGTAATATTTCTAAGCCTCCAACAACTAATGCTCAAGATATGGTGGAATAGAAGAAATGTGTGGAAAATGAGAGAAATATATCACTTGAAGGATTTCGAGATCATATTGTCTCAAACCTACATGGGAAGGAAACTCCATATGTAATGTGGAAGGCCTTGATAGAAATATTTAAGAATAACAGTGACTAGATGAAGCTGGCATTGAAGGACAAGGTTCATAAGATCAAGATGGAAAAGGGTGACACAATACCAAAGTATTTGACCAAGTTCACCCAATGTCAGGATGAGCTTGGGAGTGTTGGTGTAATAGTTGCTGAAGATGATTTGGTCAACCTAGCACTTCTAGGCCTTCCCAAGGGTTGGCACAACTACTAGGATTCGGTAATGGGATGGAAAAGCTACCAAATTGGGAGCATTTGTGGTCCGACTTGGTGCAAGAAGAGATAAGGTAGAAAAACATATATGGATCCTCATCCAAGCATGATGATGAGAAGAAATTCACCTTAGATGGAAAGGAAAATAAGGGGAAAGGGAGGACATCCCTTTCCAAATTAGATTCTAGTTAGGCAGGAAACAAGAAGGACTTGTCAAATATTAAATGTTTTCACTGTCATGACCTAGGACACTATGCCATGAAGTGTCCACACAAGAAGGCCAATAAGAAGCCCTCATGAGGAGCGGCAATAGAAGCTCTTACTTCAAAATTTGAGTTGGATTTCACCCTCATTGCATGCATGGTGACATCCATTATGGGTAGTGTGTGGTACTTGGATAGTGGAGCTTCATTTTATATGACCAAAAACAAAGAATTATTTAGCCACTTGGAGGAGAAGGAAATCCAGATGCACATAGAGATGGGAGATGATGGAAGGCATAACACGACCAACATCAATACTGTTACTTTTCAGAGGTATTTTGTTTGTCTGCTCACATTAAAAGATGTCATGTATGTTTCAGGTCTGAAGAAGAATTTAGTTTTAGTTGCTATGTTGGAAGACCATGGCTACGGTGTGATATTTAGCTAAGAAAATGATTTCATTCATCATATAGGCATGGGACAAGTGAAGCAGATTGGGGTTCAAGTGAAGAAACTCTACTAATTTTATGTAGAAGGTTGTGCTGATTTCAGCATGAAAGTAGAGAAGGTACCTAGCCAATACATTGATGGATTATGGCATAGTCGACTTGGCCATTTGTACCACGTAGATTTGAAGATCATGCAACATATTTCTATAGGACTTCCCAAGGGTGCACTAGAGCAACATGATACATGAAAAGGGTGTACATTGGGGAAGTACACCAAAGCCACCTTTAATGATAAGGACAGTCTAGCGCAATCGATCCTTGAAAGAGTTCACTCAGATGTATGTGGAATGTTATCAATAGCCTCTAAGGCCAAGCACTTTTATTATGAGATATTTGTAGATGATTTCTCATGTAAGTGTTGGATATTATTCATGTAGAAGAAATGCTAGACATTCTCATTTTTTTTTGAATTTAAAGCACTTGTTGAGAGAGACACAGGTAGGAATGTGAAGGCTCTCAAGAGAAATAACAATGGAGAATATGTGTCGAATGAGTTCAATAACTTATGTGCATCAAAAGGAATTTGACAGGAGTTAACAGAACCCCATAGCCCACAACATAATGGGGTTGCAAAAATAAATAACAAAAGTATTGTGGGAGCTGCGCGAGCGATGTTGCATGATCAGGGCCTACCGTTGCACTTGTGGGCTAAAGCATGCAACATAATGGTATATGTGTAGAACAAGAGTCCTCATTGGATTCTAAGGATGAGTACACCAAGAGAAGCTTTTTCCGGTAAGAAAATAGATGTGGCACACTTCAGAATCTTTGGTTCATCAGTTTACTATCATGTTACCAAGGATGCAAGGAAAAATCTAGAACCAACAATAGAGTTGGGCATATTTGTGGGGTACATTGATATATCTCACAAATATCTGGTGTACCTACAATCTCACAAGATGACAGTGGTTTGTAGAGATGTGAATTTTGATGAAGAGAAGGCCATGATATGTTCCCTTGAGAGGGAGCTTCAGTTGCATGAAGACGAGGATATTTTAGCTTCAAAGGAAGAACCTCAGGATGTTTTGGAGTAGCCACAAGCAGGGGAGCAGAGAGTGGAAGCACCCACTCATGCATAGACATCCAAAGATGGAAGAAAGCATAGGAGAGAGGTTGAAAAATTGATTCATGATTCTAGAGAGAATGTGGGACCAACCACATCACAACACAAGCAGAGGAGGTCACCAGATCAGTACACTAGCTACATGGATCTTATGAGTGAGAGTGTAGATAATGAGATATCATCATTCGAGGAAGAAGTCAAGAAAAAAATATGGTTTGATGCCATGGTATATGAATATGATTCCATTATCTGGAACAACGCATGGGAAGTTGTCCCAAGACTAGATAAGGTGGATCTATAAGGTGCAAGTAGTAGATGGGAGTGTCAAGAAACATAAGGTTATATTTTTGGCCAAGGGTTTCTCTTAGGTGGAAATAATTAATTACGAGGAGACATTTTCTCTAGCAGCAAGGTACTTTTCAATTAGATCTATTCTAGCACTTTTAGCGCATATGGGATGGAAGATACATCAAATGGATGCGAATACAAATTTCCTAAACCTAATGATTGAGGAAGAGGTGTACATAGAGCAGACAAAAGGATTTGAGACCTTAAACAGAGAGTCGCATGTGTGCAAACTCAAGTGAGCGTTGTATGGATTGGAACAAGCATCCGATGCTTGGTACACCAAGATCAAAAACTATTTCACCGGATTGGGCTTCAACAAAAGTGAAGTAGATGAAAACCTTTACCATATTGTTGTTGAAGGTAAATTATTGATTATAGTATTATATGTCGATGATTTAATTCTAACAGGTGATGAGAAGATGATAAAATCTTGCAAAGAGGATTCAGAAAGAGAATTCGTGATGAAATACATGGGGCTCATGCATTATATCTTTGGTTTGGAAATTTGGCAAGGAGATGGGGAAATATTTGTCTCTTAGGGAAAGTATGCCAACGAGATACTAAAGAAGTTTCACATGGAGAGTAGCAAACCCATGGAGACTCCACTAGCAGGGAATTGGAGGAAGGAAGATGCTACTTTAGGCGAAGTGGTAGAAGCTACCATTTATAGGCAGCTTGTGGGTTCACTTATATACTTGGTTAAAACATGACCAAACATGTGTTATGCAGTTAACAACTTAGTCAAGAAATGGTTAAGCCAACCAAACTCTATTGGAAGGAAACTAAACATGTGCTGAGATACCTCAGAGGCACCACTCAGTTTGGTCTTTGGTATATAAAGACAAAGGGAGTAAAGCTACAAGGCTTCACAGATGCAGATTGGGTAGGGATTCCATCAGACAAGAAGAGAACATTAGGAGGAATCTTCAGTATTGGGTCAACAACACTTTCTTGGTACAACAGGAAGCATATATCAGTTGCAATTAGTTCAACAGAAGTAGAGTACATGGGTGCTAGTCAAGCATCTTGTGAGGCTATTTGGATGAGGAAGATCCTTGTTGGGTTGTTTGGTTGGAATATGGATACTATAGTGATTTACTGTGAAAACCAGAGTTGCATCAAACTCTTGGTGAATCCAGTTTTTCATGATAGGTCCAAGCATATCAACATCCAGTACCACCATCTCAAAGATTGTGTGCAGAGGCGAATCATGATGCTAGAGTACATTCCTATAGAGGAGCATGATGCAAACATGTTGACAAAGGAAATCTCAATGGGAAAATTTGAGTTCCATAGAGGTGGGATCAGGGTATCTGATAATCCCTTTCTTGCGAAGAGGGAGTGTTGAAAAATGACACCAAGAAATATTCTAATTTAATTTTCCCTTGAATTAAATTAGAAGAAAATTGTAATTCCACATCTCATGACAACTTGTATGAGTTAAATAAGTTATTTTGACTTACTTGGTTCAGTTAATTCAAGTTGAGGGTCTAACTTGAGTCATGTAGAGTGTTTGATACTTTTAAGGATCCCTGTTTGAGTTTATTTTGCGTTGTAATTAATTAATTCAATTTATCTGAGTTAAAGTTAGTTTAACTAGATCTAACTGTTGGAGGAACTAGTGGAAGGTCAAAGTGTGGAAGTGGAACTTGAACCACACTCAATGATCAACCAGTTAATTGATAAATCAACCGTAAATAACTCATGCATGTGTTATCTAAGAGTTACCTAGTTGAGATTGGAGTTTAAGGGAAGTGTACTATCAGTTGTATAATCATCCAAATTGTACAGGTGATGCAAGCAGTTAAAGGAAGGCCTATGATGGACTGCGCAATATTGGATGGAGATTTCCCTAATTAATGGGGGGATAATTCCCAGGGAAACATCAAAAGAAAATAGGGACTTGGGAAAGCCAAAATTTGGTTAAGTATTTTCCTAGGATTGTCTAGGAAGCATTGAGACATATAGAGATAGTGTGGTGGTTTCTCAAACATGAGAAAATAATTGTAATATTCTAATATTTTATGACTAATGAAATATAAAAATAACGAGGTTTTTAGCTGTGGTTTTCCCCGGGAAATAATTGTGTAATGTGTTGATTGAATTCTTTCTCTTGTATGCTTCGTGATTTCACGATCGTTTAAATTGGTTTCCGCAATTGGTAGAGTAGATTCAAGTCTATTGTTTTGGAAACTTACAATTAACAGTTTGAATCTACAAGGAATTTCTACAATAGTCACAAGTCCTCCAAATTGTAGAAAACTAAAACATAAAAGTGTTAGGATCTTCGGTAGTCAAAGCATAGAAGTGTGGAAGCATAGATGGATAAATGTTTTTTATTCTAGCTTCACCATCTGTTTCTCTAATGGGAAATGTGAACGCCTCTGCTTGTCTGTTTTAAGTCATGGTTTTGGTGGGATGTGAAGTTATTTCTCCTTTTACAGGCAACTCAAATATCCTTTCTTTCCCACGAAAAAGGGCCTCAGTGGTCCCTATGGACAAGATATGAGGTTCACTATCAACAAAAAGAGGCCTTATTCTAGTGGAAGTGGGGGTTTTTGGAAAGAACTTTCATGTCTTATCCATAACTCTTCGAGGCATAAAAGAAAGAAATATATTTTTTGTTTTTGTAATTTTTTGGGGAAATGAAAATGGTAATACAATTTTTTTTATTTTTTTTAAGGAATGAAAGGAGAGAAAGAGTATACAAACTAAAGAAGAAAACAATACATAATTTGACACCTCCCCGACAATGACACCAAATAGAGACAATGTTGCAACTCCCAAGGGTCTCAACTTTAATTTTTAACTCGAGTTTCATACAAACTTAAGAGGGTTTAACACTATATGTGAAATAAGAACTATCTCTTTCTTTTGATGACTTTTATGTAAGTGGAAGTGACGAGATGAAATCTAGTAATACATAGACGATTTTGATTGTTTTATGCTATAGGAAAAACTTGATATTGTAGGGAATGAAATACAACAAGAAAACCTATGGTAATTATGATGAAGGAAGGAAAACCATATTAACTGTAATTAAATGGAATAATATTTCTTCTACTATGCAAAGAAAGCAAACACACTACTAAAGTAAAATGTTGTAAATAGTAAACCCTAATTTTGCAGGGAAGAAGCAAATTCTACAATGATCTAGGTGAAGGCATCTACTTGGTATCTCAACTTATAAATTCCATATTCACAGCTCCATGGATGTTGTAACACAAAAAATAAGGTTAATAATGAGTTGGATGCAAATCTAGGCAAGTTTTAGAAGCAAATTACAAACTGTTACAAGTATTTGTTTTGCTACAGGAGACAGTCCCACGATTAGCAAAACATGAGAAATGCGAGGTTGGAAAGTGAAAGAAGATAAGGGATACAAAATTATAAGGCACGCATGTCCAAGTCATCACATCACTGGTGGTAGGATTTATTTAACAAGGTACATGGTTGTATGGTTTCTTGTAGCTGCAAAACAAGGGACTACATAAGCACAATGAAATAGTATGTTGAAATGGAAACAAGAATGGCACCTCAAGGGGCTTCTAATTTAATTTTCCCTTAATTAAATTAGAATTAAATAGTAATTCCACATCACATGACAACTTTTATGAGTTAGTTGAATTGGGAAGACTTATTTATCTTAGTTAATTCAAGTCGAGGGTCAAACTAGAGGCATGTAGAGGTCACTCTAAGTTTTAGGGGGTCCAGTTGCATTTTATTTTGAGTTTTAATTAGTTAACTCAATTATTTGAGTTAAAATCAATTTAACTAGTTCTAACTAAGAGATGAGCTACTGATAGGTCCAATGAATTACATATGATTTAATTCACATGCAATTATCACTCAGTTAACTAATATTTCACTATAAATAGATGTTTCATGTCAATTCTAAGGAAGGCCCAATTGAGATTGGAGTTAAAGGGAAGAGAACTATCGATTGTATAATTAGAAAATTGTACAGGTCATGCATGAGGTAATTATGATGCCTTGGATGTATTACGAAAATATTGATGGGAATTTCATAATTAATAGGGGATCAATTAGCCCAGGAATTCATGAGTAAGGCTGGTCAGGAAAAGGAAAGCAAGTGGTTAAATATTGGACCAAACTTGCTTAGATCAGTGCCAGATCATAGTAGAATCAAAGTGAGACAATCAACAAAGTGTAGAGGTTTCTCAGGAAGGGAAAGAACATTGTATTGTTTAATGTTTTTTACTTTATGAAATATACAGATAGCAATTTTTTTAGCTGAGGCTTTCCCCAGATACATCTTGTGTTGTGCGATTGATAATTCTTTCTATTACTTGTTTATGTGATTTTGTGATCGAAATTGGTTTCTGTAATTTGTAGAATTGATTTAGTATTTTGTTTAAGTACATTACAATATATTTGAATCTATTTAGATATTTTTATGTGGTATCAGAGAAGTAATCACTATAAAAGAGAATAACCAGAGTTTTTTTTGAACAAGTGAATTGAATTTACATATTTATTCTTCAGGACCAATAACAGATCAATATGTATTTCACTGGCTTGAGACTTGAATATGCCCTTGAGGGTAATTAAAATTACATAGGATGGAAGGACATGATGGAGGCAGTGCTAGAGGAAAATGAAATGAAGGAATTCATAGAAAATGATATTCCCTAGCCTGCAGCAACAGATCCTCAACTTCTTGATGCATGGAAGAAGAATGTAGAAAATGCGAGAAGGATTCTATTCCAAGGAGTTTGAGATAATATTGCATCAAACCTCCATGTAAAGGAAACTCAATATGCTATGTGGAAGGCCTTAACAAATATGTTTCAGAATATCAATGACCATAGGAAGCTGGCGCTGAAGGACAAGCTTAGAAAGCTAAAGATGGAGATGGGTGGCACGATTCCAAAATACTTGACGGAGTTCACTCAATATTGAGATGATCTTGGAAGTGTTGGGGTGACATTTTCCCAAGATGATTTGGTGAGCGTAGCACTTCTAGGCCTTCCCAAGAGCTGGCATAGCTACCAGGACTCGGTGAATGGGAGGGAGAGGCTACCAGAGTGGGAGCTATTGTGGTCCGACCTGGTACAAGAAGAGATTCGGTGGAACACCAGAGATGGATCCTCATCAAAGACTGAAGATGAGGAGAAATGTTCCTTGGATGGAAAGGAAAATAAAGGGAAGGGGAAGGCGTCCCATTCCAAATCAGATTTCGGTCAGGCGAGAAAGAAGCAAGAATTTTAAAAGGTAAAATGTTTTCACTGCCATGAGCTTGGAAACTATGCTACAAAGTGTCCACACAAGAATACCAACAATAATTCCTTAGGAGGAGCGGCAGGTGAAGAAATTTCTTCATAGTTCGAGTTGGATTCATCATCATCGCATGCATGGTGTCATCGGTGATGGGTTCTGTGTGGTACTTAGATAGTGGAGCTTCATTCCATATGACCGACAACAAATAATTCTTCAGTAATTTGGAGGAGAAGGATCTCCAGATGCACATTGAGATGGGAGATGATTGGAGGTATAATGCTACCGACATAGGTACAATTACGTTTCAGAGGGATTCAGGTACTCCTCTCACATTAAAAGATGTCATGTATGTTTCTGTTTTAAAGAATAATTTGGTTTCTGTTTCTATGTCGGAAGACCATGGATATGGTGTGATATTCAGTGAAGGAAATGCGTTACTTCATCACAAAGCCATGAGATAGGTGAAATATATTAGGGTTCGAGTAAATAACTTCTACAAATTGGATGTAGAAGACCGTGCTTCCTTGAGCTCGAAAGTAGAGAAGGTGGAGAGCCGAGACATCAGCGAGTTATGGCACAAGATATTGGGCCATCTACACCATGGTGCTTTTAAGATCATGCAACATATTTATACAAGGCTTCCAAAGGGCGCACTTGCGTAGCGAGATACATGCAAAGGGTGTACATTGGGGAAGTATACCAAAGCCATATTTCACGATAAGGAAAGTCGGGAAAAGGCAATCCTAGAGAGAGTTCACTCAGACATGTCTGAATTGTTCTCAATATCTTCCAAAACAAAACACACGTATTGTGTGATTTTATAGATGATTTTTCATGAAAGTGTTGGATCTTATTCATGCATAAGAAAGATCATACATTCTCCAAGTTTTACGAGTTCAAAGATATAGGGAAGAAGGTGAAGGCTCCGAGGAGCAACGATGGTGGAGAATATGTCTCTAATGAATTTAAGAACTTCTGTGCTTTAGAAGGAATTCGAAAGGAATTGATAACAACTCCTAACCCATAGTAGAATGGGGTTGCAGAAAGGAAGAACATAAATATTGTGGGAGCATCATGAGCTATGTTGCATGATCAGGGCCTACTGTTGCATCTATGGGTGGAAGCATGCAATACAACAATATTTGTGCAAAAAGTCCTGATCAGATACTTGGGATGAGTACACTAGAGGAATATTTTTCAGGTAAGAGACCAGATGTGTCACATTTTAAATTTTTTGGTTCATCATTTCATTTCCATGTGAAATATGCTAGGAAGAAGCTAGAGCCAATAGACGAGTTGGAGATATTTTTGGGGTACAATGATACACGTCACAACTATCGGGTGTACTTGCGAGGACATAGGATTAAATTGGTCATAATAGATGTGAAATTCGATGTAGAGAAGGCCATCCAAATTTCCCTTGAGAGGGAGCTTCAGTTGCATGTATTTGAGGAGCTCTTGGATCCAAAAGAAGAACCTAAAGATGTGGAGTAGCCATAAGTAGAGGTACAAAGGGTGGAATCACCTACTCATGCAGAGACATCCTAAGATGGAAGGAAGCACACCAGAGAGGCTGATAGGTTGTTCCTTGATGCTAGAGAGAATGTGGGAGCATCCACATCACAACACAGAAAGGCAAGGTCCCCAGAGCGGTACATTGGCTACATGGATCTTATGAGCGAAGGTGTAGAGATAAATCCATCCTCTTTTGAGGAAGAAATGCGGCAACCAATTTTGGTTGATGTCATGGTTGAGGAGTATGACTCCATTATCAAAAATAGTGCATGGTAATTTGTCCCAAGACTAGAGGGGATGTAAGTTGTAGGATCCAAGTGGATCTACAAGGTGAAGAAGGCAGTAGATGGGAGTGTGGAGAAGCACAAGGCCTGGTTTGTGGCCAGAGGGTTCTCTTAGGTGGAGGAGATTGATTATGATGAGAATTTTGCACCAGTTTCAAGGTACTCATCAATCAGATCCATCCTTTCACTCTCAATGCAGATGGGATGGAAGATACATTATATGGATGTAAAGACAACCTTCCTCAATGAGGTGATTGAGGAAGAGGTGTACATTGAGAAACCGAAAGGTTTTGAGACCTTAGACAGAGAGTCGCATGTGTGCAGACTCAAGAGAGTGTTGTATGGGCTGAAGCAAGCACCTCGTGCTTGGTACACCAGGATTGACAATTATTTCACCGGGTTGGGCTTCACCGAGAGTGAATCAGATGTGAACCTTTATCATATTGTGGCAGAAGGTAAGCCTTTGATTATTGTACTTTATTTAGATAATTTAATACTGATAAGTGATGAGTAGCTCATCAAGTCTCGCAAAGAGGATATTGCAAGAGAATTAGAGATGAAGGAAATGGGGCTCTTGCACTATTTTCTAGGGTTGGAAATATGGCAAAGAGATGGGGATATGTTTGTATCTCAGGGTAAGTATTCCAACAATATCCTCAAGAAGTTCCACATGGAGGGAAAAAAACCAGTGAAGACTCCTCTAGTAGGAAACTAGAGGAAGGAGGATGCTACTTCAGGTGAAGTAGTAGATGCTACAGTCTACAAGAAGGTTTTGGGTTCACTCATGTATTTGGTGAACACATGACCAAACATATGCTATGTAGTTAACCAACTTAGTCAAGCTATGGTTAAGCCTACCACACTCTTTTGGAAGGAAGGAAAGCATGTGTTGAGATACGTTAGAGGAAATATATAGTATGGGCTATGGTACAGATGGAAAGAGGGAGTAAAGCTTCAAAGCTCCACTGATGTAGATTGGGAAGAGAGTCCATCCGACAGGAAGAGAACATCATGGGGCATATTCAACATAGGATCAAAATTGGTTTCCTGGTAAAACAGGAAACAAATATCAGTTGTACTCAATTCAGCAGAGGCAGAGTACATGGCATCCAATCAGGAAACATGTGAGACCATTTGGATGAGGAAGACATTTTTTGGTTTGTTTGGTCGAAAAGTGGGTCCGACGATGATTTATTGTGATAACCAAAGTTGCAAAAAACTTTTTTAATATATTGTTTCATGAAATGTCCAAGCATATTGATATATGGTATCACCATATCAGAGATTATGTGCAGAGGCATATTATGTCATTAGAGTATATTCCCATGGAGGAGCAGGATGTAAACATCTTGATGAAGGAAATTTCAAGAAGAAAATTCGAGTTCCATAGAGGTAGGATCGGGGTAATAGACAACCCCTTTCTTGTTGAGAGGGAGTGCTGAAATGGAAACAAGAATGGCACCCCATGGGGGCTTCTAATTTAATTTCCCCTTAAATCAATTAGAAGTAAATTGTAATTCCACATCACATGACAACTTGTACGAGTTAACTGACTTGGGAAGACTTAGTTAGCTCAGTAAATTCGAGTTGAGGGTCAAAATTGAGGCATGTATATGTCACTCTAAGTTTTAGGAGGTCCAGTTGCAGTTTATTTTGAGTTGTAATTAGTTAACTCAATTATTTGAGTTAAAATCAGTTTAACTAGTTCTAAATGAGAGATGAGCTAGTGATAGGTCCAGTGAATTAAATCTGATTTAATTCACATGCAATGATCAATCAGTTAAATGATAATTCACTATAAATAGTTGTTTCATGTCAGTTCTAAGGAAGGCCTAGTTGATACTGGAGTTAAAGGGAAGAGACCTATCAGTTGTATAATTAGAAAATTGTACAGGTCATGTATGAGGTCATTAGGATTCCTTGGATGTATTGTAAAATATATTGATGGGAATTTCCTAATTAATATAGGCTCAATTAGCCCAGGAATTCATGAGCAAGGTTTGCCAGGAAGAGGCAAGCACGTGGTTAAATATTGGACCAAACTTGCTTAGATCAGAGCAGGATCAGAGTGAGACAAACAACAGAGTGCATAGGTTTCTCAGGAAGGGAAATAGCATTTTCTTGTTTCATGTTCTTGAATTTATGCAATATAAAGATAGCGGGGTTTTTTGATGAGGATTTCCCCAGATACATCTTGTGTTATGCGATTGATAATTCTTTCTCTTACTTGTTTGTGTGATTGTGCAATCGAAATTGGTTTCCGTAATTCACTACTTACACACAGGAAAAGTGACTGAGTTGTACTAAATTTATCCTATTTCTCTATTGTTATCCTCTTACTCCTACTTTGTTATACTAGGCTACTCGAGTCCTCTATTTATAAAAAATGGGCAGGGAGAAACCTCCCTAAGTAGAAGACTACTTTCCCTCCAAAATCCATAAAATATTTGATAATTTTTCTTGGGTCCCTAAATAAATTATACTCCTTCAAATATGTGCAAATTATTCTTAATAACCTTCACAATAATCATATTGCGGAACATAAATCATGAAAATTCTCCTTAACCCTCCTAAGAATACATTGATCTAGGAAAGTGTTATTAAGTGCAAAAAAGGAGTGGTAAGATGGGATTTATGTTTTTACCTATTTGGAAGACCCATCACCATGGAGGTAATTGATTTTATAGATAACTTAGAGGAGTGATCACATTTCACTTAGAAAATTTGTTGACCATGTTTGATATGGTATTTACATACTTATCCTTGAAAAGTGATCAGATTTGACCATGTTTTTTATTATCCATTCACACTATCACTTTAAATTTCTTTTCCTAAGTAATTGGAGAGTTTTTGAGCCCTTTAAATCTCTCTGTCAAGTCATTAGGAGAATTTTTAGGCCTAACACCGTTGTATGCTAGTATCTAGAGAGTGTTAAAGGTGAAAAACATCAGTTTTTATGAATTTTCGATGGACTGAATATTTAATATGATATTCTTCCCTAATGAACCCAAGGGGGGTGACATTTTGAGCAATAACACCCATCTCAAGTTCCAATCTCTAACCCATGAAATCTCTTGAAACATGCCATAAAATAAAGAGTTTTATTTGGATAGAGGAGGGAAATTCACATGGGGGTTGAAGCATACATTATTTTGAGTGTGGGAAGAGTGATAAATACCCTAGAAGTGAAAAGGAAGATTTTTAAAAGAGAAAAGTTCTCTCACAAGTGAAAAAAAAGTTGATTCATGAGTAGGATTTATGCTAGTATTTATAGGCACATAAAACTTCCTAGCATAGCCAATAATTATAACTAAGGGTACAAAATTTTAGTGGGTCAATTATTGAGTTTGTGGGGCTCTTAAATTTTTAATTTCACTACAATTTTAAGGCAAGAAAACCCTAACTCGAACTCTGCCCAAAATGGGACTATGAATTTGATGTTTGTTCGGTTGGATAGTAGGCATTGAGAGGGGGGTGCACTAAGGGACTACACAAATAGTTAAAGGAATTCCTTGTTCAATTACAAGCAGTTTGGAAAGCATATAGATAATTCATGGAAGTCCGATATTAGTGGGTAAAGAGTTGCTATCATGGATTTCCTATGAAAGATAATGACTCCCACATTTGGTTATTTTCTTGAGAATCTAAGTTTTTCCCTTGGTGGCATCATGCCATGGTTAGGGGGTGGTCATTTGCAGGTAGAGATAGGTATAGTTGAGCCTATGGTTGGGTGGAAAAGTGAACACCCTTCTTTAGTTGTAGGAAATTCTTTCAAATAAGTATGTTTATTTTCATAAGTGACATGTATCAACTATAATTTTTTTTTTTTTATTGTTTAATTTTATCTGCTATGCTTGATTAGGTAACAATGATTTTTGCGTAATATATAATTAAACTGTATTAATGGGTAATGGAGTTAATGGTGTCATTAGGAACTTAAAACAAGCCTCATTAATGTGCTATATTTTATAAGAAGAATAAGTGAGCCTTAGTCTTCATTGAACATCCATTTTTAGGAATTAAATTGCTCACTAGAGCACCTATGATCCTTGTAAGTTATGGTTGAAGTATGATTAGGATCTTGAGCATGTGAGAGATGTTATGTTACACCTCAAGTTCACCCAAATACTATCACTAATATTCATCAAGCCCCATAATATAGCATAGGACAATGTCAATATAAAGAGTCATATTACTATGATACAGAGTATGTGGAACAATGAGAGCTTAGGAATTTCCTTGTAGAACCCCCATTAACATTGTTTCTCAAAAGAGGGAGGGTCTTCAACCCGTTCTAGAGTCAAGGAACATATGGGTAAGTATAGTACATGGGCTTCCCATTATGTTGGCCTAGAAAAATTGAGATGTCTCAACAAACACTCCTGAGATATTTAAGCTGAGAGAACCTCCTATTGTTATCAACCTATTTTTCTACCTAGGGTTAGTACCTCTGAGTCATTATGCTGATTGAACTTCTTCTAGGCCTTCACCACTCTTTTTCCTAGTGTTATGCCACAACCTCACGCACAAGCCGGGCTCTATGTGGTTATGGCATAACATTGGGAAAAATAGTGGTGAAGGCCCAGAAGAAGGTCAATCAACATCATGACTTAGAGGTACTAACCCTAGGGAGAAAAATAGGATGATAACACTTTTATGACTCAAGGTTTAAGGATTTTAAAAGGAAGGTCATGACCAGATGGTTGGGGTCTTATCCAGTTAAAACATGTTATGATATTGACTCAATCATAAATAAAACTATAGATGAAGACAAAATTATATTGGCTCAATCAAGAATAAAACCATAGATGAAGATAAAATTCCACTTTTAGGAAATGATTATCATTTTAAATTCTACAAGAAGCCCCTCTCCAAGGATAAATATATTGATTCAATAATTAAGGAGTTGAATTTTATTGAGAGCATCAAATCCCAATCCATTTAGTCTCTGGCTAAAAAAAAAATCAAGCGAAAAACTCCTTTGAGGCACTTGAGGCAAACTCATTAAATAAAAAACTTTATGAGGAAACCTGTGAGTTTGAGAAAAAGAAAAAAATAATGAATAACCCAAGGTGAAAACATCCTCCAAGGAACTTGGGGTAGACCTACTAGCTGAATACCTCAACGAGGTGGCTAACAGGCCTCGAAAAATGAAGAAAGAAGAAAAAGAAAAAGATAAAAAGATAAAAATGAAGAAAATAATGAAAAAATGAAAAATGTTTTAAATTACCTTGATTTATGTGCAAGTACCCCAAATGAAAATATTAGCAAGCTGGCTCGAACATATTAGCTTTCACATTTGGCCCAAGGCATCAACTCATGGATTCTCAGAGGGCCCAAAAAGTACCCCTACACCACTTTCCATCATCTTCCATCATCCATAACATCATATCTGCATCTCCAAATACTTTCCATGCATTTATTTCCAACTCCCTTGAACTATTATATTAAATTCCTGTAAGGCTAGAAGATAATCCAGATTTTATAAAAATACATAGATTAAGCAATTTCTTTGCATATAAACTCAGGAAAAGCAGTAGATGCATCCTACAACCTAGCTATTTCATTAATATGCATCACATCCTAGTTTTTCCTTCATTGTTCACCATTTATAATCCCACAACAACTCAAATTCCTTAGTTTTCCTTCACAACCACAATAAAAAGCCTCTCCATCACCATCATCAACTTCTCCTTGAATTATCAATACCCCTTGATGTTTTAGAAGAGTATTGTGATGAGCATGAGGGATATCTATGACTACTACAAGCAACTACACAGTCTTATAACAATATGCAAAAATCCTACATTCCCAAGTCTCCAATATTCCTGAGAAATACCACAACGTGCAACAAATCCCTGCATCTCTAGAGCAACATTAACAATGCAGACACGCCTTCAAGCTCTAAAAATGAGCATAAGCGGCTAAAATATTATCTGTAAACTGCTACAAGATTATCTATTCAAAAGCATCATCATGAGAATACCTACAAATAGATTATAGCAACCTCCAACATCATGAAAAGATAAAACATTAGGTATGAGGATCTCTTAAATTTACCCTTTGAATTCACTTGAAGCATTAGGAAACTAGTAGAGGCCTCGAAAAAATTTGGCAGAAAAAAGCACTCAATCTAAAAGTTGTTCCCACGTGTGATGAGGTGAATAAGACCAATAAGGAGATAATTTAAAAGGTAGGACATTCTCGCCTACTGATGATGAAGTAAAGTGGGAGTACGAGGACAATAAGACTGATAGAGGCAGGTGGGTGTTTAGTCAATTTAATGTCTTAAATTGCTTGCATAAATTATCAACCGAGGTTTGTAATATAATGAAGTGTGGTACACTGTATGTGCTTATTTAACCTTCTTCTTACTTCATTGTATGTATTTTTATGTTTTTTTGGGGGTTTTGTTCTTTATCTCTAAGAGTGTTAATCTAAAAATATGAAAGAAATCAAATGAACCTAATGAATTTTAAGATGGAAGAAAAGGAAGTGTTCCTAAGTTAAACTAATTTGTTTAAAAATGAATCAAAGATTTATTGACTCGTTAGAATATGATCTAAAAAACAGAGTATCTATTCTAAATGACTTCTACTTTAACATTAGTTCCATTCCATGGATAAATATTATAACTGAAATTGAAATTACAATGCTATTATAAGTGAAAGCAGAAAAGAAAACAACTAATGTATGTTTAGTTACTCCAACATTCAATGCGAAGTGTCGCCTTCTTGAGATGATGTGTAGGTAACCAATTATACCTTAGTTTCTAATGATCTATAAAATCAAGTAAAGTGTGCAGAGGAAAACTCAGTAATTGCATGAATTAAATATTCAACCATTCAGTCTAGAAATATGATCAAATCAACTTCTTGGAATGACTTTTAGGAACATCCAGTGATGCAATTAAATGAGGATCTAAAAGCAAATGTAAAACCATGCAAAATTAAAGCTCAACTGATTATAAACAACTAATGATGTTTGATTACTCCTGTATTCAATATGAAGTATTATCCTCTTGAGATGTTGTGTAAGTAATCAATTATACCTTAGTTTCTAATGTCATAGAAAGCAGGTAAAGTATGCAGAGGAAAACTCAATAACTGCATGAATTAGATATTCAATCATTTAGTTTAGAAATGTGGTGAAACCATCTTCTTGAAATGACTTCTTAGAACATCCAATGATACAATTAATTGATAGTTTTAATCTAAGAAAGAAAATAACAAAATAGTAAAGGAAACTAGATAATTGTGAGTTCTTATTGCTTCAGACTTATTCCAATTTGAAAACAGATAAATCTATTCTCACGAAATGTTTTTAGAAGAACAATGATTACACAGTTATTCTATTGATGCTAGAAAAATATTCATGATCTAAATCTATGCTACCGCTCAAAACTGAAATGTAACATTAATCTACTCAGAAAACATAATTGACAAAAACAGAGTAAGGAAATTAAACTAAAATAATGAACAAAAGACCTCCTTCGGTGCAGCGGCCCTCTGCAACAGATTCGGTTGAGATCCTAGCTGGTTAATGTTGGGAAAAATACTGAGAGGGGGGGGGGGGGGGTGAATCAGTATTTACTGCATATTCAAAACTTTTTACTTTTTCACTTTCTAAAACCCATACGCTACTTTCCTGAAACAGACTCGCGTATATACACGGATATCCTTTATGAAACTCGTGTATACACAGAGAACTAATTATGCCATTAATTCTTCACTTATACCATTCCATCATTTAATCATCAGATGTTCAGTAAACAGTAAACATGTGCAGTAAGAACAGAATAAACACAAAGCATCACACATGAACACCAGGATTTTTAGGTGGAAACCCAAGTCGGGAGAAAACCACCGCTGCAGTTGCTCGGCCTTCAATATTTTATTATAGAGAAAACATGTTACAACATATGTGCTGGTGCAGACTCTACCAGCACGCAGGCACCCACCTGCACTCGTTTACCAGCCTCTCCTGGAAGGGAGCTACGACCCCCTGATCTCGTTTACCAGCCTCACCTGGAAGGGAGCTACGACCCCCTGATCTCGTTTACCAGCCTCACCTGGAAGGGAGCTATGACCCCCTGACTGAAGGCTACAACCCTCAGCACCTCTATGGACCACGTTTCATCAATTTTCACACTGGATCCAAAGCTTCCTTAAGGACACAACTTGCAGGCCACGTTTCATCATATTTTCAAACTGGACCCTTTCCATACTTTTAAGCACAGTCAACCATGAAACAGATACATATAACTTACTGACAGATATCAGTAAACCAGCAGAACAGATCAGATATTTCTTACCACAGACTTCAGCAAAACCTAGTTTGCATACGCGCTTTCCTTTCACTGATGTCGCGTATATACGCGCTTCCGTTCACACAAACAGGCGTATACCTCTGTATATATTTCATTGCGCATACGCGTTTTCTCTTCAGCGAAGCCGCGTATATACGCGCTTCCTCTGCGGCTAAGTAGCGTATATATCTTCAATCATTATAGAGCAGCATACTTCTTCAGATCAGATATTTAGTTCAGATTTACCCTTTTACTTCAGACAGATGTTCGCCCCATTTCAGATCTAAGCTTTCCATAAGCAGATCTAGTAGACACAAGTGCATTTCAGATCTAGATCCCCTTCTTCATCGTTGGTGCATCATACATTCAGATTTATCATTCAAGTGTAATCCTTTCCATTCAGATCTACTTCAGAGAGAAGTATTCATTCAAGCTCAAACATCTTGCACCCACACTTCTGATTTGCATAATGAATTTCATCTCATATATAGGTTACCCTTTTTCAATACCATGAGCCAAACCACATTACTTAGATGGTATTCACGGACGGGGTCATTTAGAGGGCGGATCATTACCCAATACAATGGGTCAATACCATGGTGGTTACTGGTTTTTGCACTTTTAGACAAATTTAGAGCGCTTTGCCCATACGCGACTTGGCACGTTCTTTTCCGCGTACACTCACGCGACTTCCCTAGGCAAATCCGCGTATTCATAGGAACATACTCTTTTTCATCATAGGTGCTTTTTTCTTAAATTCCATTCTTCAATGTATACCTGTACACAACACTGCCAGATACATCATATTTAGTTCATCAAGACATATCTATCAAGCACAACTTCATCCAGTAAGTTGCCATTATCTTCATCAAGTGGGTTGCCTTTCAAGGACAACACTCAACATCATGTTGCTAACTAACATCATTTCACATCAGATTTACATCATTTACCAAGTCCATCAAGTCAAGAATAACTTCATCAGGTGTATTGCCATCAAGGACAACACATGCCAACAATCTCATGTCTTCATCTTCATTCAGTGGGTTGCCATCAAGGACAACACTCTGCATCATATTACCAACAATCTCCCCCTTTGGACTTGATGGCAACCACGATGGTGTTTGGTTACCACAACAGATAGGTACATTAAGAATACAATGACACCATGTCACTCTCTCCATTTTTGACACCATTCAAACACCATGTCACTCTCCCCCTTTGACATCAAGGGCAAAGGGCGGACCAAAACCAACATACTCTCCCCCTTTTCTCCTCACGTGGAAGAAACGTTCTGCAGATCTGATATATACTGAAGTGACCAAGCTCCCCCTCAGTTCATGCTGAATCTTCAAACATATTTTCCAATAGAGTACATGACTTTATGAATTTCCTATCACCAATGACTCATACATACATCAAATATCCAACCAAGTGGATTTACATATGAGACTCAGCTACCCAACCATGTGGGTTTACAAAATTTGACTCAGCTACCCAACCAAGTGGGTTTATAAATTTGACAAGTCCTTGCATGACTGAATATTATGAATTTTACATGATCTTTTCATCAAAAATACAAATATGAATTTTCATAACCAATACCAAAAAGACCTCAAGAGAGATCATATATCAGAACCACCATAATGCCAACAATGCATTATACTCAGCAAAGCTGATGCTCCCCCTGAATCTGTGCAACCAAGCAATATTTTCAAATGACTAAGGCTTCCCCTTAGTTTGTGCATCCTGAAAACTTCCACCAGCAAATCATCAAGGCATCTTCATCAAAACATTAGAAACAGATTTATGAGAACTGGAACACCACCAGCGATACCAAACAGTGTCAGAGATACCAAACAGCACAGCAGCTGTGCTGAAGAGAGCTGAACCAACCAAAAATTGTCAAGATCACATAATGCGGTTTTCAGGACCACCAGATATACGCGACTCGTGTTTCAGAACCACAGATTCAATACCATCTTCTATATTTTAACCAGATCTGATCCTCTAAGAGAAAAGACAGTTGTTCAACTTCTTCTCGAGATATTTTGAATGCTTCCTTTGGGACACAGATAGATAGAACAGTGTAGTTGTGTCTTCAAGCGTCATCCAACGGTTGTAGCATAAGCACATTAGTAACCAAGCCTTCAGATTCTTTGCAGCATCAATACAATATTTCCAAGAGAGATTATCATACCAGAACAACATCTTCACATAAGTGTCAAGCAATCATTCATGTGGTCCACCACCATCCTACATCATCATGACCTTTAAGATTTAACATGAAGTAACATATGTAGGAAAAGGTCTCAGCCATAGTAACAAATTATGCATGAACTATTCTTATCTCTGAATCATAAGACTTCCAATTTCATCCATGTGTGAGCACAAAAGATACTTATCAGCAACCAGGGCTCAAAATCTTATCATAATAAACCATGTACCAAGTCATCATTATTTGAGCATGAGTATCACAAAAACCAAAGAGTAAGCAGTCATATTTCCAACAATGCAATCATTAGTATTCAACCTGTTGCTCCCCCTGAACCAGTGCTCCTCCTTAACTTGTGCAACCTGAATACGTTCATCAGCAAGTCATCAGCAACAATCTCTGCATGAACTGCCCTTATCTCCGAATTATAAGACTTTCATCTCAGCAACGAATACTCTTTATCAAAAAGAAAATAGGACTCATCCACAATCTTCAACATAAGAAACCATGTATCATATCATCATTATTTAGAACTGAGAAACTAAGCTGATAGAGAGTCAATAATACAGTAATTAACAATCAGACTGATGCTCCCCCTGAACCTCTACTCCAGATATTCAGCTATCATATAAATTCTCTTATCATCAATGCATACGTGACTGTGTCTGCTTGAACTCGCATGTATACACGACTTTTGTTAATAGAACCCGCGTATGGAAAGTGAAGCATAGATTTTTTTTTTTTTTTACACTCCTTCATCTCTCCCAGAACTTGTACTTCCTGTACTTGTCTTCTTCATATCAGATGCTCTGTCAGAAATACATATAACCAGAAAAATCAAATCAACCATGAGAGTCATCATACATTGCTCCCCCTGTGACGATACATTACTAAATCTCATAATGTATCGCACATCATTCCTGCAGTCAATAAGAGAAGTAAGCTTCAAAAGCGGATGACTGCAGTAGGGTCAGAATTCCCTACGTTTCTGATTGGTCTTCCTTCTTTTTCCAAATTTGTTTGACCTTCCTAACAGTGTGCTGAAAATTGTCCACTTTCCCAGATCTGTTCATCCTGCATTCTTTTTCTACATGTCCATACTTGTTACAAGCATAACATCTCATGTGGCCAGAGAAATAAACATAAGAATCATAATGAGATTTTCTATTCTTCCTTCTATTGCAATCACCAGCTTTGTGACCATACTTGTTGCATGAAAAACAATATCCCTTAAAACAACCTGAGTACCTTTCTGAATAGAATCTGTTTGATTGTGTCTGAAATGATCTGCTCCTGCAATTTGTTGCAACATGCTCATAATTATGTCATTTGAAACATTCAACATTATTGAATGATTTCCTTTGAGATTTCATCATTGTTGGTTGATCTTTTGTTTCTTTCAACTCTTCAGGTTTTGCATTGACTTCCTTTGAATCTTTAGCACTTCTTTGTGAACTAGATTCTCCTTTAACAGTTTCATGGAAACCAAGACCAAGTTTGATAGCAGGAGACCTTTGATTACTCAGAATATTGTCCAAAATGTTGGTACTATCTTGAAACCTCAAAAGTTTAACTTTTTCTTCTAATTTACCTTTGATAATGTTTACCTCAACTTCCAAGGCTTGACATTGCTTTGTCATGCTTTCTTCTTTTCTTCTTCTATCTTCTACTTGATCCTTCAGATTTAGAATCTCTTCTTTCAGCCAATTTTCGTTTTCTTCATATGTTTGTTGCAGCTCTTCATTCTTCTTCTTCGATACTTCGAGATTTTCTTTCAGAGATATGTTTTCTGCTTCAAGGACTGCATTCTTCTTATTTGATGCTTCAAGATCTGCTTGCAGAGCGGCTTCAAATTCTGCTTGTAGAGATATGATTCTAGCTTTAAGACCTTCATTCTTCCTTTTTGATTTTTCCAGATCTGTTTTTAGAGAAACGTTTTCTGCTTCAAGCCCTTTACATTGATTGGTTACATTGTCATACAACCTTTGATACTTGTTCATCTGTTCTTTCATTCTGGAGATTAACTTTTTGTTGATAGAATCCTTTTCACTCTCTTCATCATTGCATACACAGGAAAGCAAATCATACGAATAATATTCAATACCTGTTTCATTTTCTCCATTCTCTGCTATACAAGTTTTCTGAGACAACTCCTTGCTTTGAATGGCCTTCTTCTTTTTCTTCTTTCCCATTGCGACGGATCTCCTTCAAGCGATCAAGCTTCTGCACAAGGACCCCGCTCTGATACCAATTGTTGGGAAAAATACTGAGAGGGGGGGGGGGGGTGAATCAGTATTTACTGCATATTCAAATATTTTTACTTTTTCACTTTCTAAAACCCATACGCTACTTTCCTGATACAGACTCGCGTATATACGCGGATAACCTTAATGAAACTCGCGTATACACAGAGAACTAATTATGTCATTAATTCTTCACTTATATCATTCCATCATTTATTCATCATATGTTCAATAAATAGTAAACATGTGCAGTAAGAACAGAATAAACCATCACACAAAGCATCACACATGAACACCAGGATTTTTAGGTGGAAACCCAAGTCGGGAGAAAACCACCGCTGCAGTTGCTCAGCCTTCAATATTTTATTATAGAGAAACCATCTTACAACATATGTGCTGGTGCAGATCACTGACAGCACTCCACCTGTCACGTATTTGTGCCTTCTCCTGAAGGGGAGCTCCAACCCCCCGACTTTGCTTACCAGCTCTCTCCCCGGAAGGGAGCTACGACCTCTCGATCTCGCTAACACCTCACCCCTGAAGGGAGCTATAACTTCCCCACCTGTACACAACCTTCAAGACTCTGTGCATAGACCATGTCATCAATTTTCACACTGGATCCAACAACTTCAATAGAACACAACTTGCAGGCCACATTTCATCATATTTTCAGACTGGACCCTTTCCATACTTTTAAGCTCAAACATACATCACCAACATATACTTATCAATTCAGACAACACAGATCAGATATCAGTAATACAACAGAACATATCAGATGATTCATACCCCATGCTTCAGCAAACCCTAGTTTGCATACGCGCTTTCCTTTCACTGATGTCGTGTATATACGCGCTTCCGTCCACACAAACCAGCGTATACCTCTGTATATATTTTATTGCGCATACGCGCTTTCTCTTCAGCGAAGCCGCGTATATACAAGCTTCCTCTGCGGAAAAGTAGCGTATATATCTTCAATCATTATAGAGCAACATACTTCTTCAGATCAGATGTTTAGTTCAGATTTACCCTTTTACTTCAGACAGATGTTCGCCTCAATTCAGATCTAAGCCTTCCATAAGCAGATCTAGTAGATACAAGTACATTTCAGATCTAGATCCCCTTCTTCATCATTGGTGCATCGATATCTGCATTCATCATCCAAGTGTAAATCCTTTCCATTCGTATCTACTTCAGAGAGATTAGAGAAGAAGTGGTCATTAGTGCCTGACATCTTGCACCCACACTTGTCATTTGCACAATGAATTTCTTCTCCTTATATAGGTTTACCCTTTTTCAATACCATGAGCCAAAACCACATTACTTCCGATGGTATTCCTGGATGGGGTCAATTAGGCAGATCATTACCCAATACAATGGGTCAATACCATGGTGGTTACCCCTGGTTTTTCACTTTTAGAGCGCTTTTGCCCATACGCGACTTGGCACGTTCTTTTCCGTGTACATACCCGACTTCCCCTAGGCAAATCCGCGTCTTCATAGAGACATACTCTTTTTCATCATAGAATTAGCACATGCTGAATTCCATTCTTCATTGCCTTCTGTACACACTGTAGATACATCATATTTAGTTCATTAAGACATATTCTATCAAGTACAACTTCATCAAGTAAGTTGCCATCATCTTCATCAAGTGGGTTGTCATTCAAGAACAACTCTCTACATCATATTGTCAACAAACATCATATCACATCAGATTTACATCATTTACCAAGTCCATCAAGTCAAGAATAACTTCATCAGGTGTATTGCCATCAAGGACAACACATGTCAACAGTCGCATGTCTTCATCTTCATTTAGTGGGTTGCCATCAAGGACAACATTCTGCATCATATTGCCAACAGTTAAATATGCACTTAAGAAATCACTGATACCATGAACACGATCCTTTTATTATAATAAAACAGAGTCTTAAAACAATACACAACATTTCAGAAAAAAATTAACTTATTTTCGGTTCTGTACAACCGGTATTTAAATAAAACAAACATCATTGTTTTGAGATAATTCTGCCTATAGGTGGCTAATCTTACTCAACTTATAGAATTGGAATTTGACGGCTTAACTCTTGATTTGATACGATAGAGAAAATCAAGATTCCTTCTGTTCTTGGCTAACTTCCTTTGACCGGAATTTGACCACAATCTCAGGAATCCTTTTCTATCGATCTCGATCAAGTAGATAGGACGAAAACCATGTGTAGATGATTCTGGAAATGCCCATCAGGATTATTTCTCCATTTGATCCCTGGAACCTTTCAGACCATGAGAGTAGTTACAGAACCAACGATTAGATGCAGAATATGCTACTTTCTGTAGCCAAATTACAAAAATCCATTCGAATAGAAAAAACATCAGAATATAACATGGAAATAATTTAAATTCATTCCTTGAGACAAAACATGAAATTTATCATTGAGTGGAGTATATGAGCTTATGAGAAAGTAAGGGAAAAAATGTGAGAAAGGATGTCAAAGAGAGGATAATTATGAGATTCAACATACCCCCACTGAGAAGTCATTGCATGTCCTCATGCAATTTACCAAAAATGTGAATCTTTCCTCTCTTATTTCATTTGTTCAGACACTTATGCTAACACATCCAATTTCCTTCTTTTGCTTTTCTTTGAAGTGATTGCCATCTTGGGCTTTCTCATAAGGAGCTTGTATTTGAGATTAATGGCTGCCTTTTTTAGTGACTTGTTCTTTCGTTTACAATTCCTGTTATTTTTGTACCACAGTCCTAAATGCAGAATGGTATTGTCACTAATTACCTTTTCCAACTTGTTCTGCTGCTTCAAGGATTCATTCTCCTGTTTAATATGCCTATTCAATATCTCTAGTTCATAAATTTCTTGTTTGAGAGTATCAACTAGAGGTTCTTGTGGATTGATAAGATATTCTGGATTCACTGTTGCATTTCTCTTCTCCAGTGACTCTATGTAATCATATATTTCTTGTTGTACTGGGTCTATGCCTGGATATTTTCTGTTGGGACTACCTTCAAAATTATGAATAGGAGAATTTTGAGGACTATGTGGAGGAGAAATATTGACAAGAGATGGTATTGGAGTTTCTTCATCTAAACTTATAAACTCTATCTCTTTTGGTAGTGTTTTCTTCATCGAACCTCGGAGTTTGGAGCTCCTTCTCAGCTATAGAGGATTTACATTTTCCTCACTTGTAACCTTGCTCCTCTTTCCTATCTTACCTCCTGTCTTGACTTTATTTTTCTTTCTTTTCTCTGTCAGATCTACAAGGATGGGATTTTCATCACTTTTTTGAAATGAAGATGCAGGTTTGCCTTTAATGTTTGTATCAGTATTCTTCCTTCTTCTCTTTCTAACATTGTCTTCTTTAAGTTGTTCTGGTACTTCTTGAAAATTGTTTCTGATGAGAAAATTCTCCCAGGAATCTCTTAAACTTTTTAAATGAAACTCAACAAGTATTTTTATCAACCCATGATGGTGCATAGAGTTATCTATAAACTTTATTCTCTTCTGCATGTTTGAATACATTCTTTTTAAGCTATTTAGTAGAAATAAGGGAAGATTTATTTCACCATTCTCTAAGAAATTCATCAACAATCAAATATGATATACATACATGCAGGCAAGCCTTCCTTCACAAGTGATAAATTTCTGTAAAACCAAGAGCATGTTCCTCCATTTATTTTTAAGGGCTGAGCTGGGGATACCTTTTCTGAAAACAGAGACATCCATACCTGGGGTTTTGAGGATAAATTTTGATGATTCATTGTGAAATTACTTGTTTTTGAACCACCTTTCACCAACCCTTGGAATTTTTATGGATTCAGCTATGAATGTCTCAGTAACCTTGAACTTGATGTCTCCAATTTCCACTTTTGTGCCATCAAAAGACCTAGCAAAATAATTTGTGATCTCTTTGTGAAAACCATCAAATTTCTATATGAATTTGAGCCATATTGATTTCTGCAACATTTCCTTGACCTGAGGATACCCTTCCATATATTTTGTTCCCACTGGTTTTGATCTGACTATCAGTCCCATGCCTTCTATTATGAAGAGTATAACCCTCAGAATTATCCTTCTATGTTATGAAAGGAATTGGATTACAAATCTGATGAAAGACATCGAGGGTTTGTAGGAATAAATAAGTGGTATGGATTAGGGTTTTAAATAAACGTAGACGGATATGTCACGTCAATAGGTCATGACCATTAATCATAAATGGGGGAGTATATTGTGGACCATTATGAAACATAATGCGGATGATATGGTTGTTCTATGATATGATGGAAATCGCAATCGAATCAAATGATAATCTGTCAAGGGAGCATATGACCATCCATATTATACATGCTAATGTTTTTACCTTGCTATTAAAATAATTTTTTGCAACTTTACCTTTATAACTAACCTTTCGTTGTCATTTCTTTGGTGTTGATTCTTCAGGTACCTTTTAGCATGTTGGTCTTCAAATGTAGTCCTTCAATTTCCTATATTCACATTTTTTAGTAGGCTGTACAAATGTGTTAGAGTTGCTGAATGAAATAGAAAGTGGCTGTAGACTATGGAATCAACTGCATAATGTGGATTAGCTGCAAAATGTAGTCAGCTGCAGAATGTAATTAGCTGCAGAATGTAGTCAGCTGCAGAATGTAATCGACTGCAGAATGTAATCAGTTTCATAATGGAATGTAACTATGAAATCAAATATTACTGTGGAATGGAATGAAGCTGCATATTATGGACTGAAAAAATGGAATATGAATGTAGTTCTGTGTTACTACTTATTGCAGAAAAGAAATGGAAAATATAGGATGTTAGAAATCTCTGATTTTCACCATGTATTTTCTATATAAGGATGCCAATCATTGATTGGTTTTCATACTTAAACACTTTATATATATATAGGAAAAATAAAAGCTAAGTTAGTGAAGAAGAATAATTCTTCTTCACTAACTTCATATCAGTATTATCTTGGAAAATCTTGATAAACTCTTCTCTTGAAATTGGCTTACGATATACTTTCAACCGATGACCATTCACAAGAAGAGGTACCTTTTATTCATCAATTGTCCTTATCTTGAATGCTCCATTGTCAAAGACTTTTTCAATCTCATATGGCCCAAGCCAATGAGTTTGAAACTTTCCTTGAAAATTTTTGAATTTTGAATCGAACAAAAGTGCTCAATCCCCTGCTTGAAACTTCTTCTCCTTGATATATCTATCATGAAATTTAGCCCTTTGCTGCTGGACTATACTGGTTCTTTGAATTGCTTCTTGCCTGATTTCATCAAGCTCATTAATTTGCTCCAATCTATGTTTCTGTGCTTCTGATAAATCAAGTCCTTATTGGAATGCCATCTTGAAGGTTTGAATCTGAAACTATATAGGGAACATGACTTGCTTTCCATAAAATAGTTCATAGGGAGTATGTCCTGTTGTATTCCTCCATATAGTTCTGTAGGCTCATAAGGCTTCAGGAAGCCTTTCTGTCCAATCTCTTATGTGTAGATGTATAGTCTTAGTGAGAATCCCTTCAATCACTTTATTGGTAGACTCTACTTGACCATTTGCTTGTGGATGATAAGGCGTATACTTTCTGTGCTTGATCTTGTAATCTTCCACGAGAATTTTCACCAACTTGGATGTAAAATGGGATCCCTAATCTCACAATTTTTCTTGGAACACCAAAGAAAGTGAAGATATCCTCAAAAAGAAAATTAACTACAGAACGTTCATTAAAAAAATGTAATTCTTTAGCCTCTACCCATTTAGTGACATAATCAGTACATACCAAAATATATTTCTTTTGTTTAGATGGTCGATTGATTGGTCCAAAAAAATCCAAGGCCCATTTTTCAAAAGGTTCAATGAGTACCTAAGGTTTTAATGGCATTTCATCTGAAGGAGCAGGTTTCCCTACCCTTTGGAAGCTGTCACACCTTTTGACATATTCTTTGGTATCTCTAAAGATGGATGACCAATAATATCCCAAATAAAGGATTTTATAGGCTGTCCTCTTATCAACAAAGTGTCCACCACAAGGTTCATCATGACATGCCTTAAGAATTTCATGCATTTCATCTTCCTGAACACATCTTTTGATAATGAGATCTGGACCTGTTTTATATAGTTCATTAGTAATCCATGAGTATCTTGCACTTATTTGAATATTTTTATTTTGTCCCTAGGAAAAAAATGTGAAGGTAATTTTCCTGTGACTAAGTAATTAGCAATATCTGCAAACCAAGGAGTTTTAGTAGTTATTGCAAAAAGATATTCATCAGGAAATTTATCCTCAACTAGAGTGTCATCTTTGATATTCTGAATTATAGACAAGAAATCAGCAACTGTATTTTGTTTTTCAGGTTGGCCTAGAATGGTGATGTTGAATTCTTGTAGGATTAATAACCATGTAATTCTGCCATTAGTAATAGAATTATTCATTAAATATCTAATTGTAGAGTGATCTGTATGAACAAAGGTTTCATAGCTTGTAATATAATGTCTGAATTTTTTGATAGCATGAACAACAACTAAGAATTCCTTTTCAGTTATAGTGTAATTTAACTTAGAGGGAGTCAAATTATTTCTTGTGTAATAGATGGAATAGGGGATAAAATATTTTTGTCCTAATACATCTCCTAGAGCTGTATCCGAAGCATATGTTGAAATATGAAAAGGTAGTTTCCAATTTGGACCTCTTAAGATGGGTGCTTCAGAAAATTTTTCGTTTAAAGTTTAAAATTCCAATTGGAAATCATGATTCCAACTAAATTCACAATATTTGGCAAGTAACTTGAAGAGTGGGGATGCTATTTTAGTGAAAATTTCTATAAATCTTCTATAAGATCCTGTGAATCGTAGAAAACTTCTAACATCCTTTTGACAACATGGAATTGATAGTTTGGAGATGACTTCAACTTTAGATGTATCAACTTTAATTCCATCTCTTGAAATGTGATGTCCTAAAACAATACCTTCTGTAAAAATTATAAAACATTTTTCATGACTTAGTGAAAGGTTTGCTTCCTTACATCTTTTAAGAACCTTTTCCAAATTTTCTAAAGCTTCTTCAAATGAATTCCCATAAATTGTAAAGTCATTAATGTACACTTCTACACAATCATGTATTAGATCAGAAAAAATTCCTAGTACTTCCCTTTGGAATGTTGTAGGTGCATTGCAAAATCCAAAAGGAAGTACTTGGTAGGCTTAAATCCCCCATGGACAGGTGAAAGTGGTCTTATCTTGATCTTTAGGTGCTACCTAAATTTTATTGTAACCACTAAAACCATCCAGGAATGAGAAATACTTCTTACCTGTTGTTGTGGAGGTAAATCCCCTCTACGGACAGAGGCGATCCCTACTAGCCCAAACCGGGTCTAGCAACAATCGTTCACGCTATAGTGCAGGTTCCTAATTGCAGATAAACCAAATAGCGATGAAGGCTTACTTGGAATCCAACGTTGTCGCTCGTAGAGAAGGTAGCGCTCCCGTTCCTTAGCTCTGGCAGATCACAATCCCCACGATCTCCGTGATCGGACACCTGCACACGCAAGAAACAAAACAAATGCAAGCGTAAAATCCAGTGCATGCAACTATATGTCAATCAGAGAAGACATAACTCATCTCATAATCAACAACAGGAGTAGAACCATAACCAATAGTCGCTTATCATTAATCAATCAAAGAAGAATACAACCATAGCTCTGACGCTAAATTCTCCTTCGGAGGGTCGCCAGCGGAACATGTCTCGAAAAAGCTTGTCGGGGATAGGAAAAACCTCTCTCTTCGGATGTATCGACAATGATATCCTTGCTTAGATTTGGCCTTAAGGGAATGGATCAAATCTCTTGCAGCATTAGGCTCTTGGGAACTTGGAGACTAGCTATTCAGCCATTCAGCCATTCAGCCCCTTCATCAGTGGATGAAGGCTATATTATAGAGGAGAGGAGGAGGTTGGGATCCCTACAATAGTGGAAGGGAGGACTTATCCCTTGGGAGGTTCCCCATAAGGTGGAAACAAGAGGCCAAAGGAGGAAGGCCGTGGTTATTCAGGCGAAACCACTCCTGATGACTCACCCACGAAGTTGTTGTAATCGAAACTTCGCCTCTTTTTTTTAAAAAACTTCTCAAAAGCAGATTGGTGCGTGTGCTTAACTGGGACAGAGTGTCAATTGGTGCGGGCTCAGTGTTAATTTCCCCCCATTGGCGCGAGGACATAATGGGCTACCAGCGCCAAGGCAAGAACAAGTGTTTTTAGGGGTTTGCTCAGGAAATGATCAATAGAAGAAATGTTGTCCTCGTGGAAAGGGATGAAATGATGGTATTTGCAAGGCATGACATTGCTTATTGGTCACAGAAATGACCCTCCAATGGGCGAGATGGGGATTGCAGGGACGGTGACAAATTACTGTGTAACAGATGCCCCTTAAAGCATGAGGCCCGAAAGAGAGAGAGAGGGGTGAAACGCTTTACGAGAACGTGTCCAACTGAAAAAACCGCCGTCAAAAAACCTGCGTAGAGAAGTACAACTGATATCTCAAATACATGATATATATGTGGTATGGGCGCAACCATCCATAATAGAGTATACAATAATCCAGATCCAAGGCATGGACGCAGCCATCCAGTGAGGATCAGTAAATAGACTCAGGTATGGTCGTAGCCATCCAATCAGCGAGTCATGTAACTAATCATAATAATCCACAAAATCGTAGCCTGGATTATAACAGACAGAATCCATGGTCTTGCGCTCCATCTCGACCCGAACAAAGTACAAGTTCAAGCATGCGAATATGTGAGCTGGAGTCGAACATGCAAGAACATCGCCTGATTACCAGCCAATGATGAAAGCTGTTAACAGACGCGAGAGGTACCACCAATAATGACAATGGCCCTCAAGGTACTATAGGTACAATCTACAACATGTGAACAATGAGCTGACGTCGAACACCCGCAGAATCACTCGATCGGAGGCCAATGATGAAAACCTCACGTCGAATGCGAAGAACCTACCATTGAGGCATGCAGACTCTAAGGTACCAGAAGGGAGTCTCTAGATCAGCTTCCTGGATAATGAGCTGAAGTCGACAGGAAGTGACCTCGATCGAAGGTGGGCCATAGTGTTTCCCACATCATCGACATGAGACAGAGGAATATAATGTCTTGTGAATTGGGATCAGATGAGAATCAAAGGAAGGTTGGTATTTGTAGAGGTCAACTTCTCTTGAACATATAAACGGCACGACAATGAGTTTGGCAGTATTTGACACCAAAATATCAGAGGTCATAGTGATGAGGAAAAGAGCAGATGAGAGGTCAAAAGGGATCACCCAAACCCAGGGAGGCAAGTGAGAGACGAGATGAGATGTCCCTAACCCGACACGAATGCAGACAAGTGCCATGTTCAAGAGCGACATACTGCCGACACGACAATGATGTTGGTTCCATTTTTCCCCCACCATTTCTGGCGAGTACCTCTTTATTTTTACACAAGCTTGAAGAGGATACCATATGCTTGTCATATAAATTCATCCTTTGGACGAATCCATCCTAGTACATTTAACGAGCCCTAGGAAGGAGAAACTCGAATATCGTCATTACGACTGAATCCGATGTCATTAGGGTTTAACGAGTCTGACAAAGGGAGAACTCGGCATCTTTTCATGTTTAGAGAGTTTGAAAAGACAACAGAAAAGTAAACTCCAAAGGTCCCTTTTCGTAAATAGTTCCTTAGATCCGAAAAGGTAGAAATATTTGTCTGAGAAAACCTCCTAGTCGCAATAGGCTAGGGTATTCCTTTTTTGTAAATAATCTATCCCAACCCGAAAAAGGGGTAAACGTATACTGGGTAGATGTCGTTTTGCGTCCACTTTAATGAGATCGAAAACGACAAGGGACTCGGAAATCTTTTCATGTTTAGAGAGTCAGAAAAGAGCTGAAAGATGACTCCACCTGGAGGAACGAGTGGTATAAAGGGTAGCAACTGGTTCTGGTAATGGTGGAACTGCTCAAAACAAGTAAAGGTTAAGAGGTTGGCTAAAAATACCACTCATCGCAGGGGTTCCTTAGGAATAGGTAAAAAAACCAAGTGAAGGCATATGATCGGCCAAGCAGATAGTGAAGATGGAGTCAGAAAAAAACCAAGGCTCATCTGGCAAAAACAGGCTGATAAAATGGCAATCACAAGAGGTAAAATGGGAATGGTTTCATTTTTACACAAGCTTGAAATCAGAAAACTCTGCTTGAAATTGGTTTCATTTTTACACAAGCTTGAAACAAAGATAAAATATGCTTGAAACCAGTTTCATTTTTACACAAGCTTGAAACGGAAATAAACTATGCTTGAAAAAATAAGCATGCCCCCAGCATGGTGACTCAATTCGAGGTACATGCCCCCTAAGCTTCAATCCATATGAAAGGCAGATGGAGTGAAGGTTCAAATTACGAGACCAAGAGAAAGACTCGACTGGAATTTTACGAGATCTTATCAAAGAATCGAATTGAACAAGAACGTGTTTCATTATTTTAATGAGGTTGACACATTGAAAGAAATATCCTCAGAACACCTTGTTTCATGGTTTAAGGAGCTTGACACAAGACAAGGAACTCTACTCCGACCAGCTTGTTTCATTTTTTAAGGAGCTTGACACAAGAAAACGAACTGTGCTTCGACAACCTTGTTTCATTTTTTAAGGAGCTTGACACAAGACAAGGAACTCTGCTCCAACCGACCTCATCATAATGAACAAGAAGTCATCGCTTCCAAGAGTTCCACTCCCGATGGAAGGAAAACATCTTGGAAGTCAAGACCCAATGCCCCAAGCACACGATGCACAACGACATCATCACTCGGTACAGGCATGGGGTAGGTAGCCACATAGTTGACCTGCGGTGGGGCAGATACAACAGGTGGATAAAAACCAGGAAGGGATGATGGCGGGCCAGCAGCCATATCAGGACCAAAGAATGAAAGCTGATCAATGGTCACGATCCGTCCTTCATGTGGAAAACAAACCACACGAAAAAGGGAGGAGACGAGCACTCCCATGGCATAGGTGTAATCGCGCCCCAAGAGCAGATTGAAATCCAAAAGGAACTGGAACAACCATCCGTCCATATGGATGGTTTACCTCCCAAAGTAACAGGTAACCTTGGAAGGATCCCTAAAGGTTGACTCGTTCTTCTGTTAAATGCCAACAGATTATGCGTAACAGGCACAAGCGGCGGCGAACTGAAAGCCTTCCAAGTAGTTGAGGATAAAATACTAACAGACGCACCTTCGTCTATAATGGTGTTGGGTACGACCAGACCAAAAGCCTGTACTGTGATCTCGAAAGGCACATAAGATGGGAGGCGGTATCCTGAAAATCGATTCCAATCAAAGGAAGCGACCAAACTACTCAGAGGGGCTACCATCGAACCGAGATGGTCTTCCCCTAGTGTTACGGAAGAAGAAGGAGCATCCTCCATGACCTCCATCTCGAAGGCGGAGGGTATCCTCACGGGACCTCCATCCACGGGAGGTGGAGGAGCAACTTCTTTAGATATAGGGATGGGAGAATCTTTCTCCAAGTCGAAGAATCTGAAGAAACAGAAAGACCCCGAGGGTGTGGGGTCCACTCTCAACGAAAAATACACAGTGCCGCTGACGGGGGCCCGACTCGCCGTCCCATGACCGGTAGTTTGGTCAGGGATGGATTCCTAAATTTGAATTTCCGGGGGAGTGGGATTGACCAAGGATGACTCTTGACCAATCGTAGGATCAGTTGGTGGAGGACTCAAAGAAATATGATTATAACCAGCTGGAAGGCATGGTGTAGAACCGGTTAAGTTGTCCAAAACTTGTTTGGCTTCATCCATATATGGACAAAGGTGAATGGCATGGTGCCCTTCACACAACTTACAAGGATTGGTGAGCTTACCCTGTTCCTTAGGAGCTTTTCCAGTACTAGTTGAAGACATGCCCCCAACCTGACTCCTGAAAGCCAAAGGCAACGACAGACAACCGCTGGACCATTCTTCAAGCACCTTGGGAATTGCAGGGCAATCTCGAAGAAGATGGTCTCATGCAACATGAAAAAGGATATTTGACTTTCGTGGAGGGTTGGGAGGTTCATCAGAGGAGACCTTTCGAAGCGATGGGCGGAGCCTTAGCCTCTCTTTTATCGAGACTTCTTCTTCTTTGTCTTCTTCTTCTTCTTAGCAAAGTTTACTCAAATCCGAGGGCTTTCACCGGTAGTAGAAGATGAGCCTTGAAACAGGCGAATAAGGGGAGAGGTCCACCTTGGAATCAACATGATGATGTTCAGGTGGAGGAACGGATTGAACAGTAGCCGAGACATTCGAGACCACAGAGGTTGAGAACAACCATACAGGCAACCCAACAGTCAACCCAGGAAGGGACAACGTTGCCATATAAGGAGCACCAACATTTCCAAAAGGAGGAAAAGGACCAGGATTCCCATTGGAGGGGATTCCTTGGTTGGTGAACTTCGGAAAAGTTTCCATTAGAAACAATCTTCAGAGCAACACCCTAAGGAAACTAACTTTAACCAGGAATATTTCGTGGGCAGTTAATTTTTAAAACATTGAAACAAAACTCTACCATTTCATCTTTTAAGAGTCGAGAAACAGGCAAAATATGACTCTATCGCTTTCGGATTGGAAACAAGCGTGAAAGGACAAGCGCTTGATGATCTTTTCAAATTTAGGGAGTCAGAAAAGATCGAAATGACTGCTCAGGAATACTAGGCAAAGGGTGTACCAAATAACCGTGAACTGCAATATACACCGGAACTTAAAATAGAAAATCAACCAAAGGACTTAACGTGGAAGTCGGGAAATCCTGTGAATCTTTGTATCAAAGGTGTATCACGGGTATAGGGCGGCAGACTCAGCTTCCTGTGGATAAAGGATAGAAACCTAGTGGGGTCTCCCTTTATATACTTGACGGTACGAGGAGCGCAAGTCCGTACTAGTGCTGTCTAAAGCCAAGAGGCGAACGACAGCTACTAGGTTTAAAGATGTCAGATCACGTCTCTAGCCTAGACCTCTAAATGTTGCGTTAATGTTTCAATGCTGCCTTAGTGTAAATTGAATAAATTTTAATGTTTATCTTCAATTACATTTCAGTTTTCAGGCCCTAGCGAGTGTTATGTCTCGAAATCTCCTATATGCAGCTACATGAGAAAAGAAATCTTTCAATTCGATGAATGCTATCTAGTTAAGGGAAGAGCTTCAAACAATGATGCGACATAAAACAACACTGCAAATGAAATATTTTCCAAACTAGATGACTTTCACTATCCAAAAGTAATTTCAAACATTCAACGATGTGAATAATGCAATGTAAACTATGCAAAATCCTCTTTTCCGAAAACTATGCAATTGTAATCTATGCACAATTTCCCTTTTTCCTTTCAAATGATAAGAATGCACTCAATGCATTTTTCGATGAAATGAGAATCTACTTAATGCGTGCTTTCAATGAAAGAGAATGCACTCAAAGCGATTTTTAGCTTTCAATCATTAAACAATGTGATCTAAGTTCAATGATAAATCTCAAAATACTCTTCAATGCAATGTGATCTAATGCATTTTAACAAAAAGAACACTTTGAGACGAAAAATAAATAAACACAAATCTTCTTAATGAAGGATGAATGCAAAAGAGATGTAAACAAATATTAAGAATGCAAACGTTGTTTCAAACACTTTGTCACGAAATCCCTCAAAAGGCGACAAGACATATGAGGTCAAACACAAAGAGGACTTCCAAAGCAAGAGATCAAAACAAGGCATTCATTCCCTTTTACATCAAGAAATCATGGGGAGAAGACATGTCAAACAATGAGCAATGTAATCTATGCTCATATAGAGAAAATACCGGAAGGGAAAGACACACTGGTGAAGGATTCAGGGAAAAAGTCTCAATTTTCACACACCCTGAAATTGGCCCGACTTTGTCATTGACAACTAGCGCCAACTGGCGCGACTTGCTCACTGACAACTAGCGCCAATGCCTAATTGGCGCGGGTTGCTAACTAACAACAAGCGCCAACGCCTGAAAATGAAAAAACAAAGAATTTCTCCCAACCAAGACCAGACTCACCACTTCAAGCAGAATCTAAAACAAACCCAGAAGCAAAGTACTGACCAAAAGAAACTTCTGAACAAGGGTAAACCCTAGCACCTACAAAAGATGGCGCGACTGTGTGGCTGTAATCTGCGCCAGACAGGGGATGGCGCGAGTGATGAACTGGCAAACTGCGCCAACTGGCGCGACTGTCAGGGCTAAACTCGCGCCAATCAAGCCAACTATGAAAAGGTGAAAATTCGGAAAAGCAGAGGTCAGATCTGATCCTCTGGGCTGAACCAAAATCCAAACACAAAAAGAGCCAGCCAAAAGAGCCGATCAAGCAAGAAGAATCGAGAAACAACCGAAAATACAAGACAATACTCCAAGCGTTCAGTTCATAAACTAAACTGGAGATTGACTGAAGTAGCTTTGATCTACTTTGCTAATGCAGAACAATATCATTTCGAAGGCTATCTGGCTAACTTCAGGCTCCATCTGTAGCTTACAAAGTAGAACAACAACAAGCCAACAATCCCCAGCGGAGTCACCAATTTTTTGTAGAGGTAAATCCCCTCTATGGACAGAGGCGATCCCTACTAGCCCAGACCGGGTCTAGCAACAATCGTTCACGCTATAGTGCAAGTTCCTAATTGTAGATAAACCAACTAGCAATGAAGGCTTACCTGGAATCCAACGTTGTCGCTCATAGAGAAGGTAGCGCTCCCGTTCCTTAGCTCTAGTAGATCACAATCCCCACGATCTCTGTGATCGGACACCTACACACACAAGAAACAAAACAAACACAAGCGTAAAATCCAGTGCATACAACTATATCTCAGTCAGAGAAGACATAACAATTGATCATTATCAAGAACAAGAGTGGAACCATAACCAATAGTCGCTTATCATTAATTAATCAAAAGAAGAATACAACCATAGCTCTTACACTGAATTCTCCTTCGGAGGGTCATCAGTAGAACGCGTCTCGATAAAGCCTGTCAGGGATGGGACAAACCTCTCTCTTCGGATGTCTCGACAATGATCTCCTTGCTTGGATTTGGCCTTAAGGGAATGGATCAAAGCTCTTGCAGCATTAGGCTCTTGGGAACTTGGAGACTAGCTATTCAGCCATTTAGCCCCTTCATCAATGGATGAAGGCTATATTTATAGAGGAGAGGAGGAGGTTGGGATCCCTACAATAGTGGAAGGGAGGCCTTATCCCTTGGGAGGTTCCCCATAAGGTGGAAACAAGAGGCCAAAGGAGGAAGGCCGTGGTTATTCAGGCGAAACCACTCCTGATGACTCACCCACGAAGTTGTTGTAATCGAAACTTCGCCTCTTTTTTTTAAAAAACTTTCCAAAAGCATATTGGTGCGGGTGCTTAACTGGGACAGAGCGCCAATTGGCACGAACTCAGTGTTAATTTTCCCCCATTGGCGCGAGGACATAACGGGCTACCAGCGCCAAGGCAAAAACAGGTGTTTTTAGGGGTTTTCTCAGGAAATGATCAACAGAAGAAATGTTGTCCTCATGGAAAGGGATGCAATGATGGTATTTGCAAGGAATGAAACTGCTTATTGGTCACATAAATGACCCTCCAATGGGCGATATGGGGATTTCAGGGACGGTGACAAATTACTGTGTAACACCTGCTAATGTATCCAATACTTGATCTATAAAGGGTAAAGGAAAATGACCTTTTAGGGTAGCTTTATTCAATTCTCGATAACCAATGAATACCCTCCATTTACCATTCTTTTCTGGCATAATCACTAAAGGGGAAACCCATTGACTGTCTGAAATTGGGTAAATGAAGTTCACATTCAACAATTTTTGCAACTCTTCTTTCACAATTTACCTAAGATTTGGATTCATCCTTCTTTGAGGTTTTCTGATAGGTTTAAAATTTTCCTCAATATAGATGTGATGTATACAAGTCTTAGGACTAATTCCTTTCATGTCAGTGTATTCCCATGCATATGCAGAATAATGTTGTTGTAATGTTTTGATTAACTTTTCCTGTTGTAATCTCTCCAAGTTTTTGTTTATGTTCAAAGTTTTTCCTGGAAAGATTTCAATTGTAGAGCTACCAAATTATTCCATAGAATAAAGAGACATCTGCCTAGATGAAAAATATTCAATACTTGATTTTCCTTGAAATTGATCATGTTCATATTCTGGGGGTGATTCAAAATTTTCCATTGAATTTAAGATTTGACTATCTTCACTAATGGTTGAAATAGTAAAGAGAGGCTGTATATCATTGTCATCATCAATCCATTATTTTTCATCTAAATCTGTGATTGTTTTTGCTGGAGGATATAGAGTAAATTTCTTTGTTGAGTTACCATCAGAGATATACATGTCACCAGATCTACAGCTAATGAAAGCATCAGATGTAGCCAACCAAGGTCTTCCTAATATACGTGGATGTCCTCCTAGATTGTTCTTAGGAGTTAAGATCATAAAATCAACAAGATACTCCCAAGAGTCTAAGGATACTGAAATGTCTTCTAACAAACCATCTGGCTTGATTACATATCTGTCTGCTAATTGCAGTAATGCCGGTGTATACAGAAGATTAGGAAGTTTGAATTGTTCCATGGTTTGTTTGCTCATGATGTTTATTGCTGCTCCTAAATCAATCAATGTATTTGGAATTTCAACACCACTGATATACGTTTTTACAACTGGACTTCATGGATCTAAATATTTTTGTATGGCAATTTTTCCCATCATTATGTCTACAATTTTTCCTACTAGCTGAATTATTTTTATTTCTTTTGTTTTTCTTCCTAGTTTCTTCATGCTCAACTCTTTTATTGTTTTGGATATAATTGGAATCTCTTTAATGGCCTATAAGAAAGGGATTTCGATTCAAACATTTTTCAATTCATCTAGAAAATAATATTTGGGCAACATAATATGATTTTCTACGCCTTTATCAACTTGTAATATTTTAGGAAAATGAGGTTTAGAAGTAAGTAATGATGGTTGCTCTATGATAGGAGTTGAGTTTACTGGTTCGTTTTGTTTTTCATTTTTCAGAATTCTAGTTTTGAAGAGATGTTCCTTCCTCAAAACTTTTATTTGGCTGTAGAGAATCTTCCGCAAAATTATCTTGTTCTTGAATAACTACAGAAGGCTTTTTCTTTTCTAGTATCCTACCAGATCTAGGTTGGACATCATTAAGATCTACAAGAGTAATCATGTAGGTTGGAAATTGCTGTCCTTCTATCTTATAAGTATTTTAAGGATTTTTATTATTGGGGTTTGGTAATGGTTGGGCATGTAGTTCATTTGGTCTTTGTGGAAATGGTAATTAAAGTTGTGGATTTTGGTTTTGGAGCTGGGGTTGTTGATTTTGTTGAGTAATTTGTTGGGGAGGATAGTTTGGATATGATGGAGGATATTGATAGTATTGAGAAAATATTCCATAGGGATTTTGCATTCCTTGTGCCCAAGATTGAGATTGAGGCCAAGGGTTTTGCCAATAATTCCAATTATTTGATGGGGGCTGAGTATACATTTGATTGTTAAAGCCTTGAGTTTGTGGCCCTTGCCATGGTCTTCTAGAGACAAAGAAAAGAGATTTTGTTGGATTTGAAGTTGTTTCTTCTTGAAAAACAACCTTAAGACCTGGAATTGAAGGACAACTCTTAGTTTCATGACTTTCTGAACAAATCATACAGGTCTCTATGAATTTTTCATCAAGAGGACATTCTCTTAAAGCATGTTTCTTTCTGCATTTAGGATAGAAAATAGGTAAATCATCAGTCTCGAATTTCTGCTTGTTTCGTAATTTAAGGGTGTCTATCTGTTCACTAAGACTCCCTAAATTATCTATTTTAAATTCATCAAGCATGTTTACAATTTCTGCCTTACTTACTGTTCCAGTTGCAGATTTATTTACTCTAGCAAGAGAAGGATCTCTTGGACTTTTCCCAGTTTTTGCTTTTCCCCTTGAGAGATGAATACATAATTCACCAATTTAAGATAATGGGAGTTGAGAGATACCCCCCTTTCCCATAATTTTGAGGATATCTATCCATTCATCTCTAATGGATTTTAATAAAAGAACTTTTAAAGTATCTTGATCTAAATTATCCATTTTTGCTCTTTTTATGTTATAATTGAACCTTTCAATTAAATCTTCCAAATTCTCATCCTCTTTTTGCATCATTTTAAATAATTCATCCTTGTGATTGATGGGTATGCAATAATCCAAATAACTTTCTAAAAATTCTCTCTTCATGTCATTCCATGTTCTGATAGACTGAATGATTAAACCCATGAACCATTTTAAAGTTGTTCCTTTCAATATTGAAGGAAACAACTTAAGTTTTTGAGAGTCTTGTAAATAATCATAAGTTCTGCACAAGACTTCAAATTCAAACAAAAAGTTTTCAGGATCTTCATTTTTTAATCCATGAAAATTTGGGAGGATAGAAGGTGAGATATTTTTTATTGTGCCATTTGTCTCTCCATCAACTATAGGGAATCCAAAAGAACTATCAATTTCCCTATTTCTTCCGCCTCATCCTGCATTTCCTTTACCTCCTCCTCTACCTCCTCCAAATATTACATTTTCTCCATTTAGAATTTATCCTTCTCCTTCTCCTCTTCCTGCCATTATATATTCTTCAGAGCTAATATAAGATTCAACCTGAAAGGTTAACTGCTCTTCCTCTGGTTCTTCTATCAATGATATGTTGAAGAAAGGTTCTTCCTCTTCCTCTCCACTAGGAATTTCTAACTCTTCAGCTAAAATATGTTCCCCTGTAGAGGTAAAAAATGTTACTCCTTCTATTGGAGATCTAGTATATTCCTCCTCTAAGACTGCCTCAGTGGATGAAATAAGAGATCCTCCTGATTTGATTTCTGACCTTAGGACTTCAGGAAGTCTATGGATAGTGAAGTATGGAGTATGAGTTTGAGATGGAGGTGTATCACTTCGTGGTCCTAGTGGAGTGAGTGATGTTGTAGGAATTAAACTCTTGCCTCTAGCTATGAATCTACCCCCAGAGTCTCTTTCTCTACGCATATCATTTTTTTTTTAGATGTAAGAAATGAGGCTATCTAATTACACTTCCCTGGCAACAATACCAAAATGTTTAGTCAATTTAATGTCTTAAATTGCTTGCATAAATTATCAACCGAGGTTTGTAAACTGATGAAGTGTGGTGCACTGTATGTGCTTAGTTAACCTTCTTCTTACTTTTTTGTATGTATTTTTATGTTGTTTTGGCGATTTTGTTCTTTATCTCTAAGAGTGTTAATATAAAACTATGAAAGAAATCAAATGAACCTAATTAATTTTAAGAAGTAAGAAAAGGAAGTGTTCCTAAGTTAAACTAATTTGCATAAAAATGAATCAAAGATTTATTGACTGGTTTTATCTGATCTAAAAAACATAGTAACTATTCTAAATGACTTCTAATTTAACATTATTTCTGTTCCATGGATAAATCTTATAACTGAAATTGAAATTGCAATGCTATTCCAAGTGAAAGCAGAAAAGAAAACAACTAATTTATGTTTAGTTACTCCAACATTCAATATGAAGTGTCACCTTCTTGAGATGATGTGTAAGTAACAAATTATACCTTAGTTTCTAATGATCTATAAAATCAAGTAAAACATGCAGAGGAAAACTCATTAATTCCATGAATTAAATATTCAATCATTTAGTCTAGAAATATGATCAAATCAACTTCTTGGAATGACTTTTAGGAACATCCACTGATGCAATTAAATGAGGAATTAAAAGAAAATGTAAAAGCATGAAAAGTTAAAGCTCAATTGATTGTAAACAACTAATGTATGTTTGATTACTCCAGTATTCAATATGAAGTATTATCCTCTTGAGATGCTATGTAAGCAATCAATTATACCTTAGTTTCTAATGTCCTAGAAAGAAAGTAAAGTATGCAAAGGAAAACTCAATAACTGCATGAATTAGATATTCAATCTTTTAGTTTAGAAATGTGATAAAAGCATCTTCTTGAAATGAATTCTTAGAACATCCAATGATACAATTAATTGATATTTTTAATCTAAGAAAGTAAATAACAAAGCAATAAAGGAAACTAGATAACTGTGAATTCTTATTGCTTCAGACTTATTCCAATTTGAAAACAAATAAATCTATTCTCACAAAATGTTTTTAGAAGATCAATGATTATACAGTTATTCTATTGATGCTAGAAAGACATTCATGATCTAATTCTATGATACTGCTCAAAAATGAAATGTAACATTAATCTACTAAAAAAACAGAATTGACAAAAACAGAGTAAGGAAATTAAAGTAAAATAATGAACGAAAAACATCCTCCTGTGCAGGGGCCCTCTGCAACAGATTCAGTTGAGATCCTAGCTGGTTAAATACACACTTAATGAATCACTGATACCATGAACATGATCCTTTTATTAGAATAAAATGGAGTCTTAAAACAATACACAATGTTTCAGCAAAAACTTAACTTATTTTTGGTTCTGTACAACTGGTATTTAAATAAAGCAAACATAACTATTTTGAGCTATTTATGCCTACAGGTGGCTAATATTAACCGACTTATAGAATTGGAATTTGACTATTTAACTCTTGATTTTCTATGATAGAGAAAATCAAGAGTCCTTCTGTTCTCATCTAACGTCCTTTGACCAGACTTTGACCACGATCTCAGGCATCCTTTTCTATCGATCTCGATCAAGTATATAGGACGAAATCCATGTGTAGATGATTATGGAAATGCCCATGTGGCTTATTTCTCCATTTTATCCCCGGAACCTGTCAGACCATGAGAGTAGCTACAAAACCAATGATTAGATTAGGCTGCGTTCTGTAGCCAAATTACAAAAATCCATTTTAATAGCAAGAACATCTGAATATAACATGGAAATCATTTAAATGCATTCCTTGAGAAAAAATATGAAATTTATCATTTATTGTAGTATATGAGCTTATGATAAAGTAAGGGAAAAAGGTGAGAAAGGATGTCAAAGAGAGGATAATTCTGAGGTTCAATAGGGGGTTCCAACTCAACTACTACACACTGAGTTTTCTCTCATCCACCACCCAAAATTATTTCCACTAAGCCTCGAGATCAACTTCGTCTCACCACCTATTCTCATTCCAAATTTTTCATGCACCCAAGTATTAAAAAGCCTTGGAGAATTCTACCACCGCTATAGGAGAATGTTACAGGATATCGAGTCCAAAGTCTCTGAGCTATAGGAACTAGTATGTAATAAGCTATATGATACAAAAGGTTCCACTATAAGACACAAAAGATCACTCCAAATGCTCACAGATACCCCACAAAATACGATAAAGGAAGGTTTCCTCAACAAATCATAATTATAACATCTTTCCATTACCTTACTCACATTTGGCATTGGGATTGTTGCTTAATTACTTGAATTTATCAGTCATCAGGTTTTCTATGTCAAGAGTATGAGTTAAGATAGGAAAATTTAGTTAGTATTTTGTCTTCAAATATGTAAAATGGTTTAAATTTTGGAGTTATAAGTTGTTTTTAAAATAATTGGCTGGAAGCTGTGCATTTTCCTTAGCTATACAATTCCCTACTGCCACAGGAAAACCCTAATTGTTGTAGCAACATAGAAACATTATTTCCTTGCAAATTTTTTTATTCAAACTTGTGCAAGTCATGTCATACAATGGGTAGTATGATTCTATAGGAGAGAATCAATGGATGCCACAAAGAATCATCAAAATCTTGAGGTCATGGACATCCTAGAAAAATATCACTGGCTAGGGTTCCTTAAGAAACTTATAGGATATGATGATGAAGTTTCCTTAGAGTTTGCCATGAATTTACAACATCCTGAGGGCCAGGAAGTAGTCACTGTAGTAAAAGGGTTGGTAATATATATTGATAAAGACTCAATTAATAGGGTCACTACTTGATCCAGGTGGATATTGGTGGCCACCCATCTATTCCACCTAGACCTCCAATCGGTTTCATCAGTTTCCTTGTTTCTAGCAGCATTTACTATTTTTAGCAGTTTTTTGGGTCATAAACTTCCAGAGCAGTTTTGACCCCCTAAATGGAATTTTTTTGAGGTTTGTAGCAAGCCCGTAGCCATAGGCAGGGGCTCATGGAAAACCTTGTAGTAATTAGAGAGATATTTCCAATGATATATCATATGCACCAAACAGAGATAATATGACCAAGTTACGACCGAGGGAAGTTGGCTACCCAACTAACCCCAACGGGGCTTGCAAAATCTTGGAGTTCCATCTCTTGGGGTTAGGGTTTTGGTTGTTTAGGATTTTCCCATGTTGTTAAATAATAAAAAGGCCCTTGAGCCTCATTGTAACACAGTTTAGAGGCATGTAGTTACCACATATCTTCTCAGAGATAATCTACCATCGCCCAAGCTAGTTTATTTCCATACTGTCTGTAAGCTTATTTCAGTTGTTTGATATTAATGAAATGAAGTATATTTTTTTTCTGCATCTCTGTGTTTATGTTCCATTCTGTATTTTATTAAGTTCTTGCATAAATCTGGATCAGTGGGATTGGAGCGGTTTTCTCTTTCTCGATATTTCTTTGCATGTCCCCAAGAAGATCGAGGTATAAGGAGTTAGGGCTTGATTTGGTTGAACCTTTGAAAGATAAACCTTGAAAACCCCAATGAACTCCCATGGCAGAGGAAAATAAAGACGAGGGAGTAGGAGATCCTATCAAAATATTTCTCGACAAGGCCCTCACGAAACAAAGGAACCCGATGATGGATTACTTTGCCTAGATCCTTCGACGACTACCTACCGACGATGCATCTTCATCCGATAGCCACTCTGGAGGTGCCACTCCTTTTAAGGTACAAGTTAACTTCGAAATTACCATATTTGAGGTCTAATTAGATGCAGACGCTATAGATAGAGGTTGAATCTATTACAAGGATATTTTTTGGTTCATTATTTTTCCAATTGAGAAAATATTACTTTTGCATTCCTCAAAGCCACCTCCCATATCAACGACTTGTGGGAAAACTACTGTGAGAAAAAGGAAGAGGGGGAATCCTCCCTGTTCTTGACCATACCCACTTGGAATTATTTCTGAGACACCATCAAGGAACAATACTACCCAGTGGGGAGCTATGAGGACAAGTACGTATAATGGGCTACACTGTGACAACAAAGGGATCAAAATTTGCATGAGTTGATGAAACTGTTCCATACCCTGTGCACAAAGTTGGGTATCAAAGATTTAGAGAAAAATTTGGTGCTTAAGTGCCGCATTTTTCTACACAGATACATCCAGGAGGAAATAGATTTCGTCGACATCTCCTCGCTTGGTGCAACATACTGGTATGCTGCCAAGATTGAGAAAAAATTCAAACAGAAGAAGCAAGACTTTGGATATGCGAATCCGAAGCAAGGGAAAGGAACCTTGTTGTGAAGATAAATCCCCTTTGTGGACATAGGTGATCTCTTTAGCCCTAGAGTGCACCTAGCAACTTGAGATACTTTCTAATGCAAATAATTTTTAGCTAATATTTAGAATGCGACAAGAAAGGAGATAGAAGTACCTTTTCCTAAGGTTATGTTTAAACTCATTGATGATGGCCTTGATCCATGATCCTTTTAGGCTCGCTCCTTTCTACTGGTACCTGTGGTTGATCAAGAGGAAACAAAAAATGTAACCCAATACATAATAATCATTAAACATTAGTATCTAGAAAATCAAGGATTAACATAATATTTTCACAAATGGTTAGAAAAATATAGAAAGAAAACATCAGATGTTTTATTAATAAATAGAAAAGAGAGAGCTTACAACCTATGCCTTGATGTTGGAGGCCTCCCTTTGGTGAAAATCCGAGTCCTTCACCGAAGCTCTAAAGCATTCCTTCTCCCGAACAAATTAGGCGTTATCACATTGCAAGAATGTAAAGGGAACAAGAGTTCATACCAACCCAACAATAACCAACCAGTAGTGGAAGGATGGGGACCAATTTATAGGAAGGGAGAAGAGATCTAGGCATCAAATAACACATGAACCCATGACATGGTCATAACCATCCATCTAAAGATATCATAGAAATGGATCTGATACATGGACACAACCATCTGTATAGACAAGATCTTGTATACAATCATGAATACTAAATAACTCCCCGCAGCCTAGATTAGAAACAAATGTGATCCAAGGTATTCACTGCGATCTCAATAAACCCAACGTACAAATCTAGCCATGTGAATTGATGTGTTGGCATCGAACATGGTATAAACCATTTGATTACCGGCCAATAATGAAAACCATTAACAGGAACAAGAGAAACCGCCAATAATGATGATGGCCCTCAAGGTACAACATCACAATCTACAAGTGTGAATAAATGTGTTGAAGTTGAACACTTGCAGAATCATTCGATCGAAGGCAAATAATGAGAACCTATCGTCGAACATGAAGAAATTGCCATTGAGGCATGCAAGCTCCAAGGTACTAATTTTTTTTTCTAAACCATCTTCTCGGATAATGAGTTGAAGTCGAAAGGAAGTGATTCATTGAAGGAGGGCCATAATGATTCCCACATCATTGAAATGAAACAAAATATATATCAAGATGATAGGAGTGATTCAGGATTGTAATAGAGGAGGTCAGATAAGAAAATGATGTTTCATAAAAAGGACTTCTCTTGAACATATTAGCGACATGACTCCAGACTGTGGCAACATTAGACTCAAATGGGATCATATTTCATGATGACAAAAATGGTTATCGAATAGGAGGTAAATGGATTTCCAAAACTCGCGGAGGTAAAAATGACGAATGAAGGATATCCCCAACCTGAAACAAACTGCAAACAAGTTTCATGTTCAAAAGTGACAAGCTGCCCAAAATACACATAAGATGTTCACTTTTAATTTTTCCCCCGTTTTTTCTACCGAGTACCTCTTTATTTTTGATAAACAGTGTGAAGAGGATAGCATATGCTGAATGTGTAAGTTCATTCTTCAAATGAATCCATCCTAATAATTTTAACGAGCCCTAGGAGGGAGGAACTTGGTCTCATCATGGTGACAAGTATTTCACCGTTTAATCTTTTAACGAGTCCAACAAAAGGGTAACTTGGTAACTTTTCATGTTTAAGGAGTTTGAAAAGAATCGAAAAGCAAACTCCATCATGTCCCTTTTTCGTAAATCGTCTCTCGAATTCGAAAAGGTAGAAAAAATACCCGAGAGAACCTCTTGACTATGTTAAATCAAGGTATTTCTTTTTCATAAATAGTGAATCTCAACCCGAAAAAGGGGTAAATGTATACTGAGACTACGTCAATTCATTTACTTTAATGAGTTCGAAATAAAAAGTACTCGACAATATTTTCGTTTTTCGAGAGTCAGAAAAGAGCTCAAAGTTGACTCAGAGGGGTTCCTTTTTTGTTTATTTTTACCGAGTCTGAAAAAGAGACAAAATAAAATTCCTTTGCATCAGAAATAATCACCAACAGTGTAAAGGTCCTGTCACTCCATAAAAAATGGAAAAAATCATTGATATTGATAAAAAAGAATAAAATAATGCTGAAAATATCTTAAAAAATCTTAAATAGACAAAAAGTAAATTCATTTTCACCTTTCTATTTTAATTAAATTTGAGATGTGCATTTTACCCTTTTTTCCTCTGAACTTCAGATCAGTGGTGCAATCGATCCAGGACACCATTCAACGATTCGTAAACTACAGGTAAGAGCTCAAAGTCTCATCTTCATTTTAATTCTATTCTTTAGTTATTTAAATTAGAAATTTAGAGATGGGGGGAGGATTTAAAATTTAAAAATTGCTCATGGTTAGCGTGGGTTTGAGCTATCGGACCTGCGCTAGTTGTGCTTAGCCCGTTAGGGAAACGCACTGCCAACGCTAAATTAATTTGGATAGTCGTGCTGTCTGCGGGGAAGAATTTGAAATGAGAAATCCACTCATTTCTAATGGATTATTTCAAAAACTACTACGATGAAAGCTCCTAAAATGTTAATTGGACATGTTTTGGAGGTGATTTCAGCGGAAATGGTCATCAAATGGAAAGAAAGAGGCCACGAGGTGGAAGACCACCAAGCACTCCAAGACTAAAATTGCATAAATGCATTGCGTAATTTCGTATTGTTGGAGTTATTCCAAACATCAGGGCTGAGAGCTCAACTCGAGTTGCTTTAATATTTGATTGGACTGTGAGACGTAGATCACCAAATATTCATAATTGGAGACCAAACTGGAATTAGATGTCATGGACATGTACTTCATTACAGGCTTATCCAGGAGAGGGGATAGGATCCAACTCTCCATATCTCGTGTACGAGGTGAGAGTACCAGTATGCTCATTCAGAGACACTATCTTGGGGCTAAGAAGACTGAGAGCGTGAAGATAGAGATATCCTATATGAGAGTTCTTCTCTTGCGCACGATTTTACATTACATGACTCGAGTGGCTGGAGCCCAAGCGTTGCATGAGGCAACGAAATCCCAATTCCAGTACGCGGTGGAATGTCTGGCCCCTACTATATTCAACTAGTGTGAGGGGTTTTTGGCTAACATGAAGAGCCAATTGACCAAGTGAAAAAATGGTCGACTAAAACCATTTGGGTACGGGTCCATATTGGTTACTTTCTTCCTATAGAGGGTACCTTTGTTTCAGTATCAACGGTTGGATATTCATGATCCAGACACGAGGGACCCGAGGCTGATGAGGTGGTGTGAAATCATGCCTCGTCAGGGCGGGGGCCAGCAGATGCATTTCTTGACAGCATTTTTCTACTAGTTGCATTGTCAAATCATCATGGTTGAGGACTATGCATATGCAAGCATCAACTTAAGGGGAGATCCAGATCTGCCCATTCCTCCAGGCACACTGTTATGAAACCAGCTCCAAAAATAGAAGAAAAGAGATATCAACGCCTTAGAAATAAGCCACTTTGAAGGGAAACCTCCAATACATTACATGAATGAACATTTCTTGGATGATACAAATGAAAAAACCTCCTTTCTATATATAGGAGTCCATGGGGCCACAATGTAATCCTAGCCGACCTAATAATAATAATGTAAGGGCACAATAATAACAATATGTGGGTTATAGGGGTACAACAATAATAATAAGGGCGTTGCACTAACAACAATAAGGGACTATAATAGTAATATAGGAGCTTAACATGCCCCTCTCCTTCAAACAAGTGTTGTCCTCAACGCTTGATTATTTCTTGATGCTTCTGTATAAAATTCTCATCCTCCCATGTGGAAACTTCTACAGGAAAGTTCTTACACTTGCTGAGATACTTTGAAATTGATCGTACTTTTCGAGTTCTTATTTCTGTGACTGCTTCATAACTTCTTTCGATGTGATGTTGATATTCCTATTGTTTCTTTTGATTCTGCACCAAAGTTAGGTTATCCTTTGAGAGTTGGAGAACTTGTTGTTGATGCTCGATGTGATCTTCCACTACTTTATCATCCATATTAGATTTCATTTGATCCTTAAAACCATACAAATTAGCCTCCATTTCTACTTTAAAACCATCTATGTCATCTCCGGTTGCTCTTCGTAAGATTGAAATTTGTTGCACTTGGTACCGTAATTTTGATATCTCATACTGCAATTATTCCTCTTCATGCGTCAAAGTATAGATTTTTGAGGGCTTAATGGGCATGGAATTATTTTTTGGAGGCATTATAGAACCCAATACTGATAAAAATTCTTCAATAGGCCCTTGGAATCACTTCAAACTATTTTCTTTTACACAAGACTTATGCAATTTGTAAAAAAATACACACCTTTTTCTTTCTTTTGCGGAGCTTGATATTGAAACTGAATTATCTCTGTGATTTCGGATCTTCAATATTTGAAATTTTGTTCTGAGTTAGCCCTCTAAATCCTCTTTTGAATTCCATAGGTCTGACCTAATTTGGATTCTTGAAGACAAAGTTGTGCCCAATCTCCTACAATGACCTAATTATGGACTGGTTCAGTAGAGTGAACTTGTATGACTTTCCACGTGTCACTGCTTCCTCCTTCGACTCTGAAATTTATATATAGGAAACTAAAGTCCATTTAATTGTGGTCACTTTTTACAAAATTCCAATCCGATGTTCAGAGAGAGAGTTATGAAGATTTTCCCACAATCACCTCTTTGAGATGAAATTCGGGAGCCTGAACAAGTCCTAACTTCCACAGACCATATCTTCGAAAATGTTATGAACCAAGATCTAAAATTTTGCGACGATGTTCCTCAAAATTTTGGCTTCACACTCTAAAACTTTCAGCTTCTGAACCTTTGTAGAAAAATGGTTATAGCAAAAATTCTGCGATGACCTATTTAGGTTAAATTGAGGAGCCTGCAAAAAGACCTAACTTCCACAGATCATATCTCTGAAAATATTGTGAACCAAGCTCTGAAATTTTGCGACGATGTTCCTCAGGATTTTGGCTTCGCACTCTAAAAATTTCATCTTTTGAGCCTTCATAGAAAAAGAGTTATATAAAAAATTCCACGATGACTTGTTTGGAGCAGCGAAACCCTAGAATCCAAGACTCTGATACCAAATGTTATGAAACCAGCTCCAAAAATAGAAGAAAAGAGATGTCAACGCCTTATAAATATGCCATTTTGAGGGGGAAACCTCCAATACATTACATGAATGAACAATTCTTGGATGATACAAATGACAAAACCTCCTTTCTATATATAGGAGTCCATGGGGCCACAATGTAATCCTAGTGGGGCCACAATGTAATCCTAGCCGACCTAACAATAATAATGTAAGGGCACAATAATAAAAATATGTAGGTTACATGGGTACAACAATAATAATAAGGGGGTTACACTAACAACAATAAGGGACTTAACACACACAATGGATTGATGTAGGTAAATTTTTTTAAAAACTTTTTTAACTTTTTTAATTTGTTTTTCATGTATTCTGAGATCTAAACTTATGATATTTTTACAGATATGGGTCCTCAGAGACCACCAGGCATGTCACCGATCACGAGGAGGGTAGATAGCCCATTGGAGGACGTTCCCTATGAGGAGGGAGAAGACCCATTAGCTGAGATAGAGTGAAACTTGGTAGGCCTCATGAGAGGCATCCCAGAGTATGCTACCTTTGATGATATTCCTCTTCACTTTCAGAGGCACACAGTTGAGGTTCTAGGAAGACTGCGTCGGTTACTCTGGCGAGTGATCTGAGCGGTCACCTGCTATCATGAGCACCATGTGTGTGGATAGCAACCCTATGTTTACATTTTTGTACTGATGTAGGCTTAAAGAGCCATTTCTGTCACCTAACACATATTTTTTAATATTTTGATGTAACAAACTTGACATAATCGATATATATGGACAAAAAACATGGACAACATCCAATGTGAGTTTCTCTACATGAGCATAGAGGGTCTTAGCATCAAAGAGATTGTGGCTCAAGTGGTACACTGCATTCTCTTGACCATCGTCATCATCCTAAACCAAAACCATACTGATAGTGCTGTCTGCGGCAGCCAAATACAAGAAGTAGTCATCGTGATAGTTGGGAGGATGCAGTAGAAGAGCACTGATGAGGGCTCGTTTTAAAGCATCGAAAGATCTTTGGGAAATTTCGTCCCAAATGAATGGGATTCAATTTTTCAATAAGCGAGTAAAACCTAAATTGGCAAGCTTGGTGTAATTCAGTACAAAGAAATAGAGGAAATTGGCTTTCCCCTACAAAATTTTCAGTTGATGAATAGAAGAGGGAGGAGAAAAATTGATGATTGCATCTACTTTAAGAGGATCAATTCAAATGCCTTCTTTGGACACCACGAAAAACAAGAGTTGACCAGATTCGACGTAGAAGACACACTTATGAGGATTCAACCTAATATTATAGTGCCAACAACGAAGAAATATGGCTTTGAGGTTTTCCGGGTGATCTCAACGTTTTGCGAAATGAGCACGAAGGTCATCGAGGTATGGTTGAAATATGTGCTTGATGTCATGAAAAGCATATGAAATAGCTCGTTAGAAGGTGGCCTCGACATTATTTAAGAAAAAAGGGAGATTTTTGTAGGAAAAGGTTCCCCATGGACAGAAAAACATATTTTTGTGTTGATCAGCTGGAGCAATGTTGAGCTGGTTATAGCTAGAAAAACCGTCCATAAAGGAAAAATTCTCGCTCCCGGCGCACTCTTCAATGATTTGATCAATAAAGGGAGTGGGGTAATTATCCTTAGGGCATTCTTGATTGATATCATAGTAATCAACACAAACCTGAATGGTCCCTTGTTTATTAGTAACGCGAACAATATTGGAGACCCAATTTGTCAATGGTATGGGATAAATAAAACCAGCTTTGAGAATTTTTTCAACATCACCCTTTACGACAGCAACCTTTCTTGGGTGCACAGGATGAAGCCGTTGGAAAAAGGGATTTGAGTCTGGATAGCTAGAGATTTTGTGCACGACAATACTTGAATCAATGCCAGTCATCTCTTCGTATGACCACACGAAGACATCACAAAATTCCTGGAAAAGCTTGGTGTAGATCTTGATCTCGTCAGGAGAACAAGATGCACCAATGTGAACATTCTCAACGATCCCTGGTTTGACATAGATGTCGATCAGAATGGTTGGAGTAATATTTCCCATGTTCCCTTTAGACAACTCTTCATGAATCAAGATGGGATTATAAAATGGGCTAGTTGGTACAAACGAAGCATGGGATTCCAAACAGGCGGAGATGTCACCTAAAAAAATGAGGAATGATGATGTCCATCATCCCATGGGGTTTCTTCAAGAGAAATTACCTCCGCGATACTTTCGTTGGTGGGGAGTCTGATTCAAAGAATCATTGGAGTCCCAAGAACCAAAACAAGGAGACTGCGCATAAGTGTCTCGAGAAGAAACCAATCGGTCGTTGGTTTCAGATGTAGCCTCAGAAGCCATAAGAATACTCTGATACATTTTTTTAGCAATGATAAAAGGCATAATGTTACCAAATATTTAAAATTGGTCAGGAATGGGAAAAACCCATGGATCGTGACCAGATGATATCATATTGATAGTGGCGACATTCAGAGGCAGGAGTGGAAAAATTCCCATAAGAGATGAGTATTTAAATAGACCCGACCTAATGTTATCATAGGGGGTAGCGGTATTCCCAACATATGGAATGTTTCCTTTTGAAGAATCAGAGGAAAATAAATCGAACTGATCAACAATCATGATTTTTCCCTGATGAGGAAAGTAAAGGACATAGAAAGGGTGGATACCATGCAAACCATGGCATGAGTCCAACTGCGTCCAAGAAGGAGGTTATAATTCAAGTTGACATCTACCACCTCAAATACTAAATTCACTACCTTTCCCTCCAATAATATGGGAAAATATTTGAGAATACCATATGACCGAGAACCTCTATCATAAAAAGCTTCCAAAGTGTTCGGGGATTGGCTCAATGGAGGAGAGATGATGGCTTTCCAACAAGCGATAGACATGATGCAGGTCGAAGTGCCTTCATCAAAAAATTTCCTATGAATGGTTTTCCCCATCACGATAACTTGACTAAGAAAATATACCTGAGATGGGAGGCAAGGAACAAAATTCTCAATATCGAAAGTAATGCGATTGAAATCTATCGGATTAATCCCTCCAATAGCGGACAATAGTGCCTTCCATTGTGATGGACATGACTGAAGGATTTCTAAAGATAACATTGCCGAAGGTGCTTGATCTAGATCCTCTACAATATTGTAGTGTTGTGCAGCTCTCGCATTCAGATTGTAGGACGATTTCTGAAGAACACCTCTAGGGGGTGGTCAGGCAATGGACTCACTACTAGGTCTCTCGATCTAGAGAGAAACAGAACTAGGAGGTGTGGAAGAGGAAGAGTGATTTGTGAATTCCTATTGCATAGGAGCTTTGTATGGATTGGTGGAGTATTTAGATCTCACAGTAATGGAGACAGGTTCCATGCCAGCCATGAAAACTTGAAAGTTTCCAAACGATTAGGGTTGATCTATCATTTGCATCTGCCGAGAAGGGAAATACTCTTTCAAGATAGTCGGAGTCCTAGGTGCACCCTTTAGAATACAGGAAACTTTGACATGCTGAGGAAAATACTTGGTGTAAATATCATCATCACATATTAGACAAGGATATTTCGGCTTGCGCGTTGAAGAATCATCAACATATGAATTTTTTGAATTCTGTTTAGGGTTATCAGATTTGGATTTTCCTTTACCATTTTTCTTACCTTTCGAGGATTTTTCTGCTGCTGTAGATTGGATAGAATTTACCTCAAAGGTTTTACCAAGATTCTTATGGTTACTGGAAGGTGTGGAGGGTGCAATGATAGTAGTGGACTTAGAATTCAAGGAAGATTTGGGTGCACTACTATCAGCATGGGCCACTGCCTCAATAACGCCATCAACTGGATGCGTAGTAGGAGACTGAGATGATGTTAGATCAATTGAAGGCCGTGGTGCATAAGGCAGGAGCTCATATAGAGTTCTAGATTGGGAATAAACCAAATCTAGGTTTTGAGGTCTGGCAATGACTTCCTCTTCCATGAAACATCCACCCATGGAAATATCTTTAGCAATCTTGGGAACATATGATTTCCTAAACCATTCAGTCAACAACTGATCGAGGATCTAGAATTTTATGAGGTGACTTCGACACCACCATTCGTGAATGTGATTCTAAATGTGAGTAGCAGTTGACTGCTGCAATGAGGTGAGAAGGTTGGTGCCAGTTTCATACTAGACAGGTAACTGGAAGTGAGTAAGGAAAGCCATAGACAAGGAGTTAAAATCAAAGAAAACACCTCTAGGGAGTTCAATATACCATTTGGCTGCAATACCAGTCAGAGTGCACTGGAAAAGATGAAGATTAATTAAATGATCGAACCAAGAGTTAGAAGAGCACCATGAGTGGTACGTCATGACATGGGTTTGGGGGTCTTCCCTAAACTTTCCTTGAAATTTAGAACAATCTCTCGGGATTTTGGTCGGAACTGGTGGCCAATGAAACTGATGTTGGATGGGTTCATTCGTAAGCTTTGACACATCTGATAATTCCAAAGTAGCCAAAAATGGCAAGGGAGGATGATGAGGAGAAAATGTTCGGGGGTTCCAACCTGGTTGATACAGATTCTGCCCCCAATAGGCCAGATTTTTTCCTGGATAGACATACTTCCCCCATTGTCGGTAAGGACCTTGCTGCAGCTGCTGTTGAACGTAGGGACCTTGCTGGGGCTGTTGATAAATCACCTGCTAGATTTTGAGTTGCAGACCTTGCTAGATATAGGGTCCAGGTGAGGTCCTTGCTGAACATGAGGTCCAACTTGTGGTCCTTGCTGAACATGGGGTCCAGCCTGTGGTCCTTGCTGAACGTAGGGTATAGCATAAGGTCTCGATTGGGCCTATGGTACTAAGGAATCTGTTGATATTGAGCACTAGGCTGAGGCCCAGGTTGGGGTTGCTGGTACTGATCTTGAGGAAGCAGCTGGTGAGTACCAGGTTGATTGGGGTGAGGAACAGATTGACCCAGAGGGAGATTTAGACTAGTTTGGGTATAAGGACCAAACTGAGGGTTATCCTAAACGACACTTGCTGGAAGCTGGGGCTATTGGAAATACTGCTGAGAGGCATTTGGTCGAGGAACATACTGATACTGTACATTTGGATATTGAACATATTGATGAGGGATGTTGGGTTTCTCAAAAGATGAATATGATACGTTCGGTTGCTGGAGAGGCTGTTGAACCATAAAATACTAAACGTGGGTTTGTTGATAGAAAAATGCGGTTGAAGCAGGTCGAACACTCATAGGAGTAGTTCTATGACAGTGTTTGTCAGTTGTGAAAGTAATGCTCCACTTAGACTATCATTAGGTTGTCCCGTCCCTGGAACGGGTCCAGAGTTTAGTGGACCCCCACCCGAGAGGGGAGGTACGTAAAGAGGATTAGACTTCCTCCCAGACATAGATGAAACCATATATTTTCCACTCAATGGTGGAATTGCGGTAATCATAGATGGCAAGAAGGGGTTAGAGGATCCTATCGAAACATTCATCTGACCAATAGTGACTGTAGGTCGAACAACAGGTTGAGAGATGGCAACCACATTTGAGATAAATGTGCCAGAAGATGGGGGGATGCCCGTTGACCAAACGAGATCTGGAAATAGAGATGTGGCTCCGGAAGATCTTGAAACGAGGCTTCCCAAAGAGTATACCCATGTGGAGATGCAACTTGACTAAAGGGTATTTTGGTTCCACTTCCTAAATCTTTAGGTGTGGGGCCAAAAATTTCACCTTCAGGAGGAAACACAGATGAAGCGGCTCCAAGAATGTAGGTGCCAATGGTTTCCTATAGAGTACTTTGAGGAGCACTCATGAATGGGACATCATCAGCATTAGATGCCATTTCATTGGGAAATAAATGACAAATAGTAGAGCGAGATGCTACTGGAGAAGCAGAAAGGGGAACGTCGAGTTGATGAAAAGGACTATAAGCCTTTTGGGGCGAGACCACAACCAGATCAAAGAGTGTAATTTTAGGAAAGACTGTAAACTGTGTAGATGATTTAGGGCTTTTTGGCTCAGAATATTCTGGTGTTGTCCAAGGAGAATCGTCAGGTGGTGGTAGAGACGAAATGGGTTGTATACTTATGACAATCTCGAGTTGGGCACCTTGAGCTTCAAGGGGTCCAACAGGAAACTGGGGGACCTTGGGAGGAGGATCTTGAGATCCCTTGGAGGAGGGACGAGGTGAATCCGACGATTCAGCCACAATGACCTTTCAAGACAAGATCGAGGAAGGAAGAGGTGAAAATAATAAAATTCACAATTTACCAAGCGATAATGAGGCTAGAGAACTACATAGGTAGGATGTTTTCGTGGGAAATTATTTTTAGAATTGAACAAAAATAAATAAAAAAAGGATGTACTAGGAATAAAGGTTTACCAAGTATCCATGAACTATAATATACACCTTGGTGATAAATGATATAAAAAATGACCAAGGACTTAATGTACTACAACCGATCTCCCCGAATGATGTGTTCAGTGTATCACGTTTACAAGGTGGCAGACTCGGTTACCTATGGGAGGCTTTAAACCTAATGATGGATCGCAAAATATATGCAACGGTATGTGGGAGTCCAGTCTACAGTAGTGTTGTCTAATGCGTAACCGTTCAATGAGAGTGCCCCAAATATACTTATCATACATCAATATACTTCCATACAGACCATTAGCGACAACTCCTACGTTTAATGACACTGGAACACTCTCTAGCCTATACCTCTAAATGTTCTTGTTAGTCAAATTATCCTTAAGGTAAATTGGATAAATTTTAAAGTTGATCTTGAGTTAAGTTTCAATTTTTGGCTCAAAATCAATGTCACCTGAATCCTAGAATCCTATAATGCAAGCTAAATGAAAAAAGAAAATATTTCCATTTCAATGAAGTCTAAACTATTGAGGGAAGAGACACAAAAAAAAATTGCAATCAGTGAAGCAAATAATGATGCCCCCAAACTAGTTCAAAACTATGAAATTCAATCCTTTGAAATCGAATTCACTTTCCCCAAAATGCAACTTATTGAAAAAATGAAAACATTTCTCTTTTCTAGTAAGATGCAAAAAATGATTTTTTTTTTTTTTAATTTTTACTTTGAAATGAAATCAAAAGTAATATGAACGAAACAAATGAAGAAATGAAAAAAACACGTTTCAATTTTCTTTCAATCGAACGGAAATCAAAGTCGCTTAAAAAATACATGAATGGAATAATTTCACTCTTTTTTCAAAACGATAAAGGCAAGCCAAATCAAAGAGCTAAAATTAAAATCAATTTCAGTTTTCTTTTGAATTTGGAAAAAGACACACTCTTCTAAACTTGTAAATAAAACAATTTGTAATCTTATGTTTGATACTAAATTGAAGGTGAGATCAGAATGCAGTGATGACTAGTGCATGTGAAAAACAACTTCAAACCAAGTTAAAAGCAATGCGGCAAAAGGTGTTTGAAATGGTTGAAAATACTCCAACTCCACAATCAAGTCAAAGGAAATGAAAAAACTTGTTCAAACAAGACAAAAAAGTCAAACACACAGGTAGGAGTTCATTGAGACTCGGCATACATTCTTCAGGGGCCAAGACACACTGGAAAAACAAGGGGAAACCCCAAATTTTTCTAGGTCTGAGATCAACGCTTTTGTGATGAGAATAAGGGTGCTGAAATATAAATCAACGTGACTTTACTATATAGAAAAACACTGGTAGCGCTAATATGAAAACAAAAAATGTGTCGGGTACTAAAAACAAGGAAAAACAAGAAAGAGTTTCACACCAAAACCAGACCTGACACAATGAAATGACTATCAAACCCTATGAAAACTAACATAGACCTAAGAACTCTTAGCTTTTAGTGATTGGTCAAAATGATCAGAGATCAGCCAGGGAAAGGAAGGCTAAGAGGCTAAAGCTCCCCAGTGGAGTCACCAATTATGTTGTGAAGATAAATCCCCTCTGCGGACAGAGGCGATCTCTCTAGCCCTAGAGTGGGTATAGCAACTTGAGATACTTTCTAATGCAAATATTTCTTAGCTAATATTAAAAATGCAACAAGAAAGGAGATAGAAGTACCTTTAACTGATGCTATGTTAGAACTCGTTGATGATGGCCTCAATCCACGATCCTTTAAGGCTCGCTCCTTACTATTGGTGGCACACGAATACGTGCGAATGATCGACAGGCAAAAACAAACATAATCTAATACATAATAATCATTAAACATTAGCTATCTAGCAGATCAAGAAGTACCAGAATATTTTCACAAATGATTAGAAAAATATATAAAGAAAACATCAGATGTTTTATCAATGAATATAAAAGAGAGAGCTTACAACCCAAGCCTTGATGTCACAGGCCTCCCTTTGGTGAAAACGTGAGTCCTTCACTGAAGCTCTAAAGCATTCCTTCTCCTGAACAACTTAGGAATTATCAAAATGCAAGAATGTAAAGAGAACGCGAGTTCAAACGATCCCAACAATGACCAACCAGTAGAGGAAGGATAGGGATCAATTTATAGGAAGGTAGAAGAGGTTGGGAGCCCATGAAAGGAGGAGGAAGGTCCACTTTCTAAGTGATAAAACCCCATGGATGAGATCAAAGCTCTAAAATTAGAGAGCTTGAATCTATCACCATTTTTTAACAACCAACTCGCTGCCCTAGAAATTGTAGAGGTCGAAGCTTCTCCTCCATTTGAGGAAACACTGCCAAAAAGGGATTAGCGCGGGCAAGAAACTAGAAAATGTGCTAACCCAAAAAACTAGGGTTTTGACCGAGTTCCTTCAACAATCTTCCATGGCAGTTTTATTTGAGTCTTCAAGGGATGTATTTACATATTTTTCCATGGTGGAAACATTGCATAGGGTCTGTCATGGGGCACTTCAGGGTCAGGGACGAGAAGTGAGAATGGTCAAAAAGTGACTGTGTAACATGCCCCCAAACCGCAGAACAAAGGACAAGGCCAAGGCGGGGCAACCCAAGACAACCCATTGAAGACACAAGTGAATAACGACACCAAAAAGACAAATAAGGACACATGGAAGTGGTGTGAGTTCCATAAGATATCTACTCACAAAAAAAGTGAGTGTCGAGCCAAATAATCACTAGTGGCTGAGTTGAAGGGTTCCGAATCAGATGCATGTTTCGACTTTAAGTCAGAACCAGAAAAGGGGAAAGAAAAAGGGAAGAAGAATCGTGATGGATAGCCCAGTTCCACCTTTGCCACCACCAAGATCCAAAAGGAAGAACCTGAAGATCCAGAGGAGGGGGAATGCCTCTTCCATTCCTAGATTTTGGTGAAGGGTTCCCTATTGAAGTTCAATGTCGACAACAGGAGCCAAAATAACCTCATTTCAGCAGAGGTCATGAAACAAATGGCCTTCTAATCACAACACACACACAAACATACACCATAGGGTGGCTTCACCAAGGATGGGATCTCCGCGTCAGCCAACAGAGTCGCCTTCCCTACAACATCAAGCCCTTCACAGATGAGGTATTATGTGATGTTTCTCCTCTTGAAGTTTGTGATGTATTACTATACCAACCATACTTGTGGAAGCGGCATGCTATGTATGAGTCTCAACCTCGTGCTGTTATTGTTACTTTTGGTAATAAGTTGTACAGGATACCGGAGGTAGCACCACCTACCACCATCTCTTTGAAAATTGCGAAGCAATGTAGTAAGCTCATTTCCCAAACTAGAAATTTTTTTTTCCTTATGATACATCCTCAGGGAAAGAAGAATACTATGGCCACGACCTCCAGACAAGGCTCCTCTGCACGACAAAAAAAATTTACAAATTTCTGGAGGAGTACATGGACATCTTCACCTCACCTGCAGGGGCGCCTCTACACTTTCAGTTCAAGGAATCCATCGATATGATCCCAGGCACACCGCTACCCAATGTATCAACGTTATGTTCTGGAGAATGACGAAATAAAGAGGCAAATTCAAGAGCTTTTGTAGAAAGGTGTTATCCGGCTGAGTTCATCGCCCCGTGGGAGACCGATCGTGTTGGTGCAGAAGAAGGATGGGACTTGGAGACTTTGTATTGACTATCAAACGCTTAACAAGATCATTGTCCGGAATAGATATCTAATCCCATAGATTGATGACCTTCTGGAGCGACTCAAGGGGGCCAAATATTTCAGTAAGATTGAATTGAAGTCCGGGTATCTCCAAGTACCAATCGAACCCTCTGATGTGTGGAAGACTTCCTTTAAAGCCAAGGAGGGCCTTTTTGAATGTATGGTCATGCCTTTCGGGTTGACGAATGATCCCACAACCTTCATGAGGGTGATGGATGACATCTTGCGACCATTCACTAAATCAGTCATGGTGGTGTATTTGGATGACATCCTGATCTTCAGCCAGAGTTGGGAAGAGAACCTCCACCACATTCAACTGGTCCTCCAAACACTGCGGCAACACAAGTTGTGTGCCAATTTGGAGAAACAAAATTTTGGCATGACCCAATTTCAATATCTGGGGTACATTATTAATGAGCGTGGGGTGCATGTGGACCCAAACAAGATCCATGGCATTCAACCCCAACCACTTTAATAGATCTCCACAATTTTCTGGGTCTTGCCAATTTATACCGCAGGTTCATGTTGGGATTCTCTCATATCACTTGGTCTTTAAGTCAAGTCACCAAGGGAGGAATGAAAGAAAAATTATTTTGGTCTGAATCACAACAAAAGGTGTTCACAGAGTTAAAAAATTACCTTTGCTTAGCACTAGTGCTCACATTACCAGACCTGCAACAACCATTTGAGATCGAGACATATGCCTTTGACTATGTTATTTGGGCAATACTTACTCAGTAGGGGAATCTAGTGGCATATCACAGTGAGACACTTTCAGACATAGTCCAAAAATATCCCACCTATGATAAAGAGATGTATTCCATTGTGCAGACCTACCAAAAATGGAAGCATGACATTTTGGGGAAGGAAAAAATCATCCACACAGATCACCGACCCCTCTGAGTTCATATAGACACAAGGGAAGTTACAGAACAATTTCCATCAGAAATGGTCCACATACCTGTAGTAGTTCCATTTGAACATCAAGTACAAGAAGGGAAACACCAATAATGTTGCAGACTGCCTCAGTTAAACACCGATCATGGTGTTAACCACTGTGCTAAACTCTTGTGGGCACGAGACTTCGGGTTGGCCGCATATCTACAAAAGCCATCTTGAAATTTGCAACACATACCAGATGCTCCTGAAAGGTAAGAAAGTTCCCGATTTTCACCTCCAGGATGCACAATTATGCCACCTGCGACACCTTTTTGTTCCTTCAAGTGAGCATGCCAAGATGATTTGGGAAGCACACTAAAGTTGGGTCGCTGGACAATTTGGGGTCAAGAAAATAGTGGTAGTACTATAGAAGTATTTCTATTGGCTGAACCTTCAACATGATGTTGGGAAGTACATCAGATCTCGCACTGTCTGTGCCATTTCCAAACTGACCATCAAGAATCAAGGCGTATATACTCCACTGCCTACCCCTATTCGGCCGTGGGAATCCATATCCATGGATTACATGTCAGGCCTTCCTTCTACCAAGCATGGAAACGAGTGATTTTATGTGGTCGTCGACAGATTCTCTAAGATTTCCATTATGTCAGCCTGCAAGAAGAATATCACAACATAAGCCATTACTAAACTCTTCTTTAAGCGAGTGTGGGTACACTTTGGGATCCCACAGTACATTATCTCAGATCGGGACAATAGATTTCTCAATACATTTTTGTCATGTCTCTAGTCGATGCTATACACCAAGATCACTAAGTCCACAACATTCCACCCCCAAAATGATGGCCAAATAGAGGTCATCAATAGGATGATCATACAGATTCTGCACATGTACAACTAGAAAAATCCACACACACGGGATGAAAGCCTCCCTATGTCTAGCAAAACTATAACCAGGTTCTCCATAGCTCAACTTTCCACAAACCCTTTCAGGTGGGCTTGGGATTCCAACCACTATGTCCCATTGATGTGGCCATACCATTTACAACTACCCAGGCAGATTCAACTCATGTCCAGTGTTGGAAATACTGATAGGGGGGGTGAATCAATATTCCTTAGCAATTATCACTTTTAAACATTTTAAGAGAATTAGTTAATCTTCAATTATTCTTAATGTTTATCTCGTAACAATAGTAAACAATAGAACACAATAGGAACACGAATTTTAGGTGGAATACCCCCTCCTAGTCAAAATCCACCAAACAATTTTCTAATAAATTCTTTAATATTCAACCCCAACTGAAATGAAAGTTAAAACTTCCTAGAATTCTAGAAAAAAATTATTCTCCAGCTCCCACCGGAAGGATGCCCAATGCCCTGGTTTCTTCAATAGCCAACTGAATGGATGCCATAACATCCTAGACCGACCTACCACCCTGAACTGTTCATAGGCTCCAACCTGCATGTGACTTCATGAACCAACCTAGCACCTCCCTGCCACACTGTAATGATCAGAAATAAGACAAGAGTGTGGAATCCCATACCAGAGACAATGATCCATGATACAATATGATTCGCAATGATTTTCTTGAACATACCAATCACCCAATCACACTATGACCTGCAACATAACCATAACATTATCCAACAATGAATCCTATACCTCCCAGCAATGCCTTTTCAACTCTAGGCAGGTTGAATCTTTTACAATAATGACTATTTTACAATTTTACAATGATTATTTTTACAACACTGACTTTTGACACGACTTGATACTTGACTTGACACTACTTCTTGGATCACTAGCAATTGCTGAGGTACTATTGTGCTTGCTTCAAGTAATGGTACTTTGGCACTGCACATCCTTCTAGTATGCATTTGAGTTGTCCTATTGTGTCCTCCTTCCCGCACATTCATTAATGAACAAGACCCAAACCAATATACAAACCAAATAATTACACTTTCCTACAAAACACATGTCAGAGAAATATTCAAAATTCAAATGAAAATACGTTCAACATTTATGAACAAAACCTAAACAAACATACATACAAAATACTTAAATTGTCTTGAAAAAACATATGTCATATATGATATTCAAATTCAAATGAAAACACTAATCATACATATATTTTTGTAGAAGACTTACCTTTGACTGTTGATGTGTGGTCCTTACTACAGTGATCCTTGAATGCATACTTTTTCTTGCCTTCTAGAAGCTCAATATTGAATCCGTTGTATCTATGTAATTTCAGATCTCCAAGGTCTGAAATTTTTTCCCATGGTAGCCATATGGGTCCTATTTCCAACCCCACAGGTCTGATCTATATTTCATTCTTCAAGAAAGAGTTATGCCCAATCTCCCATGATGACCTAATTATAGACTAGTTCAGTAGAGAGAAATTGTACGAAGTGCCACGTATCACTGTTTTGAACTTTAGTCTTGAAAAAAATATCCAAAAAGCTAAAGTACATCCTATTTCTATCTATTTTTACGAAATTTGAATCTAATGCTCGGACAGAAAGTTGTGACGATTTTCCCAAGGTCGCTTGTTTGACATGGAATTCAGGAGCCTGCAAAAACCCTAACTTCCTCACATCATATCTACGAAAATATAGCGAACCAACATCTAAAATTTTATCACGAGGTTCATCATGATTTCATCTCAAATGGGTTTTAATTTTAGATTCTGAAGTTTCACAGAAAAAAAATTATAGAGAAAATTCCACGATGACTTGTTTGAAGCAGTGAAATCCTTGCATGAGGAGGAAATGAGGGTCACAATTTATAGAAATGCTTAGGTTGAGAAGGTGTTCAACAAGTTAACGTTGGAGGGATTTTAGGAGCTTAAAAAATCATCAATTATTGACTATTCAATGACCACAACCAATGATGAGTGCCATGGCACAACCCCATGGGGTTTTAGCTAACTAACTGGGGTTACTAAGTTCAAACATGAATATCTCTCAAACCGTGAAGAATTACGTGGCATGCCATATATCAACGGAAAAATATCGACGAATAGAATCCATCCAAAAGATCCTTGACTCATAATAGAGTATGCTTTCAAGTCAAAATTCCCATGCAAGATCGGGGTAGTCCCTACTGCTGCTTAGGTTGACATCAATGACAACCATTGATTAACAATCTCCCCCTTTGCAAATGATGGAAACACAAGTACTCCCCCTGTGATCATAACACCTTTTCCTACTGCATTCTCTCCCCCTTTGTCATCAATGACAAAGGGTAACTCCCCTTGACAAACTATCATCTTGCGGACCTATACACACTTGCACTCCCCTTTTCTAATTAGTTAGATAAGAGAAAGATTCTAATGAGAATTTGGGAGAATAACAAGATTTTGGCGAAGATACTTAAATTATTCACGAGGTAATGGCTTGGTAAATATGTTAGCAATTTGTTCCTTTGTGCCAAAATAATCAAGCTTGATATTATTTTTGGCGACCTGCTCTCTAATGAAATGATATTTGATCATAATGTGCTTTTTTGTGGAATGTATCACAATATTCTTAGAGATAATGATGAAACTCGTGTTATTGAAAAAGATGGGAATAGGCTCATAAAACTTGACTTGAAGATATTGTAAAGTTTTCTTCATCCAGAGAACTTTAGTGTAACAAGATGTTATCACGATATATTCTTCTTCTGTTGTGGATAACGAGATTGAAGAATTATTTTTACTTATCTATGAAACGAGGCAACCACCTAGATAGAATGCTGATCCATTTGTACTCTTTCAATCATCAACACTTCCTTGCCAATCTGCATCTATATAAGCTTGGATAACTAGATCATTTCCTTTGGGATATCATAAACCATATTCTTTTGTGCCCTTAAGATATCGAAGAATAGTTTTGACGACAATAATATGAGATTATTTTGGTGTTGCTTGGAATATTGCTACTTGTCCAATTGCCTGCATTACGTCTGGCCGAGAAGCTGTCACATATAGAAGACTACCAATCATAGATCTATACAACCTCTGGTCCACATCCTTTGACGAATATTCTAAACTTAACTTGCAACCTATTACCATTGGGGAAAGGATAGGCTTGCAATATTCCATATTGAATTTCTTGAGCATTTCCTTGATGTACTTGGTTTGATATATAAATGTTCCTTTATCTTTCTGAGATATCTGAAGCCCTAAAAAGTATTTCAGCTCGCCAAGTAGTGACATTTCAAACTCACTTTTCATTTTTGTGGAATTTTTTTTATTTAATCTGTCATCATTTCTTTGAAAGATTATATCGTCCACATATACCTCGATAATTGTTAGGTTATCTTGATCCAATTTCACATATATATTATTGTCTATGTTTCCTTTCTTGAATCCTTGTTGATGTCGATATCCATCAAGATAAGCATACCAAGCTCCAGGAGCTTGCTTGAGACCATATAGTGCATTCTTTAATCTGTAGACACAATATTCCTTTTCAGAGAGCAGAAAACCTTCGGGTTGTTCAATGTAAACTTCTTCTTCCAATTCACCATTTATAAGGGTTGTCTTAACATCCATTTGATAGACCTTGATTTTTCTCGAGCATGCATAAGGGAGAAACATTATGATAGCTTCCATTCTGGCAACGGGAGAAAATGTTTCTTCAAAATAAATTCCTTCAAATTGTGCATATCCTTTGCAGACTAATATTGCCTTATTCCTGGTAACCTGTCTGTCCTCATTCAATTTTTTTCTGAAGACCCATTTAGTTCCAATAATTTTTTTATTCTTTGGTCGTGGAACCAATTCCAAAGTTTCATTCTTCTCCAGTTCTTCATTCATAGCTGCTACCCAGTTTTCATCTTGACTATATTCCTCCAATTTGATAGGCTCAAAAGTTGCTAGTCGACTTCATGAATGAAGCTGTCGACTTCTTCTAGTTCCAATTCCTTCATTTATGTTGCCGATGATTTTATTTTACGAAAGATTCTTTTGACACAATTATTTTAAATATTTACAAGAATTTTCTTGTACATCTTGCCGATTATTTCTTATTTCCTTTTGGTTCATTGTTGTTTCCTTATTTGATTGGTTTTGTTATGGAGCTTTTTCTTCATCCTTCACAGATTCTCCCTCAGATCCCTTATATTTTCTTGAAGGGACAATCTCACTGTCATCCTTTGTAACCCAATATTTATCAAAACTAACATTTATGCTTTCCAATATTTGTTTTCGCCTCAGATTGTAGTATCTATAAGCCTTCCTTTTTCATGAATAACCAAATAAAATACCTTCATCGACATGGGAATTGAGCTTGCCCAATTTTTGATCTTTTATTTTGATGTAGCACTTGCTTCAAAATATTTTGAAGTATTTGATGTTAGCCGGTCTTCCTTTTCATTGTTTGTAAGGATTCATGTTACAATTGTTCCTTAGTAGACCTCTGTTTATAATGAATACAACTGTATCGATTGCTTGAACCCAAAATTTATCATATAATTTTTAGTCATTTACCATTGTTTTGGCCATTTCCAGTACGAATCTATTTTTTATTTCAACAACTCCATTTTTCTGTGTTGTTCTGGCTGTTGAGAATTTCCCTTTTATTCCATTTTCGTCACAGTACTGCTGAAATACCTTGGAAGTGAATTCTCCTCCATTATATGATCTCAAACATTTGATCTTCAAATCAATTTCATTTTCAATCAATTCCTTGTAGATTCAAAAACACTCGAATGCCTCAGTATTTTTCTTTAAGAAGCCAACAACTGTCATTCTGGTGTAATCATCTATCATTAGCATAAAATATAATTCTTCGTCTAAACCTTTTGTTCTCATAGGACAACACATATTAGTATGTACTAATTACAATGGACGTGATGCAAAGTGTTCTTTTGTCTTGAACTCAATTTTTTTTTTCTTTCCATGCTGACAAGATTCACATATCGTATTGGTAGGTTTTGAAATTTTAGGCATTTCTCTTACTCCTTCCTTCTTGCTGATCCTGACCAAATTGTCGAAATTTATATGTCCCATTCATTTGTGCCATAACCAAATTTCGTCTTCTTTCACCAAAAAGCATCCTTTAGGTGTCTCATCCAAAATATATATTTCATTTGGAGCTCTTCTTGCTGTAGCCAAAATTTTACCGAACTTGCCTTTCCTAATTTCATATTTCTTAGAGTTAAATAACATTGTGTGTCCTTGATCGCACATTTGTCCAACACTGAGCAGATTGTGATTCATATTTTCAACCAACAACACATCTTTTGCTAATGAATTCTTGCTTCCCAGTGTGACTGTACCTTCTCCTATAACATTTGAAGACCCTTCATTTTCAAAAGACATTGTTCCATCCTTATTTTCCTTCAAGTATATGAAATTATTTCTATCTCAAGTCTTATGAGTTGAGAAACCAAAATCAACATACCAAACATTTCTGTTGCTTTGAACCTTGAGAGTGATAGCACATTTTTCGATCTTCTTTTTCCATATTTGTTCATTCTGATTTTGCAAGAATTCCTTTGAAGAACTTCCAAGTCTGCAATCTTTAGCCAGGTGCCCAAAATTGTTACATTTGTAATGTTTGACATCATCTCTCAAAAGATCAAATCTGTTACGGAATATCCATTTCTGAAATAACTCCAAAAAAATTTATTTATTCCAAACATACGTGCGACATTATATATCTCTATGTCCAAACCTTCCACATGAATAAAAATGACCATAGAAGATAGGTTGATACCTGGGAGGAAATCTTCTTCGAGGAATTTTCTTCCATGGTTCTTCCTACGAGTCCTTATCTCTTGAGTTGGCTGGGAGGTATACCTGCTTGTTAAATTTTGCATATCCATCTTCTTTTTTTGTCATAGAAGGACTTGCCTCATTTTTGGATTTTTCTTTGTAACCAAGACTAGTCTTGTCACTATTTGATCGCTGGTTGCTAATGATTTCTTCCAATCCCTTTGAGTTGTTGGCATAGTTTTGAAGAGTATTTCCATTTTTTACTTGCTTTTGTAGAGAAATTATTTCATCTTCCAATGCTTCTCTTTCCTTGTTTCTTTCCTTTAGTTTTTCCTTGAGCGATTCTTCAACTCGTTTGTATGCTTCAATATTGATTTTAAGATTTAGGACCTGTTCTCTTTTTGTCTTCAAGAGTGTTTAAATTATTCTTCTCGGCCTTGAGCTCTTTGATAACCCTGATCACTTCATTTTGAAATTCAACCTCAGTCATCTCTTCTTCTTTGTCTCCTTCTGTTGGCGAAAAGTCAGGTCTCGCGGGCAAGACCCAGGTTCAAAGGGTTGTGGCCAACAAGGGGTCCGGTGTAGTCTAGTAACACGCCGGCATTTTCACCCTGCTCTGGGAGAGCAGAGCGTCTCACCCGAGGCGTGCCGCGACAACATCAGTAAGGGGATGGGATCACAGGTGAGGAATAAACTCGCAACCACAGAAAGAAAGAGAATCCATTACATATACCAGAATGTACATGCAAGATCACTAATCAAGTATTCAGACAGTCGAAACTTAAAATTTTTAAAGCAGTGCAAACACATCATAACACATAACCAAAGCATAGAGACAACAATCCTTCTTTATATTATTCTTCGGGCCAATTACATGATTACATAGCTTCCTTCTCTGATAACTCATAAATCAGATACAGATGGGTCTAAGAACAGAAAGGACGAACATAGAAAGTAGGAACCAATGGAGAGAACAGGTCTGATTCTTCCGCGGCTGCTTTCGCATTCAATCATCCCTCAACAATGACCTCAACAGCAACCGATCAACCAACCTCTCTCTCTTCTTTAGCCGGGTGATCGCCTTTTATTCACCCGCTCGTCGCGACTGGCGGCTTCTCTGCGTCTTTGCTCTGGCTTTTCCCGACTTTTCTTCTGATGTCTGCATGTTCTACCTCCTGTTTTTTGCTGTATCTCTTCCATCTGTACTTATCTCTGTTCCATCTCCAGTTATCAAGTGCTTCCGCGCCGCCTTGGTAGCTCTGCAACTCCTGGTCGCGCGGTGCGGTCGCGTTAGCTATGTGTATTTCCTCCGCAACTCAAAAAGAGTCCAAGTTCAAAAATGTCTTGGCTGAAAATTCAAAACTTAAACAAAAACAAGGGCCCCAACAGGCCCCGACCACAATCCTTTGACTTGTCCGCGAGTCAATCGCAAATGACAGTCTCTACCTCCATACCTTCGCTGGCCTCTGTGCCCTGCTCTGCTGTTCCTTCTTCTGCTGCCCTTTCCTGCTGTGCTCCGCCACCTGCTGGTTCAAACAAGGGCCCCAACTCCGGGACCCGGCGGAGTGCTGAATCTCGAAGCTCTGTGAAAGTTGCCACTGCTTGCTGCCATTCCTGCATAAGCAGGTCAGCATCTTGAGCAATTCGGTTAGCCGCGGCTTCATCAATGGGAGTCGGGGTAGCCCCGAACAGTGTGGCGAGTTGGGACTCGGCATTGGCATCCAGCTGATGCATTGCCTCGGCATGGGTGCGAAGGGGCGGCCGCATCTCCCGGAGAGTGTGCTTAGTCGCTGCTGATTCGGCCTCGGTCATCTGCATTTGAAGTTCCAGCTCGTCCGACTGAGCGTAGAGCTGATCTAATCTTGCCGGGTCCGTGGTCGCCCGAATTTGGGTGGAGATTTGTTGCAGTTGAGCAGCAATGGGCTGCGTTTTGACTGTCAGTGCGAGGGAGCACTCCTGCAAGCTGCGTAAAAGGGCCGAAGCCGCTGCTGTCATGGAATGGAGAGTTTCTTGTAGATTGACTGCCTGTGCCTGTTTGGCAGTTACCTGTCCGGAATAATCAGTGGGTGGATCTGGTAGGGTAGGCCGTGCGGCTAACGCCGCCTGTAACTCCTGGTTCTCTCTGCAAATGGTGGTGAAAACGTCCCCGAGCTGGCGAGCCTGTAAATCTATACTGTCTTCTTCTATGCGAGCAGGGAGTGGGGCATTGTGAGCCCGTGCCTCCGGCCATACGCTGGAGAGCGCCTGATTAACAATGTTGGCCTGTTCCTGGAGGTAGGCCTTCTCCTACAGCAGCTGATTGCGCTGTTCAGTAAGCGCCGTGATCTGGTTCCGCTGCTCGGTGCATCGCCGCTGTAGCTCCGTATGAATCTGCTCGGCCTTGAAGGCCGCCCGCCGAATGAGCAGATATAACTGTGCTGGACTCAGTTGTTCTGCATTCGTGGTGCTCGGGGCACCCTGCTCAGGCGTCTGTTCTTGTGAAGATTGGCCCATGGCCGCTGCTCTCTCTGAAGGCTCTGGAAGGTGGACCGGCGTCTGTTGTTGCACCGAAGTGGCCATATCAGGCTCTGGCCGGTCCTGCTGCGTGGTTTGCTCTGTGGAAGGGGCGGTTGAATCAACCCCAACTCTGGCTGGCTGAACAAATATAGTGGCAAGGGGAGCCCGGGATGTGGCCACGGGGTCAACAGGTGGTACCACAGCTGCAGTACTGGAGGTGACCTCCACCCCGTGGTCACCGCCGAAAAGTTCCCGGATCAACGAATCGGACACAGTGGCTGATGAAGTGGACAGATTGGGGGAAGTGGCATGTGGTCTGCTGGTGGAGGGGGCGGTGGATGGAGTGAACGAGGTGGGAGGGAGACGAATGTTGAGGAAGTCTGTTGGATCAATCAGCGGTTCCTCCGGAATCAGAGTGGCTGTGGGCGGCGTGACTGGTGGATCATCCTCCGTAAGGTCTACCACGGGATCTGTAGTGCGGGCCCTCTTGGATGGAGGTGGCCCGGAGGAATCGGGTTCGGGGCCCGGTTCACCCATTGTCATGATGATGGGGGTGGTAGAAGTGAACAGGGAATTGGGAATGGGGGAAGTGAGGGAAGCGGTGGTGGAGAGACCAAGTGACCGATTAAGACGAAATTCATTAAAAGAAGGAAATATAGGGGCGCCACTAGAAACAACCTGGGTTACCACGTTGAGTCTCCGAGCCTGGTCGTTGAAATGCTCCACGACGGGGACCAGCGATTCGGGCAGGGTCGCTGCGGTCCCCGCTGCATCTGTGGTCGTCTCCACCGCAACTTGGGAAGATTCCCCGGCACTGGTCGCGGCAGTCTGCTGTGCAGCCCGCATCCTATCAAAGTTGTATCGGATGACTCCATCACTAACGTGCTGGACGACCCCCGGCCATGTAGAAACCTCTCTGTGGAAGACACTATCATTCAACTGAAAACGCAAGGGCGCCATATGAAACGTGTGGTGCGGTACACAAGCCGGCCGGATGAAAGTGTGGTCATGGCTGACGCCAAACCACACTTGTTCGCTGTATTCATCCAACAGGTTCCGGGGTACCCGTTGCTGAGAGGCGACCACATCGATCATCCGCCCATACCATTCTCGGAACGCCTCTGCGTTCACCTGCCTGCTGCTGGGGGCCGTGGACACCTGCCAGGGAGAATATCGCATCGTGAACGGTTGGCTCCCGGTGAGCTCCGCCGGTGTCCGTATCGGAGGAACATGCCATTTCCACATGGCGAATGCGAGGAGCAAGTACCCATAGATAAAACTGGTGGTCCGTCTGTAATTGTCTTCGCAAGCCGCGAAGAGTTCCTTCAATACAAACGCACTCCAATTCAATCGGGCCCCCTTGACGCAGTGCTCTGCAATAGAAATGGTGTCCAAAGTGCACTCACCCTTGGTGTAATGGTGCATGGTCTTGCTAGCTATCAGGTAGCAAGAAAACCGGATTGCTGGTACATTGATCAGATCTATCTTGGCACCTTTGCCACCCCGGCGAGTACCATACTTTGTGTAGAGGTCCGCCTCAGCCGATTTCCGGGCGCGCTTGGAGGCTGTCTGCCCCGCAGAGGAAACATCTACACCAGTCTGGCAGAGCCCCGTAAGCCGACCAATGTCTGCTGCATGTATTGGAATTTCCTCGTTCAACCATAGGGACCCGTTCTGCACCCGACTGAGGAGGAACCGGGTGCATTGCAGAACTGGTCCGGTGGTGCCGAAGACAGGAAGACTTCGCAAATTCATCAACGTCGACTGCTGGAGGCCCCGGAATTCGTCCTTCATTCGACTGTTAGAGCTGCTCCCCGGTGTATAATGGTGTTCCATGAACGTCTACCAATGCAGGTGGGGAAACTCAGCCGAGTCGGACAAGTTAGCGTCCATGCAGGGTGCATTGTCGTACTTGCCGACCAGTGATTCGAGCCGGTGAATTCTGCGATCAATCGCTGGTTCAGGGACGGAGAGAACAGCTCTCGGCATCTTGGCGCGCCTCTGATAGACCTGGACAACTCGTCTGTAACTTCCTGCTAAGTGCTGAGTGCTCTGGTACTGCGAGTGCTCCGGAGTCGCTGAAACTTCCAAACTGAATTGGTCCGTCATCCCGGTGCCGATAGCCTTCATGCAAATTGGGCCATCTGCTGGCACGCGCGGGGTTGATGAGACTCCATAACGGCAATTAATTCTTGCTATCTTTCTTGCCTGCGCTAATCGTGCGATCAATCGCAGGTCTGTGTATAATCTGACAGTTGCTGACGGCGTCATTGGGAGATGGGCGGACCCGACGGCGGAGAGAACTGCGGCTGATGGTAAATGATTACGGTATGATTACTGTCCATTAAGGGAATTTATGACCAGATCTGAGCTATCCTACGGACTGAAGGTTATGACCTGGACTGACACTGGCACGAGGATAGATCCTTCGTGCAGGACACGCTGGATTGGGAGCGGCGTCATGCTGGACTGGCGCGCCGCCACGCTGAACTGGCGTTGCGACACGCTGGACTGGCCCGCTCCGCGCCATGGGCGGTTGCGGTATAGAGGCCGCAACTGACGGTTTATTTGACTGACTGCAAAGGAATGGAAAAGGCTGACTACGCTCCTCCCGGTTGCGGGAGAATTATTCAACTTACGCTACTCTACGGGTGCTCTCGGTTGCGAGAGTTATTAATGGAAAATGAGAAGTACCTACTCCTGGTAGGGCTTCAGGCGTGCGCCATTCACCCATCCTGGAAGAACTGTGCCGTCCAACTGTGCCAATCGAACGGCTCCGGAGTCACGGATTTCGATGACAAAGTACGGTCCCAGCCAATGCATCTGGAGCTTGCCTGGAAACTTCTAGAACCGGCTGTCATATAAGAGAACTTTGCCGCCAACTTGGAAAGCTTTAGTTTTGATGTGGCGGTCGTGCCATGCTTTCTGCCTGGCTTTCTGAACCTTCTGGTGGAATTCCGCAAGAAATCGAGCCTCATCCAGCTCCTGCAGCTCCTGGAGTCGTTCCTTCAGTGACGCATCCACGGAGAAGTGAAGGGACGTTGCAATCAAAAGGCTGGGGACGGTGAACTCGGCGGGAATCACAGCTTCCCGGCCGTACACCAGCTGGAATGGCGTCTGGTTTGTCAACCGTTTTACCGTGGTCCGGTAAGCCCATAATGTCGCTGGCAGCCGCTCATCCCAATCATCCCGCTGAGCGTTGCAAATTTTCGTCAAGCCCTTTTCAAGAATTTTATTGAAGGCTTCCACCGTACCATTGGCCTGCGGATGGTATGGGCTACTTTTATGATGCTGAATCATAAACGTGTCTAGTAGCGACTTGACCATGGCATTAATGAAATGCGTGCCTTGATCACTGGTCAAGCTTCGGGGGCAGCCAAAGCGGCTGATGATGTGCTCAAAGATAAATCGAGCAGCGGTCTCGGCGGAGCAGTCGCGTACCGCTGCTGCTTCAGCCCATCGTGTGAGATAATCAGTCGCCGTAATGATGTACCGGGCTTTGGAATGGCGAGCGATTGGTGCAATGGGCCCTACAAAGTCAATAGCCCACTTCTCAAATGGCCGCAACACGTGCACCGGGTGTAGCGGAAGCTCATCCCTGTGTGAAGGCCGTCCCGTCCTCTGACAAATATCGCAACGTTTCACATAGGCCTTACAGTCTGTATGCACCATTGGCCACCATAGGCCAGCTTGAAGTACCTTCCTTGCGGTGGGTTTAGCACCCACGTGTCCTCCCGCAACACCGCTGTGACATTCCCACATCACTGCTTCCCGCTCATGGTCAAGAACACACCTGCGCAACACCTCATCCAGGCCCAGTTTGTATAGCTGCCCTGCGATCAATTGATAATCGGCCGCCCGGACAACCAAGTGGCGTTTCTGAAGCGGCGTGTAATCCTCGGGGCACTGTCCCGTGGTCAGATACGTGGCAATGTCAGCCAGGTAGTCTGGGACCGCTTCAACTCGAAATAGATCAGCATCCGGAAGCTGATCATCCAACGGACCTTCATTTTCCCCCGACTCCAATCTGGATAAATGATCGGGACCAACATTCAACCTGCCCGGCTTGAAAATTACATCGAACGTGAACTCCTGAAAGAGTAGAAGCCATCGGCAGATTCTCCCTTCCAACACAGGCTTATTGACCAAATATTTTAATGCTGAATGGTCCGTGAAAAATGTAAATTTACCGCCCAGAAGGTAGTGGCGGAACTTCTGGAGAGAGTACACCATCGCCAACGCCTCCCGCTCGGTCATGGTGTAATTCTTCTCCGCATTAGATAACCGTCGGCTGGCGAAGTATACCAGGTGGTCAACTGTCGTTTCCCCGGGTTGCGCCAGTACCGCGCCAAGTGCAATCCCGGACGCATCAATGTGCACATGGAACTGCTTATCCCAATTCGGATGGACCAGTATTGGAGCCGTTTCCAGTTTCTCCTTCAATGTGTCGAGTGCCGTCCTGCACTCCACCGTCCACTCAAATGCTTCGGACTTCCGCAACAGTTTCTCCAGAGGGGCAGTGATTTTGGCGTAGTTGCGGATAAACCGCCTGTAATATCCTGTGTGCCCTAGCAGTGCCCGCAACTGCTTCACGTTCTCGGGGGCCTCCATGTGGACAATAACCGCGACCTTGGCGGGATCAACGTAGACCCCTTGCTTACACACCACGTGACCCAAGAGTGTGCCGAATGGTACTGCAAAAATACATTTCTTCAAGTTCAGGGAAATCTGCAGCTGGCGACACCGATCGAACATAACACGCAACAGGGAGGCGTGTTTCTTCAGTAGGCTGTAAACGGTCCAATCATCCATATAGACTTCCAGGAACTTGTGAATGTACTCCCGGAAAGTAGCAATGACAATCCGGGAAAACACAGCCGGTGCGTTCTTCAGACCAAACGGCATGACGTGGTATGCGAATGATCCCCACTCAGTCGTGAATGTTGTCTTCGCCTTGTCTTCCTCGGCGATGCGCACTTGATGGTAGCCCGAAAACCCATCAGTGAAGGAATAAGCTTCGTTTCCCGCGACGTGATCTAGAACTTCGTCGCTGAAGGGAGTGGGAAACGGATCATGAATACAAGCATTATTCAAACTCCGATAATCCACGTAGACACGGATTTCTGCTTTGTCCTTCTTGTTCTGGATGACAATGGGACTTACCCACTCAGCTTCCTCTACCGGAAAGATGAGTCCCGCAGCCAGCATCTTGTCGATCTCCATCTTGACCTTCTCTTTGATACGTGGGTTCAACCAGTAAGGTCGGTGCTTCACTGGCCGGGCTCCTGGTTTCAGTGTGATGCGCATCTCGCCCAAATCCCCTTTGATCCCCTTCAGGTCCGCAACTGAAGACAGGAATAGATCTTCATACTCCCGGAGGAGACTGAAAATTTCTCTGGTCGTCTCCTCGTCCCAGTAATCTCCCACCGTTGCCAGTTTCGGTTTCTCCTCCGTTCCAATGTTCAGCTTCTTTGTCTTTAGGGGCTGCAAATGGACTCCTTCTGTCGTCGGCTCGTCACGGACACTCCGCTCGCTCTCCTTCTCGTCAAAATAGAGATGCCTCAGGTCTTCCAAACTGTCGTCCCCTGTTTCGCCGTCAACCCGTTGGCAAACCACTTCGCTCTTGACCCCTGAGCGTGACGCCACCGGGCCCTCATTGGGCTCGGGATGGCGGAAAAACAGAACCTCCTTGACGGCTTGTAGGGCCTGAGATTCCTGCGCCGTCTCTCCTTCGAACGAGAAGCTCTGGACGAACTTTTCCGCAACTACTTGCCAAGAGTGGGTCCCCCGTTTCCGCTCTTCCTCTAGGTACCAGGCCTGGGGGATTGTACCCAGGGAGTGGATAAATCTGTGGACCCACAACTCCTCAGGGTACCTGGCGCTGCGCCACTGTTCCTCGCACGCCCGCAAGTGCTGTCGCGGGTCTGAAGCTCCATGATGTTTAAGTGTAATGCAGGGCCCTTCATCCTCTTTGAAGCGTGCCCGTAGCGCATCCGCCACCAGCTCCCATCGCAACAGAGTGTTGCGGTGATTGTTCCACCATCGTCCCGATGTTGACTTCAAAGCCACATCCAACAGGGGTATCCGGCATTCTTCTGGGACCCGGTCTTCCACCTTGGTGATAAAAGTATTCACCGCTTGCATGTTTGACAATGTGGGGTACCCGCGGATCTCGGTCTCCACCCACCGGACCTGAGCGATGGCGGCACATCTCCGCGTGGTGGTCTCATAACCCCCTTGTTGCCAATCTTCCCACGCGAGCTCGGAACCGAGCTCCGAGCTCTGCACACTCCGCCAACTGATAGACCCTGTTGCGGTCGGGTTGATATAATCGTCCCGCCTTCCTGCAGTCATCTGATAGAGATGGTCCATTATCTGAGCATCCTCCCGATTATCCACCGGTTCTGTGTATTGCGGACCCTGATACGGGTCGAGAGGCTGAGTGACCCTTACCTCCCCATCCTCAAAAATCATCAGCTCCTTCTTGAGGTCGATGATCGCGTAATTCTCAAAAGCCCAATCAATGCCAAGTAGAGCAGGATAGGGGTCCTTATCGCCCATGATATCAATAACCTCGAAGTCGGTATATGTCTTTACCCCCGCAACGTCAACCTCGACACCCTCAAGTCGGCCGATTGGAAAAATACAGTACTGGTTCGCCATCCTGAGTTGGATTGGGGAATAAGCGAGCCGTGGCTTTCCAAGAGCCTCCCATGTCTTCCGTGGCAATATATTGACGTCAGACCCCAAGTCCAACATGGTGTCGCTGATTTGGAATCCCGCGACCTGCATGTTAAGCTGGAATTCTTTGCCTGTTCGTTGCTTGTTCCGCTTGACGCGTTGCACGTATTGAGGCCTAGTGTCCACCATATTTCTGGGTTCTGCACGCCCCTGCAGTGCTCTGTCTAACACATGCTTGAGCTGCTGCCGCTGCTCAGCGTCATCGACAATCCTGAGAAATAGCCGGAGCCAGTCCTCGACCACAGCATCTGCGGCGTTCTGAGCACCGGTTTCCGGCTGCCGGGGCTCCTCCAGCCCTCCCTCGTTCCGCAACTGGGCGAATGCCTCAACCGCCTCCTGGAAGTACTTCTTCTGGACTTCGGGCCTAATCAACTTCTTTGGGGATGCCGGCCGCACCACTCGGGCTGGTTCCTTCTCATGGGCATCCTCTCCAGTCTTCTTTCCACCTCGGGTTACTATCGCAACGTTCTGCCCGTTGGGAGTTGTGGTGCTGCGCAGTTCTGAGTTTACCAGGTTCGCTCCCCTCTGCCGCACCCGTTCTTCCCATTTCTTGATGAGCTCCGGGCAGTCTTCTGTAGCATGGGCGTTGACCCGACACTGGGAACACCAAGGCCGTCGCGGGAGGGGACATTCTCGAGCCACATGACCCTCCTGGTCACAGTTGTAGCACTTTACCGGACCGCGTCCTCCAGTCCGGCCTCCGCGCATGCCGCCACCTCTCCCCCTTGTAGCCTCGTTCACCCTGTACGAGGGACGATCTAGTCGATCCGCAAGTGCGTCAAGCGCCCTGCACTGCTCAGTGGTGTGCGTTGTAGACACACAGAATTCGCAGTATACATTATTCGGTACCGTGGAGTACTTATGTAATATCGGGCACATCCGAGGAGGATGCCCCATTGTCCGGCAAATCTCACAGTACTCTGGGGTGGAGGACCCTGGTTGCGGTGGAAACCCCGCAAAGGCCTGTTGCGGCTGGTATACTCCCTGCGGGTTCATTGCCGCGCCACCCCCTGGTGGTGGACCCCCCTGGATAGCCGCAACTGAGGGTCCAACTCCTGCGCCGCGCAACCAAGGACATTCGGTTGCGACGTGCCCCTCGACCAGGCAATGAGTACACCAAACATTCGGTCGCGCTGGTCTTGCTGGCTGAATTTCCTTGAGCTTCTCAGTCAAACTGGCGATCTGGTGTTGCAACCCTATCAGAGAAGGGTCTTGCGGGGCCAGCCCCCCCCTGTATTCCTGGGGGTATCCCGCCATGGCTTCAATCTTCATGGCCTGCTCCAAAGCATCCTGCAGATTATCAATCTTCTGCTGAGTGAGAGGGGTTCGTGTCAAGGGGACCAGAGCCTTGATGAACCATTCCCTCTGGTGGTTTGGATCGATCAGGTAGCTCAGTTTCCTGATCGCATCCTTGAATCGCCACATCAACTCCCACGCGGTCTCTCCTTCCTTCTGCTTAATTTCCCACAGCTCGGACAGGCCCTGTTGGTCTGTCTGGGGAAGCTTGAATTCGCGGAAAAAATCCCGCTTCACGTCCGCAATTACAGGGTTAGGGTGCGCCTCGGACCACTTGATGAACCAACGCAAAGCTCTCTCTCTGAGCGTGGTTTGAAACTCTATTAACTTCCCTGCATCCGGCGTCTGTCGAGCCCTCCAGATGGCTTCGCACAGATACCAGTGTTGTTCTACATCGTCATTTCCCCGGCCCGAGAACTCTGGGTACCGGGTGAAAGGTCCAGCCATGTATACTTGCGGAGAATTAACCAGGATAAAACCTCCAGGTCCTGGTTGCGTAACAGTCCCGCTAGGGAAAAAACTACTACTAGTAACGCTGCTGCTACTGGGCGTTACCGACGCCGCTGAACTACTAGATAACTGACTTAATGCTTGTAACTGAACAAAAATATTTCTTAAAGGTTGATAAAGTACCAGGGGAAGGTCGGGATCCTGGCCATGCGGAAGGTGGGATGTAGGGCTGCCTGGAGGGGTGGGTGCCGTCTGATCCTGAAACATCTACTGCATCACGTCGTGCCATTCGTCATCGGAACTTTCTTCGGGCTGCATCTTTTCATTATCCTTGCTAGTCGTTACTGCTCTTTCTCGCGTCGTTGGGCTCCCATGCACCCACTGTACATCTGCTGCTGTCCCGTCTCCTGTCCGGGTATCCAAACCCATGGTTCTTGTCTTCTGAGGCGCCTCCTTCTGATTTTTCCTCTCGATCTCCCTTCTCTTCAAATCTCTCATTACCCTTCTTCGCCACCTATCGGCGATCTGTGCCCGCCGATGCGCACGTGACTCCCGCAACTTGCATGCGGCCTCAACGTCCATCCCCCGCTCCCTACTCTTACAGTCTACACAGCATCGGTCCCCTCAATCCTTCCCCCAGTACGGGTGGTTTACGCTTCCATACTCGTTTTGTGGAAGTCAATCAACCCTTCGTCCACCATTAGGGCTTTGATCCACAGCGGAATCTCTTTCAACAGTTTTCCCCTCAGCCCTGAGTGAAACACAGCCTCAGCCTTCGAGAAAGATTGGTAGCACTCAGCGGCAAACTCCACAACGTATCCTTCCAACGTGGTCTTTACCCAAAAATCCACTGCGCGGGTTAGTTCAGTATCTACCCAGTGCAGCGCTACCAAATCTTCGTGCGCCCACCTGCGGTTTATCTTCCGCAAGCCTTCTTGGGCCACCTTCGCTCGTAACCTCCGCAACCAGTTGTAAAGATCCGTGGGAAACCTTCCCCAGAAAATTTCGTACGTATCGCTAGCTGAGTCAGAGAAAAGAACAAGCTCCCTGACCGCCGCCTCCTTTTTCTTGATCAGCTCCGCCCGCTGAGTAATGAAATGGTCAAGATGATCATCCCACCATCGCCGTATTGCTCCTTCAAAGATCCTCGAGACCATGATCTAGATCCCCTCATAACATGCAGGTCCCGGCAACGGAACCATTTGTTGGCGAAAAGTCAGGTCTCGCGGGCAAGACCCAGGTTCAAAGGGTTGTGGCCAACAAGGGGTCCGGTGTAGTCTAGTAACACGCCGGCATTTTCACCCTACTCTGGGAGAGCAGAGCGTCTCACCCGAGGCGTGCCGCGACAACATGAGTAAGGGGATGGGATCACAGGTGAGGAATAAACTCGCAACCACAGAAAGAAAGATAATCCATTACATATACCAGAAGGTACATGCAAGATCACTAATCAAGTATTCAGACAGTCGCAACTTAAAATTTTTAAAGCAGTGCAAACACATCATAACACATAACCAAAGCATAGAGACAGCAATCCTTCTTTATATTATTCTTCGGCCAATTACATGATTACATAGCTTCCTTCTCTGATAACTCATAAATCAGATACAGATGGGTCTAAGAACAGAAAGGACGAACATAGAAAGTAGGAACCAATGGAGAGAACAGGTCTGATTCTTCCGCGGCTGCTTCCGCATTCAATCATCCCTCAACAATGACCTCAACAGAAACCGATCAACCAACCTCTCTCTCTATCTTCAGCCGGGTGATCGCCTTTTATTCACCCGCTCGTCGTGACTGGCGGCTTCTCTGTGTCTTTGCTCTGGCTTTTCCCGACTTCTCTTCTGATGTCTGCATGTTCTACCTCCTGTTTTCTGCTGTATCTCTTTCATCTGTACTTATCTCTGTTCCATCTCCAGTTATCAAGTGCTTCCACGCCGCCTTGGTAGCTCCGCAACTCCTGGTCGCGCGGTGCGGTCGCGTTAGCTATGTGTATTTCCTCCGCAACTCAAAAAGAGTCCAAGTTCAAAAATGTCTTGGCTGAAAATTCAAAACTTAAACAAAAACAAGGGCCCCAACACCTTCTTCGTCAGATGCCTCTTACTTATTGTGCTTGTCCATAAAAAATACTCTTCCGTTGATTTCTTTTTCATTATCAATTTCGTCATCAGATGAGGAGCTATCTTCTTTGGAGAATAAACTCTTCTTAAAACATTTCTTCTTGCCTTGATTTTTGAACTTCCTCAGACTTCTCTTTCCTTTCGTAACAATGTCATTTTTGTGAGGACACTTGGGCGAAAAATTCCCAACCTCACCACAATCAAAACATATCAATGGAAGTTTAAATTTGATTTTCCCCATATCCATTCTCATTTTTCACATGAACTAGGCAATTTATTTATTTGAAAATTATTCTTCATCTTCTTCCTTACAACTGCAAGTTTTCACTTTCGGAGTATGCTTGTCCTTACTAGTCTTTTTTGTAGAAATTTGAATAATAGCTGAATTATTCACTGAGATTATCCTGATTACACACTATTTAAGCTTCATGCATAATACATAACCTCTTCTACAATTGATCATCAATATGCGGAAATAGAAAGCAGTCGCATGCGCTCATTAAAACATAATCAAGCACACATAGAACATAGTATGTAATGGGGAAAGAAATAGCTGAAAACCCCCAACTATCTGTATATTATAATGATAGAGAACATGTAACAATACATAGCACAAAGCTCTCACAACTCTCAGCACTATCTCAATGCTACACACAAAAACTAGCACGGAAGATGAACAAGTCACAGGTTCAAATCTCCTCCACAAGTCTGCCTGCCTCTACTGCGCAATCCAAGTTGATTAATGATGAGATCCAATTTTGAATACCACTAGCTTCAACTGCGCAATCCTCATTAGCAATCTCCATCAATGTGTGTGCAAATCTCATGCACAGCCAATAGTCACAACTGATAGTAGACTCACCCTTTCACCCACCTCTAACACTGGTCTCCACTGAACTGTCCATGCATTGGAGTTAACTGATGTGTTATTTAGTTGATTTATGAGTTAATAATTAGTGAATTAATTAATAATTAATTCACACCACTCATCACTAGTGTATTTTTCAGTTAGACTAAATACAACAAGTTCAACTAAGTTAAACCGAACACAACTCCACCAACTGTCTCATCAACTCCACCAAACTCTGCCACATGAGTTCTAATTGAAGTCAACCATGCAATAGCTCAACTAACCCTTAGGAAAAGTGTATTTCCTTCTGTCAGCTGCATGTGCCACATCCAAGCATCAAACTGAAGTGCTCCAAGAGGATAAGATATTGTTTATAGTCTAAATATTATTAAGGGTTAATAATATTTGACTGTTCTATTTTTATCCCGGCAGTCTAAAAATAGAAACCACCCAATGTCTAAAAATAGAGGTCCATCTATTTTTACCAACTCAGCCAATCATCCATAAATAGCATCCTGCAACTCATAGACCATGACCCATATGTCTAAAAATAGACATAGTCTAAAAATAGACTTTGCACCAAAAAAAACCTGTGGGCCCACTTAGCGAAGGCGACTTCATTTCACTAAGCTCCATCATCTTGTTGCATTTTCAACACTCCCTCTCAACAAGATATGGATTATCTGCAACCCCTATCCTACCTCTGTGGTATTCAAATTTGCTCCTGGTGAGCGCCTTCGTTAAGATATCAGCATTCTGATCCTCCGTGGGAATATATGAAAGTAACATGATTCTCCGCTGCACACAATCTCTGATATGATGGTACCTGATGTCGATGTGTTTGGATCTATCATGAAATACTGGATTAGCCGAGAGTTTAATGCAACTCTGGTTATCGCAATAAATCACAGTAGGATCCAAGTGTGACCCGAACAACCCGACCAGAATCTTCCTCATCCATATGGCCTCGCATGTAGCCAAGCTTGCTGCCATATACTCAGCCTCTGCTGAACTGAGTGCCACGGATCTCTGCTTCTTGCTGTACCAAGAAACTGTTGTCGACCCGATACTGAAGATCCCTCCAGATGTGCTCTTTTTGTCCGTTGGGCTCCCTGCCCAATCTGCATTCGTGAAGCCACAAAGCTTCACCTCATCCTCCTATCTGTACCACAAGCCATATCCAGATGTGCCTCTAAGATAACGCAATACATGCTTGCCTGCCTTCCAGAAGAGCTTGGTAGGCCTAACCATAGCTTTCGAAAGCTGGTTAACAACATAGCATATATCGGGTCGTGTATTGACCAGATACATAAGCGACCCCACCAACTGTCGATAAACAGTGGCATCCACTACCTCCGCTGAAGTAGCATCCTCCTTCCTCCAACCTCCAGGAAGAGGAGTATCAATGTGGCCATGTGCGCCCATGCATGTTGAACTCTTAGCATCGAGTTCTTATACTTCATCCGAGAAACAAACAGCTCCACCACATCGCGTCGCCAAATCTCCAATCCCAAGAAATAATGAAGGATGCCCAAGTCCTTCATCTCAAACTCTCGTGCAAGATCCTCCTTGCATGAAAGTATCAACTGCTCATCGCCAGTCAAAATAAGATCATCTACATACAGTACGATGATCAACAGCTTCCCCTCCACCACAATCTGGTACAGGTTTGGATCCGCCTCACTCTCGGAGAATCCAAGCCCGATGAAGTAGCTGTCTATCTGAGTGTACCAAGCATGAGGTGCTTGCTTCAGCCCGTACAGTGCTCTCTTGAGTCGGCACACATGCGACTCACTGCCGAAGATCTCGAAACCTTCAGGCTGCTCTATGTACACCTCCTCCTCAATAACTCGTTTGGAGGAACGCAGCCTTCACATCCATCCGATGGGTGGTGCCAACGACCCCATCCGCGCTGAGAGAGCTGGGATCATCCGTATGGAAGAGTACTCAGACAGAAAAGTCTCCTCATAATCGATCCTCTATCTCGTGAGAAGCTCCTACAACAAATATTTCCTTCTCACTTCTCCACACTCCCGCCGCCCGCCCGCTTCACTTTGTAGATCCATCTCGAACCCACCACTGATTTCCCTTCCAGCCTCGGGACAATCTCCTATGCACTGTTTCTGACAATCGAATCATACTCTTCCACCATGGCATCTACCCATGCGGGGTCCTCCACAGCTTCCTCGAAAGAGGATGGCTCTGTCACGATACATTTGCTCATAAGAGCCATGTATCCAGTGTACCGGTCCGGTGACTGTCTCTGTCTACGCTGTGCTATAGGTGGTCCTACAACCTTCTCTGCATCTCGAGCCAGTCGCTCAGCTTCTGTAGTGCGCTTGCGCCCTCTGATGGTTGGCGCTGCATGAGTGGTCTCTTCCACTTCATGAACTTCCTCTTGTGGCTGATCCACATCCGGAAGCTCCTCCTTAGGAACCAATAGCTCCTCATCTGCATGCAAGTGTGGCTCCCTCTCAAGCGAACACTTCATGGCTTTCTCCTCCTGAAATTTGATATCCCGTCGCACAACAGTCTTGCGACTGTCTGGAAAATACACATGATAGTTGTGGGGCGTATCAGTGTACCCCACAAATATCCCAACCTCTGCGGTTGGATCCAGCTTCTTCCTGGCATCCTTCGTCACATGCATGTAGACAGGTGAACCAAAAATCCTCAAATGGGAAATGTCAGGTCTCTTACCAGAAAACGCCTCCTCTGGTGTACTCATGCCAAGTATCTTGTGAGGACAACGGTTCTGCACATATACTACAATATTGCATGCCTCCGCCCACAAGTGAAGGGGTAGGCCCTGGTCATGCAACATCGCCCATGCAGCACCCACGATCGTTCTGTTCTTCCGCTCAGCAACCTCGTTCTACTGTGGGTTATGGGGTGCTATGAGCTCTCTCCGAATTCCTTCTGCGCTGCAAAAGTACTTGAATTCAGTAGAGATGAATTCACCACCATTGTCGCTCCTAAGAGCCTTCACATACTTCCACAATTCCTTCTCAATTAGCACCTTGAACTCACAGAACTTTGAGTATGTCTCGCTCTTCTTCTGCATGAAGAAGATCCAGCACTTCTGAGAAAAATCATCAACAAAGATCACATAGTACTTGTGCTTTCCTGTCGAAGCTACTGAGAAAGGTCCACACACGTCTGTGTGAATTCTCTCAAGGATCGCCGTGGCGCGAATATCCTTCTTGTGAAAGGTGGCTTTCACAAATTTTCCCAAGGTACACCCTTTGCACTGATCTGACTGCGCAAGAGTGCCCTTAGGAAGCCTAGTAGAAATCTGCTGTAGTATCTTCAAAGCTCCATGGTGAAGGTGGCCCAATCTCCGGTGCCACAGCTCGCCATCATCCCAGCTCACCACTCCTTCCGCCTTGCATGCCATTGTTGCACAGCCATCTACTTGCAACTGATAAAGGTTCTTGACCTGAACCCCTATCTTCCGAGTTTCTCCAGTTGTCTTACTACGCAGGAAAGCCTTTCCCTCGCTGAAGACAACATCATACCCCTTGTCTTCCAACATCGCCACAGAGATCAGATTCTTCTTCAATCCTGGAACATGCATCACTTCCTTCAATACGAAGGGTTTACCAGACTCCCTCTCAAAGGAAATGGTACCGATACCGGTCGCACTGTATCTACCATCATCACACATCTCGATGTGCACTCCAAGATCTTTCTCATCCAGATCTGAAAACAGATCTCGATCTCCAGTCATGTGAAAATATGAACCACTGTCCAGGAACCATATTGATCCCATCACACTTGAGACCAAGCATGCGATCAGTGAAAATCCAGCTCAAACTGCAAGGCTAAGGCCTCTCCCGCTGCAGATCTAGCAGCATGCTTATTTTTCTTCTTCTGCGGACAATTTGTGGCATAATGTCCGTGCTGGTGACAGTGAAAGCACTTCACCTTGGAAATGTCTTTCTTCTTGCCTTTCGCACCGGAATGAGAAGATTTCTTTCTCTTCCCCTTCTTTGATTTGGCAGCCAAAGCGCAATTTTCTTCATCATATGCCTTTGATGAAGGTCCGTCCCTGGTAGTCTGCCTTATCTCCTCTTGCATGAGATCCGACCAAAGTCGCTCCCATCCTGGCAACTTCTCCCGACCATTGATAGAGTCCTGATAGGAATGCCAACTCTTCAGAAGACCAAGGAGAGCCAATTCAACCAAGTCCTCCTCATCGACAGTCACCCCAGCACTTCCCAGCTCATCCCTGCATTGGGTGAACTTCGTGAGGTACTTGGCGATACTGTTGCCTTTCTCCATATTAATGTTTCTGAGTTTATCCTTGAGCGCCAACTTCCTCTGGTCGCTCTTGCTTTGGAATAGATCTGTCAACGCTTTCCACATCAAGTATGGAGAAGATTTTCCATGCAGGCTGGATACAATGTGATCCTTCACACCCTCCAACAGAATCCTTCGACATTTCACCATCTTCTTTTGCCAAGCTTCAACTTGAGCAACATCAGTAGGCTTTGGGATCTCAGCATCTATGAACTCCTTTAGCCCGTTATCATCTAATACCGCCTCCATCCGGTCCTTCCATACAACATAATTCGAACTACCCTCAAGGGCATATTCTAGTCGCAATCCATTGAAAGACATTTCAACTCGGGCACCAAGAAAACTACTGCAAATTCGAATTCCAAATTCTGCTGCAAATTCGAATTCCACCAGGTCAAAAATCAACCGCTTCGGATCTGTGAGAACAAATTATTTCTAGCACAGAGATCGACTGTAGGGGCATTTACTGGATATATCACCTTTCAGAGAAAGGATGGATCCAGAGGCTACCTGGCCTGATACAGACTCTGTCTACCGAAATAAAATTGTAATCACTGTAATAGATCCTGATGATCAATTTGCTCCGATACCATGTAGAAATTTGAATAATAAATGCACTATTCACCGAGATTATCCCGATTACACACTATTTAATCTTCATGCATAATACATAACCTCTTCTACAATTGATCATCAATATGCGGAAATAGAAAGCAGTCGCATGCACTCATTAAAACATAATCAAGCACACATATCAACACAATATGTAATGGGGAAAGAAATAGCTGAAAACCCCCAACTATCTGTATATTATAATGATAGAGAATATGTAACAATCATGGTACAATACTCCTCACAAGTACTCAGTACTATCTCCATGCTACACACAAAACTAGTATAGAAAAATGAACAAGTCACAGGTTCAAATCTCCTCCACAAGTCCGCCTGCCTCTACTACGCAATCCAAGTTGATTAATGATGAGATCCAAGTTCGAATCCCACTAGCTCCAACTGTGCAATCCTCATTGGCAATCTCCATCAATGTGTGTGCAAATCTCATGCATAGCCAATAGTCACAACTGATAGTAGACTCACCCTTTCACCCAATTCTTAACACTGGTCTCCACTGAAACTGTCCATGCACTGCAGTTAACTGATGTATTCTTTAGTTGATTTATGAGTTAATAATTAGTGAATTAATTAACAATTAATTCACACCACTCTCACTAATTGTATCAATCAGTTAGACTAGATACAACTAGCTCAACTAAGTTAAACTGAACACAACTCCATTAACTGTCTCATCAACTCCACCAAACTCTGTCACATGAGTTCTAACTGTAGTCAACCATGCAATAGCTCCACTAAACCCTAGGAATAGCGTAATTCCTTCTGTCAGCTGCATGTGCCACATCCAAGCATCAAAATCGAAGTGCTCCAAGAGGATAAGATAATAAATGAGATGCCCAAATATGGACAAGGGTTAATAATATTGATCGTTCTATTTTTAGCCCGATAGCCTAAAAATAGAAACCGCCCAATGTCTAAATAGAGGTCCATTCATTTTTACCAACTCCACCAATCATCCATAAATAGCATCCTGCAACTCATTGACTATGATCCATATTTCTAAAAATAGACATAGTCTAAAAATAGACTTTGCGCCAAAAAGAGCCTGCGGGCCCACTTAGTGAAGGCGACTTCATTTCACTAAGCTCCATCATCTTGTTGCATTTTCAACATTTTTGGATGCTCCGAATGTTGTTTCTAGGTGATATGTGTCATCCTATTCTTCAATACTCATTTCATATGCCGTAAGGACTCCATGCAATTAATCTTTGTTGAGATTGATTAGATTCAAACTATATTCCAAGACAAATACTTTTGGGTTGAATCTTGCTAGCAGGGTTCTAAGGATCTTTCAAACAACAATTTTTGTGTCGACATGTTCCCCCAAACCTTCCAATGCATTTTTTGTTTCATCAACATGCTGAAATTATGAAACAATATTTTCATCTTCCTTCATTTTGAGTTCCTCAAAATTTTCCCTATAAATTTGAAGCTTTTCTCCTTTCACGTTTGAGTCACCTGCATATATATTATCAAGCTTTCTCCATACTTATTTAGAAGTTTTTCAACTCAATACCTTAAGATAAACATATTTTATAAGCCCACTGATAATGAGATATTTAACCTTTTCATAATATACCATATTTTTCTTACCTTATTCATCCTGGGTCGATGCAAATAATTTTTCAACTATTTCCCATATTTTGTATCCTTTCGCCAGCAAATGAACCTGCATTATTCCACTCCAAAGTGCATAGTTATTTCCATTGAACAAAGGAAATTTATTCTTAGTATAATCCATGATCTCCTTCTAGTTGTTAGACTGCTATTGAAGGAACCAAGCTTTGATACCAATTGTTGGAAATACTGAGAAGGGGGGTGAATTAGTATTCCTTAGCAATTAGCACTTTTAAATATTTTCAGAGTATTAGTTAATATTCAATTATTATTAATGTTTATCCAGTAACAACAGTAAATAATAGAACACAATAGGCACATGAATTTTAGGTGGAAAACCCCCTATGGGTCAAAAACCACCGAACTCTTTTCTATAAATTCTTTAATCTTCAGCCCCAACTGAAATGAAAGATACAACTTCCTAGAATTCTAGAAAAGCATTATTCTCTAGCTCCCACTAGAAGGATGACCCAACGCCCTGGTTTCTTTAGTAGTCAAATGAATGGATTCCCAAACAACCTACCTACCACCTTGAAGTGTTCATAGGCTCCAACCATGCACCAACCTAGCACCTCCCTGCCACCCTATGATGATCAGAAATAAGACAAGATTGTGGACTCTTGTACCAGGGAAAATGATCCAGGATATAATATGATACACAATTATTTTATTGAACAAACCAATCACCCAATCACACTATGACCTGCAACTCAACCATAAAATTATCCAATAATGACTCCTATACCTCCCAAGAATGCCTCTTCAACTCTAGGTATATTTAATATTTAAAAATAATGTCTCTTTTAAAATTTTGCAATGACAATTTTTACAACACTGAATTTTGACATGACTTGATATTTGACTTGACACTACTTCTTAGATCACTAGCAGCTGTTGAGGTATTGTTGTGATTACTTCAAGTAATGGTACTTTGGCACTGCACGTCCTTCTAGTATGTGTCTGAGTTGTCCTATTGTGTCCTCCTTCCTGTACATGTATTAATGAACAATACCCAAACCAATATACAAAAAAATACTTACATTGTCCTGCAAAACATATGTCAGAGAAATATTCAAAATTCAAATGTAAATACGTTCAAAATTTATGAAAAAAACCCAAACAAACATACATACAAAGTACTTACATTGTTCTGCAAAAAACATGTCAGAGATGATATTCAAATTCAATTGCAAAAACTAATCATACATAGCTTTATCTAGCAGACTTACCCTTTACTATTGATGTGTGGTCCTTACTGCAATGATCCTTGAATGCATAATTTTTCTTGACTTCTAGAAGTTTGATATTGAATATGTTGTATCTATGTAATTTCAGATCTCCAAGGTTTGAATTTTGTCTTATGGTAGCCCTATGAGTCCTCTTTCTAACCCCACAAGTCTAATCGATATTGGCTTCTTCAAGAAAGAATTATGCCCAATCTCCCACGATGACCTGATTATAGACTAGTTCAGTAGATCGAACTTGTATGAAGTTTCATGTGTCACTGTTTTGACCTTCGGTCCTGAAAACGATACCCAAAAAACTAAATTCCATCCACTTCCTATAAATTTTTACGAAATTTGAATCCAATGCTCGGAGAGAAAGTTATGACGATTTTACAAAGGTCACATGTTTGACATGGAATTCAGGACCCTACAAGATTGAAACTTTTCCATGAGGTTCATCAATATTTGGGCTCAAATGAGTTTTAATTTTCGCTTCTGAAGCTTCGTAGAAATAATGTTATATAGAAAATTCCACGATGTCCTGTTTGAAGCAGCGAAATCCTTTCATGAGAAGGATATGAGGGTCACAATTTATAACAATGATTAGGTTGAGAGGGTCTTCAACAAGTGAACGTTGGAGGGATTTTAGGAGCTTAAAACATTATTAATTATTTACTATTCAATAACCAAAACCAATGATGAGTGCCATGCCACAACCCCATGGGGTTTTATCCACTAAATGGGGTTACTAACTTCAAACACGAATATCTCTCAAACCGTGAAGAATTACATGGCATGTCATATATTAATGGAAACTTATCGATGAGCATAATCCATACAAAAGATAATTTACTAAGAATAGAGTAATTTTTCAAGTAAAAATTTCCATGCAAGATTAGGGTAGCCCCTAGTGTTGCTTGGTTTTACATCAATGAAAACCACTGATTAACAGTCCAGTCCGAAGCCAATAAGGTGAACAACTTCATTGAGCGCATTCAACACAATCGCCAAAAATTCCATGAAATATTGGATAGAGCCAATGCTAATTACAAGTAGTGACATGATCAACATCGGGTGCCACACAAGTTCCAGGCGGATGACAAAGTTTGACTGCATTTGCAGTAGTAGAGCCTCGCTGGGCCCCACCGCAAGCTTCAACTGCTCCGATATGGGCCATATACCATCACCAAGGCTATAGGGGATAGTTCCGTCGAGATCAGTATTCCACCATTCCTTGGTCTTCACCCAGTGTTCAATGTTGACCGCCTTCGACCTTACTTTCCACCATTGCTGGACACATCCGACATTGTAGAACAACTCACACAAAAAGCATTAAACCCAAAATGCATGGAACAAGCCACAACTGATCGGATCATGGAAACATAGATAAATAACACCAACCATCAGAGGATCGAGCTACATCTAGTTGTCAAAGCAGGGAAACTCCTTCACCAGGGCAAGTGGTTCACTAGGGACCAGATTCAACAGAAATTTCCTCACCTCATGGAGGCTCTACACGTAATGGGGACCATTGCTTCCTAAGGTGGGAGGAATTATACAGGTGGACATTGGTGGCCACCCACCTATTCCACCTATAACTCCATTTAGTTTCATCAGTTTCCTTGTTTATAGAAACATTTACTATTTTTAGGAGTTTTTCGGGTCCTAACTTCTAGAGCAGCTTTGACCCCCTAAACGATGTTTTTTTGAGGTTCGTAGAAGGCCTATAGCTATAGGAAAGGGAATGGATATGGTCCTACAAAAAATAATATATTACTCGAAGAGATCTTTCAGACGATATATCATATGTGCCAAACATAGATAATATGACCAAGTTGCAACCCGAGGAAGTTGGTTTCCCAACTAACCCCAATGGGGCCCACAAACTCTTGGTGTTCCATATCCCAGCGTTAGGGATTTTGTTGTTTAGGATTTCCCCATGTTTTTCAATAATAAAAATGACCTTGAGCCTCATTGTAACACAATTCAGAGGCATGTAGCCGCCATATCTCTTCTCAAAGATAAGCTACCATTGCCCAAGCTAGTTTATTTCCATACTGTCTGTAAGCTTATTTCAGTTATTGATATTAATGAAATGATGTATATTTTCTTCTACATCTCTAAGTTTATGTTTATTTTTTTATTTTATTGTGTTCCTGCATAAATATGGATCACTTTCCTTTTAAAAGGGATGCATTGGAGTAAAGGGGAAATGCATGAAGCTATCAGTGCAAAGAGATGATTTTTCCTCCCTAATGGGTAGTCAGATGAGAACAAGAATGGGATTAAAAGGGAAATATTACCTTACCCCTCGGATGAAATACCCTACCATGTTATCAAGTACATTTATTGTGAGGGAAGGCTAATAATAATGTATTCTTATAATTTTAGACTCCTCTACCAACTAAGATTTCAAGATCATATACCAAGTCATGGGTGGTTAAGTGTCCCATATTTCCTCCTCCAATACATGAAAGATATGGGCACCAAGTGAATATGGGTAAAAAAAGTTACCTATCCTATTATAACCTAATTAGATTAATAGTCATGGATGCATTAGAACATATTTAGTGTCCCATTCCCTAGGTAGGATTTGTTGATATAAATAAGAAATCCTTGTTAGAGGTCTACGATGAATTGTTAGAACCTCATAAAGAGTTGGAAAAACCCCAGGATGAGTTAACATAACCTCAAACAAAGTTTCAAAAAAAGTTGGAATAACCTCATGAAGAATTAAAAAAACCTTAGGTAGAAGTTAAAAAACCACAAAAGAGTCCAAATAAAAAGAGGAAAGAAGAGGCAGTGGCAAGCCCTGAAGCACAAAGAGAAGGAGAAGAAATTTTGGATGAAGAAGAAAAGGAAATTAAAGTTGTATTAGAAACACTTATCATTCCCACAAATCCAAATACAAGTATACCTACCCGATATATTGCTTATATCAAGAGGAGAAAAATCACCCGATCAATATGGTATAGTGGCAATCCAATACCTCCTTCTTCCACTCCTATCACTGTTGAAGAAACCCTTAGCCTAGAAAAGGAAGAGATTTGATATGTAAAGGAGTAGAAATTAAAGGCACCAGAGGTACAAAAAACAATAATACAAACACCTCTTGAGGAAATGAGGAAGTAAATATAGTCAGAGGGGCAAGGTGCCTCGCTATAGGAACAATTTTCCCTACTATAGGAACAACCTGTAGAATTATAGGAGATTGAAAGGATGAAAAATAAACTAGCTCCAAGGAGATCCGCCTCCTTATATTCTTGGATCAAGTCAAGAAAAAAAATTCCTATGCACTTATCACCATAACTATTCTTCACAGTAGAGCAAGACAACGTTGAGACTCACCGATGGAAGAGGATCACCCAATCTAAAGGTGTAATAGATATCATCAATATGGAAGATGAGATGAGGAGAATGAGAGAATAAATGACACTCTTGAAGAAAATAGAAGGGTTCACATAGAGAAATAAAGTAAGAAATTAAAAAACCAGTTACAACAAACATAAATATTTCTATAGAGGAGGGACTCTCATGTTTCAACCTTGGAAACGTATTTGGGCACCATGCACACCTCTCTTTATCAATTGTAGATAACCCTCAAATAACTAATCCTTATTCCTAAAAAAGACATGGTGCTAGTTTTAGATAAACAACCTTGCACAAAAAGTGGATATCCCTCTACAAGAAGTCAGGGACTTCATTGAATTCTACCTACAATGTAGTATAAAAGACAAGGCCAAGGTTACTAAATTTTACCTTCACAACCTTGTGCTTCTAGATATGACCATATGGGAACCAAATCCATATTTGGGAGATGCACAATTATTGAACCTAGCACCTTGGCTAAGGCACATGGAGGTTAGCATTGAATAAGTAAATAGGACCATGGATGGAGAGATAAAGGAGCCACTTTGGATTAGACCTGAACACCCAAATCCATCCAACCTCACCTCCACTCATGCAATCCTAGCAGAGGATTCTAAAGTATTGGATATTTACAAACAAAGGAAAGTGGAGGCCATCTTCCACTTTGAATATACTTTCAGGTTGTTGGGATAAGAAATCTCATAATGTTTCAAAAGAAGATGGCAAGCAATTCCTCACAAAATGAGAATTAAAGAATATCATTCCCTTAATATATTACAAGCTACACTTGCCAATAATTCGTTGTATAAGAGGATCATTCAAAGGATTTGGGTCCAATGGATTGGACTTATATCTAATCCACCCCTGTTGTTAGAACTTTAGGAGCATCAAAATTAGGAAGAGGAGTAAAGGGAGTGGTATTACATTGAAGAGAATGTAGGTTTCCATTTAGTAGACACAACCACCTCCAACTTAGCATGTAATGTCAAACAAGTTATCAAAGAAATGGATGAGGAAAAACATAGGAAATAATATGAATAGGTTTCTCAAAGGGCGAGAAACAATTTCAATAGGGGTTTATGATGGACTTTCCAAATATGTAAAACATAAGGCCCATATAACCATTCCTAGGCACATAAAGGCTACATTAAGCCTTCCTTTTTGCACTTAATAACACTTTCCTAACTCAATGTATTTGTAGGAGGGTTAAGGATATTTTTTTAATATGTTCTATGTGCCTAATATGATTATTGTGAAAGATATTAAGAATTAAAAAGTTTAAAATGTTCATGTTAGGATAAATGCTTTGGAATTGTAATTTAATGTGGGTGTAAATAAGGCATTCTAAGAGTTTTTTTCATATTCAACATTTTTAGTGTCATAAATATTAGAGATTATTTCGACCCACAACATTTTGGGAATTATTCAATGCCTAATTTTATTACGTACCTCACGAGAGTTTGTTCTTATTTTAACAATGTTTATTTTCTTCTTTATGTTAGTCAAAACATGAATATACTTTTGATCTTCAATATTAGGGTTGATCACATCTTCATAGTATCTTATTTTTTTAATATTGTAATTCGTTATCCCACCACAATTTCTCTTTAATTTCAGATTAATAATATTTTAAGTATTATCGTTATTATGTAAAGTGGGGTTTTTTATTTATACCTTAATGATCTAGCCAATACTTCACATCTTTATGCCATTGCCTTTTCCGTCATAGGTTGTTTAAATAGGAAGTCTCTTATCATCCAAACAATCTTTTAACTTATTAAAGTATATGCAAAAATTAGTAGGGAACTATTAAGGGATAATCTTGCTTGAATCCGATATTAGATTTTTTTTTTAATCAACCCTTATTGCCCCTAAATTCGGTAGTAACATTATCATACAATATTACCACGACAACTCTCAACTTGAAAGGAACTTTTAGCTCCTCTAACCTATTCCAAAGGTTATTCCTAGGCATTTTGTTAAAACATTTTCTAAAATAAATGAAACAACATAAGATATTGGTTTTATTATTGCAACACTTCTCTTCAATTATCCTAAACCCAATTGTTAGGATATTATGACACATAGGAAATAGTTAAGAATAACTTATTCTAGTTTAGAGTTATGTAAAGTGTGTTTCTTTACCATGTACATTTGTAACTTATAATCCGATGGTCACGATTTGTAGTGATTCGAAGGTTATCTCTCTCCTCGGTATTAGAAACACTTGATCCGTGGCTTAACATCTGATTGGTCCATGATCTATATTTAAAGAGCATGGAGGGTCATTCGTCTGGTAACCATTTATGAGAGAAACATATGTAACTTTTCTCTTTATATTAATAAATTGCCTGAAGTGGCCGTGTTGGCTCAGGCCGTGGATTGTTTCCCTCTTCGAGGGTTTTAACCATGTGATTATACTGGTGTACTAATTTGTGATCTATTTGTGAGTGGTGACCTTTGATTCTTGATCTAAGGAACTTACCCTGTAAATTCCTACATGGTATCAAAGCCATTTTGAGGGCCACATCCGTTGTTGATCAAAATCCGAAGCTGGTTTGACTACATGTGAATTCCATTTTGTAGATATACTATTTTTGAACATTTTTGGGCTTTGAGAACTGCTCTATTTTGTTTGGAGCATCTGTTATAGTGAAGAATGGCTTTCATTTCATGCGAAAAGGTTTCTGGCTGCCCAAGTTATGACAGTTTAGATCTGGAGGTATAAAGTATTTGTTTTGCAGTTATATTTGTTAATAGTTCTGCTTATTTCAGTTCCATCTATTTATTTTCGGTTTTTAGGTTTTATTTATTTGCCAGATCTATACCCTCTTCTCTGTGTGTGCTCTTTTCTCTGTGCTGCGTGTGGTCTCGGTAAATCAGAAACAAGAAAAGGGATTTGTTTTTCTACGTATGCTCTTTCCCCGCGTCTTTGTGCGATCTTGGGAAATCAGAAATAGTGAAAAAATAGATAGTTTCCGGTAAGGCTAACTGAGAATCTAACATTCTGCCATAAGGCTTTGCATTTCATTTTTTTTTGCTAGGTTTTTGTGTTTTTGTTGTTTTTTTACTCTTCGGTGTGCATGCATTTTCCTGCACACCCAAAAAAAAAAAAAAAAAAAAAAAAAAACCCTTCCTCCTTTCAAACATTTACAGAATCCTTTTACTATCTCACTTGGTGAGGAGTTAGTTTATGAGAATAGAGGTCAAGCTTATTTTTGTAAAAAAATTTTGTTAAAGGGGCAGGATTTTTTTTTTTAAAGTTGAACTTCATCATCAAATTTCAAACCGTTTTCTAAACTATTCAGTATTTTAAAAAGGCATAACTTCTTCATCCGAAAGCCATTTTTCGAGCCATTTTTTTGAATCAACCTAATTTTTTGAGATATTTCCATTGGAACAGTTAGTTTCAGCTTTTATCAGCTTTAGTTTTTAAAAATGGAAAGTGCATGCCCGATTATTCTTAACAGCACCAATTATTTCCAATGGCTACCTCACATGGTAGATATACTTAGAATTAATTTCCATTTCTCAAGATTTTCGATTTCATATCCTTGACATTGACACCCCTCATGAAGCCCTGGATAAGCTAAATAATGTCTTTGGCATTCAAAATAAAAATCAGGGCCCACCAGCTTGAAAATAAGTTTCTTACTAGGACCCCAATAATTTCTCCTCTATTGAGGGTTTTTTATCCAAATTCAAGATCCTTAGAGTTCTTTGAGAAGGCTATAAGGTCAAAAAGGAAGATGGTAGCCTCATTGTTGGAATAGGGTCTCCTGCAAGCCGTGAAACTGGTCCAACTTTGCATATTTTTTAGTATAAGTATTCTAGCGCAGGGGCTTTGGGGTGGGTCAAAGCCCCGAAAGCATTGCAATGGGTCAAAGGGTAGACCTAGAGTCCGCAAACCATGGTGTGCGGACCATAGGAAAGATTAGGCTAGATTGTTATAAATAGAGGGACATTTTGAATTATAAGGGAGAAGATTATGAGATCTTGATGCGAATTGTGGCTTAGTATATCTGTTTGGGTTTTTGGGGAAGGGACTCCTATTGGTTGTGTGCGTGGAGATCCCTAGTCCTACTATGTGTGAACCTTGCTGATGTGTGTGCAGGTCGGGTTTGGGTATTGTAAGAAGGATCTGAAGGATTAATGAATGAGAAATGTTGTTGAGTAACTGAATCTATTTGTACTGTTGATGCGAATATTTGATAGCTGTTATGTTATGCATATTCTGTGTTAAGCTGCGAAAGTAACTGTGTTAAGTGTTTCTACTGTGCAAACCTTTGATCTGGGTATGTTCTGTTATGTTTTGTGCAAAGAATAATTGTAATGTTGCACTATTGTTTTAGAAGTTTATGTTTTTTTGAGTACAGTAAGTATAGTTGACCTTGTGCACGTGGATGCGAAGGAGATATATACATCCAGTTCTGGGATATGCGATCTGGTCATTATAAAAGCTGGACACAGCTCTGCTTGGCTTACCTATCCTCTCTCAGGGTGTAGAAACCTGGTTCCAACACCCACCCATACTGCTTCGGGTGAGACTTTGACCTGCGCACGCAGGTCACTGCCAAAAGGGCCAGTAGTATAGGGGTTTGTTGGAAAACCTTAACCTCCAAACCTGGGTCAGGACCCCTTGAGGAAAAATATGGTTCCGTTGTCGAGACCAGGAGCATTTTGAGAAGGGGATCGGGTAATGCCAAGAAAAGTATTGGAAACTTGAGAAGAAAAGCAGAGTAGGTACGTTTGAATGATATCCAATCTGGACGAAAGTACAATGCGGAGTGGTAAGTACTATCGAACCAATCTAGAAGGGGATAGATCTTTCTATAGCCCGTTAGAAGGAATAGTTGTGCAAAGCCAGCTAGCTACACCATCTTCAGAACCACATAAGGGTAAAACCTCGCCCGAAACCTCACCTGAAGAAGATATGGCGGCACAATTGAAATTACCTACCTTCAAAGGTGCGAGAGATGAGGACATGGACCAATTTTGGTTTGTTGCAGACTTGGTATGGACTGCATAAGGTGTGGCAAGCGATACTGTGAAAAGGGCGCAACTATCCTTGGCCTTCGAAGAGAGAGCTATGGACTGGTATATGCAATACATATCTCAAAATGGAAGTGCGTCCATTCAAGATATTAAGGATGCTCTGAAACAACAGTTCCAAAAACCTAAGACCTACTCTCAGATCGTAGCAAACGTGAAAGATTTCAAGCCAGGAACAACTGAGTCTGTATGGGAAGCTGATCAAAGACTAAAGAAAGCAATCAGAGAAGGAGGATTTAAGTATGACGATAGATAGCATACGGAATGGTTCATCGCTATGCTGCTACCTCACTTGCGTGTACCTATGGGCCACCAAACCTTCGAATCACATTAAAAAGCTTTGGAAGCCGCCATGAAACTAGAAGCTGCTCCTAGAGAAGACACTTCGGTAGGAGTAAAAAAAATTTAGGAGAAGCTTGGAGCTATGCACATGGAGATTCAGAACCTATAGAAGTAACGACAAAAAGGAGCTAGCATAGACCTATGGTGCATACGATGTCGGGCATCTGGACATACGAAGGATCAGTGCCCACTATTGGAAAATTACATCCAGGCAGGAGGACCTAGTCCGTTACATCCAGGAGCAAGTGGAGAACCCAACCTATTGCGTCTGGGCTCAAGCGGATCTGTGTTGTGGTGCAATGACTGCCGTGTAGCAGGGCTGCATGATATGAACCATTGCCCCCGGCTAGGTGCGTACATCTCGGAACTGAAGCAAAAATGGTGCATATTCTTCCGGTCGGTAGGACATGATGAGAAGAACTGTTGAACTTATGATATGATGATAGATTAAGGAAATTTGTATAGGGTGAAATCAGACCCTGCATCACCAAGATCTACCACAAGCTTTGGTGGCTCTCCAGCTAGGGGCAGGGGAGGTCGGGGAGGAAGCGCAGGTCGAGGACGTGGATAGCTAATCTGTTATAACTGAGGGGAAGTAGGAAAATTTGCAAGGGACTGCCCAAATCCTACAAGGAAATCCTGCCGATATTGCAGACAGTTGAACCATGCGATTGAAGATTGTCCAATCTTGATAGCAAAAATGCAAGAAAAGCAGCCAACACCGATGCAGAATGTACAAAGATTTAAGGCTGAACTACGAGACAGAAATCTGAGTGCGAATGTTGTAATGCGCAATAGGATGGCCACCAGGGGACCTAAGAAGGAGGCTGCAAGGGGTCCTCTAATCTGACAGGCACCTATCAACCAAGAAGGGTTGGACCAAAAAAAGGGACAAGAAACATTTGTCATAGTCCACCAGGACCTTGCTAAGACAGGGGAAGCTATTGTGCAGACACCTACACACCTCAAGATGGGTGACGATATGAGACCATTCCTGCAGGCGTGTATGAAGCTATTGTGCAACCAAAGAACCGAAGAAACCTTCAGGCATTGATAGATAGCTGCGTAGTGTAGTCCCACCTATCTCTAAGAGTCCAAGACGTGCACAAGCTAGGCAGATATAGGAAACGCACCGGTAGGGAGATGAGATTAACTGCCCAAATCGGTAACTATGAAATGGATCATGTTGTATTAGACTTGGGGTCAGATGCAAACGTGCTACCTAAGCAAACTTGGCAGCAAATGGGAGAACCCAAATTGGAGTGGTCTAATATCCAGCTGCGTATGGCCAACCAGTAGAAGATTATACCTCTGGGGAGACTATCAAAAATCATGGTAGATATCGCCAGGGTCAAGGTCCAGGATGATTTCGAGGTAATTTAGATTGTAGGAGATGCAGACCCATACCCTACACTCTTAGGACTGGACTGGGCCATAGATATGGGTGGTATCATCAACCTCAAAAAGAGAAGCATGGTGTTTGAAAATAACGGAACAAGGGTGATAGTACCATTAGATCCTACGGAAGGTGAGTGCTACACAGAGCCAGTACGCGGTGAAGAAGAGGTGGATCAAATTTACAAATTGACCATGCGGAACGAAGATTGGATCAATCTCACAGTGGATGGGGTACTCTGTTGGGAGGAAAACAGTGAATGCTTCTCTCACTCTAATGAGGAGATGGAGAATTGGCAAAACCGGTTGCACAATGTCTCGGCGCTACGATGTCTTCGAGTCACAAGGGACTTCTGCTGCATTTCCTCAGAGGTAAGAGATCTACCCCATTTTGATGAGTCCGGTAGCATCAAGGAGTTCCTGAGGACACTGGAAGCTACGGTTCCGAGAGAACAAAGACTATGGGCCCTTAATATAGCTATGTGAGGAACACCTTGTGCGATGGTGGGACACCCACAAAGAAGCATTCGAGGATTGGGAGGAATGTCGGGATAGGATGATCCTGCGGTTCGAACCCTCGGCTGACGTACGAATCAATACATTCCTTAGACTAGGAGATCCCCATGAGCATCTGCTCACCTGGATGAACAAATGGTCTGACTGAACTACAGAAGAGTGGGTTCATCTATTTATTCATGCCTTGGGGCCTATCCCCGTCGCATGGTATTTAGATGCAGAGCTACATTAGTGCACCCACCACTGGGAAACACTAAAAAATGACTTTATAGGAATGTTCACGCTAATTGGGGGGACGGAGGTGCTCGAAGAAGCTCTGTAGGACATTGATGCTTTTGTATTTAATGACTTGTGCCATCATGCTGCACCGAAAGTCTTGACATGGGAAGTGTAGATGCAAGACATAGTCGACTGCCAGAGCTTGGCGATAGAAGAAGAGGAAGATAATCCTCAGAACGTCTCTGTCCAGAATCCAAGGGAGAACGTACAGTTACTGGACCCCCACTGTAGAATATTGATGTTACCTAGCCTCTCAAGCTATGCGAAATTAATATCGGGATGGAAGAACATCCTAAGTTGGCCAAAATTGGGGACTATTGGGACGAAGGAACCATAGGCATAATTGCAGAGCTCCTTACAGAATATCAGGACTTATTCCCAACAAAGTTTTATGAGCTCAAATTCATCACAGGGGACCTAGGTGTTATGCACATCACTTTGAAACCAGAGGCGCGACCCGTAAAGTAGCGGCCTTACCAACTGAAACCTAAATATAAGCAAAAGGTCAAAGAAGAACTGGACAAAATGCTTGTTGAAGGTATCATTGAACCGGTTGAACAGTTGGATTGGGTAAGTCCGATGGTCGTCCAGGAGAAGAAAACAAAGGGGGAGATACGAATCTGCGTGGACCTACGCAAGTTAAATTATGCTTGTGTACATGACCCCTTCCCTACGCCTTTCTTAGACGAAATCCTTAATAGTGTGGGCGGATATGAAGCATATTCCTTCACCGATGGGTTCTCAAGGTACCACCAGATCAGAATCGCACCTGAAGATCATAGTAAGACTACGTTCGCAATGGAATGGGGATCCTTTCAGTATACAGTCATGCCCTTTGGTCTCAAGAATGCACCTGGTATCTTCTCGATAGTAGTAGTTTCCATATTCAAATAGTTCATCCATAAGTTTCTGGAAGTTTATTTCGATGAATGGACTGCATTCAGAATGGTAAAGGAGCATGTCTCCAAACTGCGCATGATTTTGGATGCCTGTCGAAAGCACCAGATTTCCTTGAATATCAAGAAGTACATCTTCTGTGCGCCTTTTGGAATCTTGCTTGGACACATAGTATGCCGACAAGGGCTGATGGTTGATCCTGCGAAGGTCACAGTCATTATAAACCTAGTGGTCCCAGCAACAGAGAAATAGCTGCATTCGATTCTCGGACACACGGGCTACTACCGAAAGTTCATTTAGGGGTATGCACTGATCACAACACCCATGGAAAAACTGCTTAAAAAGGATGTTTCCTTTTTTTGGAATGATGAATGTCAAAAGAGTTTTGAGCTACTCAAAGAGAAGTTGGTCTCTGCACCCATACTAATATTTCCTAATTGGTCGAAGGAATTTCATGTACATGTGGATGCATCAGGAATCACCTTGGGTGTTGTCCTAACTCAACCTAGGGAGGGAGATATTGATCAATCAGTTGCCTTTGCTAGTCAAAAAATCTCTGGCGCAGAGCGCAACTACTCCACCACCGAACAAGAGGGATTGTCTATGGTATACACATTACAGAAATATCGACACTATCTATTGGGAGGACACTTTAAGATGTTTACCGATCATTCGGCTTTAAAATACCTTGTGAACAAGCCTGTGTTGGGGGGGAAGATTTGCAGATGGCTCTCGCTATTTCAGGAATATCATTTTGAAATCATAGTCATGCCAAGGAGGCTGAATGCGGGTCTGGATCATCTGTCCTGCATTGAGATGGGCGAAGAACCTACTAACTTGGAGGAAGGATTACTGGATGCGCAACTGTTCTCCATTAAGGTCGTTGACGCACACTTCACTGATATCATTCAGTTCCTAACTACAGGCGTGGCCCCAACAGAATAATCGGTAGAACAGAAGAATGATTTGGTTACTCGGGCGACAGACTTTACTATCATCACAGGCTGATTATACAAACTAGGGGCTAATGAATTACTACGCAGGTACGTCCTAGAACATGAATGACACGCCGTCTTGGCAGAGGCGCCTTCTTTTGTCTCAGGAGGCACAAAAGATCTTAAGAGTTGGGTTATGGTGGCCTACCCTACATCATGATTCTCACGACTATTGTAAATCGTGCGATACATGCCAGCAGACAGGACGACCCTCACGAAGAGATGAAATGCCATTGCAACCACAAATAGCCTTGCAGGACTTTGACAAATAGGCTATTGATTTTGTAGGACCAATAAATCCTCCAGGAAAGAAGATGGGTGCGCGCTACATTATTACTGCCACTGACTATGTCCTTCGCTGGGCTGAAGCACAAGCAGTAAAGGATTGTACTGTAGATACCGCTGCGCACATCGTCTTTGAAGCAAATCTTGACTAGATTTGGATGCCCAAAGATCGTGATGAGTGACAGAGGCACGCACTTCGTTAATGAAATGATACAAGCCCTGAATGAGGAATTCCGGATCCATCACGCAAAAAGTACACCATATCATCCACAGGCAAACGGGGGAGTCGAGGCTTTCAACAAAATCTTAGTGCAGGCATTGACCAAGGTCTGTAATGCTGATCGCAATGATTGGACGTACGCAACCCCTCTGTTCTTTGGGCCTATTGGACGACCTGCAAGAGGCTAACAGGAAGGACCCCATTTCGGATGGTCTACAAAAAAGAGGCCATTATGCCAATGGAATACATGGTTCCTAGTCTACGTATTGCAACATTTACAAATATGGTAGAACCTGACATCATGGAAGAACGCCTTGCGCAGATTTTGGCGTTGGAAGAAGATCAGTTCGTTGCTAAATTTCATCAACAGGTTTAGAAGGCTCGTGATAAACCTTGGCATGATTGGCATATTTTCCAAAAGACATTCGTGGAAGGCGACCTAGTCCTCTTATACGATAGCCAATTTGCGAAACACCGAGGGAAATTTCGACAGCACTGGCTTGGTCCCTACACTGTTAAGGACATCACGGATGGTGGAGCAGTTAGGTTAGCTACCCTATGCGGTGACGTGTTATGAGGATATGTCAATGGCATTTGGATCAAACCTTACAGGGTTAAATGACTATATGGCTGGAATAGTTATCTCAGGCAGAATAGGCCCACTAGGGATGGGGCGCTGAGGCACGAATGAGATACGCACGCTGGTCAGGATAATCAAGTAGCTTGAGGGACAATTGGTGGACCCGCGGTCGCAGTGACTCAGGATGAGTCACAAGATTGTGTTGGGGGACTGTTGGAACAGGGTCTCCTGCAAGCTGCGAAACTGGCCCAACTTTACATATTTTTTAGTATAATTAGTCTAGCGCAGGGGTTTTAGGGTGGGTCAAAGCCCCGAAAGCATTGTATTGGGTCAAAGGGTAGACCTAGAGTCCACAAACCATGGTGTGTAGACCATAGGAAATATTAGGCTATATTGTTATAAATAAAGGGAAATTTTGAATTATAAGGGAGAAGATACTGAGATCTTGAGGCGAATTGTGGCTTAGTAGATCTGTTTGGGTTTTCGGGGAAGGGACTCCTTCTGGCTATGTGTGCGGAGATCCCTAGTCCTGCTGTGTGTGGACCCTGCTGCTGTGTGTGCAGGTCGGGTTTGGGTATTGTAAGAAGGATCTGAAGGATTAATGAATGAGAAAGGTTGTTGTGTAACTAAATCTATTTGTACTATTGATGCAAAACTTTGATAGTTGTTGTGTTATGCATATTCTGTGTTAAGTTGCAAAAGTAACTGTGTTAAGTGTTTCTATTGCGCAAACCTTAGATTTGGGTCTGTTCTATTATTTTTTATGCAAAGAATAACTGTAATGCTGCACTACTGTTTTAGAAGTGTATGATTTGTTGAGTACAATAAGTATAGTTGACCTTGTGCACGTGGATGCAAAAGAGATCTATAGATTCAGTTTTGGGATATGCGATCTGGTCATTATAAAAGCCGGACACAGCTCTGCTTGGCTTACCTATCCTCTCTCAGGGTGCAGAAACCTGGTTCCAACACCCACCCATACTGCTTCGGGTGAGACTTTGACCTGCGCACGCAGGTCACTGCCGAAAGGGCCAGTAGTATAGGGGTTTGTTGGCAAACCTTAACCTCCGAACATGGGTCAGGACCCCTCGAGCCAACACTCATCTATTTCATTCTTGCTAAGCTTGGCCCTGCATACTCTGCATTTGTTTCCACCTTCCATTCCACTAGAGAAGCCATCATTTCTTCAGGAACCACCTACAAGAACCTATATTTTGATGCCTTTTGTGATTCTTTGATAAGAGAACAAGAAAAAATATTACACCTTGGTCTTATCACTTCTGGAAACGCTTCTAAGAAAGCCTTAGCAGCCCAACAACAATCATATTGAAAGAATCCCAAGAAGTAATATCCGAAAAGGTATGGTCCGAAACCAAAAAAGGGTCCTAAGCAATTTCAACCGCAAACTGAAAAAGAAACTCACCAAAATGATAAGGCATACAAAAAAAAAGGAAAGAAGACAGATAGACATTGCAAATTTTGCAATCATGATGGCCATATAGAGTCCAAATGTTTTAAGAAGATGGAAGCCTTAGAAGCAGCAATGAAGAAGCACAACATCAATTTGGAGCACTTTTCACCTTCATCTTCAGGAATGGCACTTTTTTCTTGTGTTTGTCAAGCATCAAGATCTGGTTATGCATTAAATTTATCTTCTTCTTCTCATTCTCATCAGTGGCTCATTGATTCTGGAGCTTCTTACCACATGACAAAAAATAAAGCCATGTTTTCTTCTTTAAATTATTGTAACACCAAACATATTTATGTTGGTGATGATAGATCTCTTAGTGTTGTAGGATCTGGAACCATTCATCTAGATAATGTTCAGTTTAATGATGTACTATGTGTTCCTACCTTGTCATGCAACCTTCTATCTATTTATCAGATAACTCATTTATGTGGAGGGAAAATAGTAGAATTCTCACCTCATGATGTTGTAATCAGGGACCTCAAAGATCCTAGACATATTTTAGCTACTGGAATTGTTGATGATTCCATAAGGTTGTATAAGTTTGACAATTTTGGGTCATCATGTCTTCCCTCCGTTTTTGTTGCTCATAATGATGATGTGAGCAAACTTTGGCATGAGCTATTTGTTCACTTAAACTATCGCTCCCTTCGAACTCTATGTAAGGAAAATATGGTGACGGGTCTTCCTATGGTATCTTGTCGAGATGGTTTTTGCTCCAGACGTGTACTCGGAAAACATCATCGGGATATTTTTGACAAACTTGCCTCTTGGCATGCTTCAACCCCTTTGCTGCTTGTGCACGGTGATTTATGTGGTTCACTTCCTGTTGTTTCTTTCTCTGGTTGCGAGTACTTCTTAAATTTCATTGATGATTTTTCCAGACACACTTGGGTATACTTCTTAAAACTCAAGAGTGAATTTTTTAACATGTTCTTGGCCTTTAAGGCATTTTTTGAGAAACAATCTGGACATCCAATTATTAAGTTAAGATCAGACAATGGAGGAGAATATGTTAACAAAAAATTTATCAACTTTTGCACTGAGCATGTCATTCAATTGCAACATACTGTTTCGTATACACCACAAAAAAATGGTGTAGCTGAAAGGAATAATTGCACCTTAAAAGAAATGGCTAATTGTATGCTTCAATCTAAAGGACTTAGTCTCAATTTTTGGGTAGAAGCAATTAAATGTGCAAATTACATAGTAAATCACACTCCTACTAAGGTTTTAAAGAATATAACTCTAGAATAAGCTTGGATCCCAATAAAACTAGATGTAAGTCACTTTCGTGTTTTTGGAAGTAGTCATGACCTATTCCGGTCTGAAAACATAAAGCCTTAAGACTACAGTGAAAATGCATTTTTGTTGGATATTCTGAAGATGTCAAAGGATATAGACTTCTTCAACCAAAATCCAAAAATACAATCATTAGAAGAGATGTTAAATTTGATGAAAATATATCTGTTGAGATTGCAACAAGATGATGAGCTTAGTGGAAAGAAGTCGCGTTCACTAAGTGGGCCCGCAGGCTATTTTTGGCGCAAAGTCTATTTTTAGACTATGTCTATTTTTAGACATATGGATCATGTTCTATGAGTTGCAGGATGCTATTTGTGGATGGTTGGTCAAGTCGGAAAAAATAGATGGACTTCTATTTTTAGACATATTAGGCAGAATCTATTTTTAGATTGCCAGTCTAAAAATAGATATGTCGAATATTATTAGCTCTTAATAATATTTGGACTCTAAACATTATCTTATTCTCTTGGAGCACTTCAGTTAAGTGCACAGGAGCTGACAGAAGGAATTACGCTATTCCTGAGGGTTATGTGGAGATATTGCATGGATACTTCAGTTAGAACTCATGTGAGAGAGTTTGGTGGAGTTGATTGGGGAAGTTAATGGAGTTGTGTTCAGTTTAACTAATCTAAACATAGTTGAGCTATTTGTATCTAGTTTAACTGATTGATACAATTAGTGAGAGTGGTGTGAATTAATTATTAATTAATTCACTAATTATAAACTCATTAATCAACTAAAGAATACATCAGTTAACTTCAGTGCATGGACAGATTCAGTGGAGACCAGTGAAGAGGTAGGTGAAAGAGTAGTGTGACTATCAGTTGTGACTACACTGGTGCATGAGTTTGCACCACACATTGATGGAGATGCCAATGAGGATTGCACAGTACAATCTAGGTGGTTCGAAGTTAATTATGGGCCATTCTTCAGCAGGGATTGCGCAGTAGAGGCAGGCTATCAGGTGGCAAAGATTGGAGCATGTGATTTGCTAGATCGGGCTTGATTAGTGTGTAGAAATGGGAGATTGTACTGAGAGCTTATGAGGAGCTTTGTATGATGATTGTTACATGATCTCTATGACATATAATATACAGATAGTTGGGGGTTTTCAGCTTTAAGCTTTCCCATAAAATATTGTGTTCATATGTGTGATTGTTTATGGTTTTAATGTGCGCATGCGATTGTTTTTATTTCCATAATTAATGATCAATGGTAGAAGAGATTCTGTATTGTGAATGAAGTTAAAATAGTGTGTGATTAGGAGAATCTCAGTGGATAACATATCAGTTATCAAATTTCTACATGGTATCAGAGCGATATTGATCATTGGAGTAATTGCAAAACATTGAAGCGGTTGAGTTTTGAGCTGGTGGAATTCGAATTTGCAGTAGGGTTTTCTTGGTGTCGAAGTTGAGATGTCTTTCAATGGATTGCGATTGGAGTATGCCCTTGAGGGCAGCTTGAATTATATTGCATGGAAGGATAGGATGGAGGCGGTGTTGTATGACAATGGGTTGAAGGAGTTCATAGATGCAGAAATTCCAAAACCTGCTTCTAGCGATGCTGCCGCACTTGACTCATGGCAAACGAAGACAACAAAGTGTCGAAGAATTCTTTTTGAAGGTGTAAAGGATCACATAGTGTCTAGCCTTCATGGTAAGGCTTCTCCATTCTTGATGTGGAAAGCTTTGACAGATTTATTTCAAAGCAAGAGCAACCAGAGGAAGTTGGAGCTCAAGGATAAAATGAGGAACATAAAAATGGAGAAAGGCGACAGTATGCCCAAGTACCTCACAAAGTTCATCCAATGCAGGGATGAGCTGGGAAATGTGGGGGTTACTGTTGATGACGAGGAATTGGTGAGCTTAGCTCTCCTTGGGCTTTCGAAGAGTTGGCATTCCTATCAGGACTTTGTCAATGGTTGGGAGAAATTGCCAGGATGGGAGCGACTTTGGTTGGATCTTGTGCAAGAGGAGATAAGGTGGAGTACCAGGGACGGATCTTCATAGAAGAGTGTAGATGAAGAAAATTGTGCTTTGGATGCCAAATTAAGGAAGGGGAAGAGCAAGAAGAATGCTTCTCAATCCGGTGTGAAAGGAAAGAAGCAGGACATGTCCAAGGTGAAGTGCTTTCACTGTCACCAACATGGACATCATACTGTTAAATACTGAGATCGGAAATAAGTGAGGTTTGTTGGATGCAGAGGTAGAGAGGCCTTAATACATTTTGAACTAGATTTTTCAAAATAGCATGGCAGTCTCAAGTATGATGGGTTGATGTAGTTTCTTGACAATGGTGTATAGCACCTAGTATAGGCAGGGGCAAAGATTTGTTGCGTCACGGCTGAGAAATATGTGATGCCTAGAGATGAAATGATGATGGTAGATACGGTGCAACCGATGTCGTGCCATTTCCTTTGGGGAGAGTGCGGTGGCCTTCCTGTGAAGAAGTGATTGATGTTCGGGTTAGAAAGAATCTGATCTCGGTGGCCATGTTAGAAGACAAGGGATATGATGTTGTCTTTAGCGAGGGAAAGGCTTTCCTGCGCAGTAAGGAAACTGGTGAAACCTAGAGGATAGGGGTTCAAGTTAAGAACCTTTATTAGTTGCAGGTAGATGGTTGCGCAACAATGGTAGGCAAGGCAGAAGGAGTGGTGAGCCGGGATGATGGCGAGCTATGGCAAAGGAGATTGGGCCACCTTCACCATGGAGCTTTGAAAATTTTGCAGCAGATTTCTACCGGGCTTCCCAAAGGTACACTTGCGCAGTCAGATCAGTGCAAGGGATGTACTTTGGGAAAATTTGTGAAAGCCACCTTTCACGAGAAGGATAGTCGCGCCACGATAATCCTTGAGAGAATTCACACAGACGTGTGTGGACCTTTCTCAGTAGCTTCGAAAGCAAAGCACAGGAACTATGTGATATTTGTTGATGATTTTTCTCGTAAGTGTGGATCTTATTCATGCAGAAGAAGAGTGAGACATAATAAAAGTTCTGTGAGTTCAAGGCACTGGTTGAGAAAGAATCGGGGAAGTAGGTGAAGGCTCTTAGGAGTGACAATGGTGGTGATTTCATCTCTGGCGAGTTCAAGGACTTTTGTAGCACAGAAGGAATTCGAAGAGAGCTCATAGTGCCTCATAACCCACAACAGAATGGGGTTGTTGAGCGAAAGAATAGAACAATCGTGGGTGCTGCATGGGCGATGTTGCATGATCAGGGCCTTCCCATACAATTGTGGGCTGAGGCATGCAACACTGCGGTTTATGTGCAAAACCGTTGTCCTCACAGAAAAATTGGCATGAGTACACCCGAGGAGGCGTTTTCTGGTAAGAGGCATGATATTTCCCATTTGAGGATTTTTGGTTCACCTGTTTACATTCATGTGATGAAGGATGCCAGGAAGAAGCTGGAGCCGACTGCAGAGGTTGGGATATTTCTGGGGTACACTAATACACCCCACAACTATCGTGCGTATTTTCCAGACAGTCGCAAGACTGTTGTGTGACTAGATATCAAATTTCATGAGGAGAAAGCCATGAAGTGTTCGCTTGAGAGGGAGCCACATTTGCATGCAGATGAGGAGATATTAGTTTCTAAGGATGAGCCTCAGGATGTGGATCAACCACAAGAGGAGGTTCATGGAGTGGAAGAGACCACTCATGCAGCGCCAACCATCAGAGGCGGAAGCGCACTACAGAAGCTGAGCGACTGGCTCAAGATGCAGAGAGGGTTGTAGGAGCACCTACATCACAGCGCAGACATAGACAGTCACCTGACCAGTATACTGGATACATGGCTCTTATGAGAAAGTGTATCGTGACAGAGCCATCCTCTTTCGAGGAAGCTGTGGAGGATCCCGCATGGGTAGATGCCATGGTGGAAGAGTATGATTCGATTGTCAGAAACAGTGCATGGGATATTGTCCCAAGGCTGAAAGGGAAATCAATGGTAGGTTCGAGATGGATCTACAAAGTGAAGCAAGCAGCAAACGGGAGTGTGGAGAAGTACAAGGCAAGATTTGTTGCCCGAGGCTTCTCGCAGTTTGAGGGGATCGATTATGAGGAAACCTTTGCACCTGTCGCAAGGTATTCTTCCATACGGTCGATTATTTCTCTCTCAGCGCAGATGGGGTGGCACATTCATCAGATGGATGTGAAGACTATGTTCCTCAATGGAGTGATTGAGGAGGAGGTGTACATAGAGCAGCCTGAAGGTTTCAAGATCTTCAGCAGCGAGTCGCATGTGTGCAGGCTCAAGAGAGCGTTGTATGGGTTGAAACAAGCACCTCGTGCTTGGTACACATAGATAGACAGTTATTTCACCGCACTTGGATTCTCTAAGAGTGAGGCGGATCTGAACCTATACAAGATTGTGGTGGAGAATTAGTTGCTGATCATTGTACTTTATGTAGATGATTTGATTTTGATGGGTGACAAATTGTTGATACACTCATGCAAGGCTGATCTTGCAAAGGAGTTTGAGATGAAGGACTTGGGCCTCGTTCATTATTTCCTGGGATTGGAAATTTGGCAGCGCAGTGATGGAATGTTTGTTTCTCAAGGAAAGTATGCCTGGGAGATACTAGAGAAGTTCAACATGCATGGCTGCAAGCCTATCGACACTCCTCTTCCTGGTGGTTGGAGGAAAGAGGATGCTACATCGGCAGAGGTAGTGGATGCCATAGTTTATCGATAGTTGGTGGGGTTTCTTATGTATCTGGTCAATACACGACCTGAAATATGCTATGCTATTAACCAGCTTTCACAAGCTATGGTTAAGCCTACCAAGATATTTTGAAAGGTAGGCAAGCATGTATTGAGATATCTCAAAGGCACATCGGGATATGGATTATAGTACAGACAGTCGGATGAGGTGAAGATATGTGGCTTCATGGATGTAGATTGGGCAGGGATCCCAACGGACAAAAAGAGCACATCTGGAGGGATTTTCAGTATCCAGTCGATAGTAGTTTCTTGGTACAGCAGGAAGCAGAGATCTTTGGCACTCAGTTCAGCAGAGGCCGAGTATATGGCAGCGAGTTTGGCTGCATGCGAGGCTATATGGATGAGGAAGATCCTGGTTGGGTTGTTCGGTTCACACTTAGATCCTACTGTGATATATTGTGATAATTAGTGTTGCATCAAACTCTCAGTCAATCCAGTATTTCATGATAGATCTAAACACATTGACATCTGGTATCATCATATCAGAGATTGTGTGTAGTGGAAGATCATGTTACTTTCATACATTCCCACGGAGGATCAAGATGTTGATATCTTGACGAAGGTGCTCACCAGGAGCAAATTTGAATACCACAGAGGCAGGATAGGGGTGGAAAATAATCCTTATCTTGTTGAGAGGGAGTGTTGAGATTGCAACAAGATGATGAGCTTAGTGGAAAGAAGTCGCCTTCACTAAGTAGGCCCGCAAGCTATTTTTGGCGCAAAGTCTATTTTTAGACATGCCAATCATATTCTATGAGTTGCAGGATGATATTTGTGGATGGTTGGTCAAGTTGGAAAAAAATATGGACTTATATTTTTAGACATATTGGGCCAAATCTATTTTTAGATTGCCAGTCTAAAAATAGATATGTTGAATATTATTAGCTCTTAATAATATTTTGACTCTAAACATTATCTTATACTCTTGGAGCACTTCAGTTAAGTGCACAGATGTGGCACAGGAGTTGAAAAAAGGAATTACTCTATTCCTAAGGGTCAAGTGGAGCTATTGCATGGAGAATTCAGTTAGAACTCATGTGAGAGAGTTTGGTGGAGTTGATTCAGGAAGTTAATGGAGTTGTGTTCAGTTTAACTGAGTTAAACATATTTGAGCTAGTTGTATCTAGTCTAACCGATTGATACATTAGTGAGAATGGTGTGAATTAATTATTAATTAATTCACTAATTATAAACTCATTAATCAACTAAATAATACATAAGTTAACTTCAGTGCATGGATAGTTTTAGTGGAGACCAGTGAAGAGGTAGGTGAAAGAGTAGTGTGACTATCAGTTGTGACTATACTGGTGCATGAGTTTGCACCACACATTGATGGAGATGCCAATGAGGATTGCACAGTACAAGCCAGGTGGTTCGAAGTTAATTATGAGCCATTCTTCAGCAGTGATTGCGCAGTAGAGGCAAGCTATCAGGTGGCAGAGATTGGAGCATGTGATTTGCTAGATCGGGCTTGATTAGTGTGTAGCAATTGGAGATTGTACTGAGAGCTTGTGAGGAGCTTTGTATGATGATTGTTACATGATCTCTATGACATATAATATACAGATAGTTGGGGTTTTCGGCTTTAAGCTTTCCCATAAAATATTGTGTTCATATGTGTGATTGTTTATGGTTTTAATGTGCGCATGCGATTGTTTTTATTTCCGTAATTAATGATAAATGGTAGAAGAGATTCTGTATTGTGCATGAAGTTAAAATAGTGTGTGATCAGGAGAATCTCAGTGGATAACATATCAGTTATCAAATTTCTACAATATCGGCCTGCAAGCCTAGTTCAGTGGGTGTGCCACCTTTGGCCTGCGAGCTTGACTCGACATATGTGCCACCTCTCTCTCTCTCTCTCTTATTTTTAATAACATTCCTTCTAGTTCAGATGATGACAACAAGGATGAAAATCCTCCTCCACCTCTTGAAATTATTCCTTTTACTCCACTGCTTCCAAAATGGGTCTGCTCTACTCCAGATGCAGCAGGTTCTCTTGCAGGTGACCCTGCCGATCGACGACGTACACGTTCTCAATTCGAAAGAGCCTCTTCCTTATTGGCTCAAGTTCCAGAAAATCCTTATCCTGAAACCTTTGAAGAAGCCTCCGGTCATCCAAATTGGGATGAAGCTATGAATGAAGAATATCGTTCCTTATTGGCGAATGATACTTGGGATCTTTTTCCTCTTCCAAAAGGAAAAAAACTTGTTATATGCATATGGGTTTACAAAAAAAAGTTTGGACCAGATGGAAAATTGGATAGACATAAAGCTCGTCTTGTTGCTAAAGGATTTTCACAAGTTGAAGGCATTGACTATACTGAAACCTTCTCCCATTTTGCCAAAATTAATTCTATTCACCTTGTTCTTTCCCTTGCTTCCTCCTTTAAATGGGAAGTCCATCAGATGGATGTTAAATCCGACTTCTTACATGGCGATTTGCATGAAGAAATATACATGGAACAACCCCCTGGTTTTATTCAAAATGACTCTAGCCTTGTTTTTCGCCTTAGGAAGTCTCTCTATGGTCTCAAACAAGCTCCTTGGGCTTGGTATGCCAAAATGGATAGATTTCTATTATATAATGGCTTTTCTAGGTGTCATTCTGACAACACCGTCTACACCAAGAAAGTGGGTAAGTCCTTCACCATCCTTTTTCTTTATGTTGATGATCTTATCCTTACTGGTAGTGATCCCAACCATATAAACCATGTGAACTATAGCCTCAAAAATAAGTTTGAAATGAAAGACTTAGAACACTTGCATTATTTCCATGGTCTTCAAGTCTTGCAAACCAAGGAAGGCATTACCCTCTCTCAGTCCAAGTATGCATGTGATCTTCTACACCACTTTCACATGGAGGAATGTAAGCCAACCCCTTCTCCCTTTCAGTCTGGAGTCAAGTTTTCAGTCACTTTTACTACCCCTGAAGTTCATGCTACCTTATACCGTCAACTTGTTGGTAAAATTCTATATCTAACCCATACTCGTCTTGAACTTTCCTTTGTCAATGGTCTTGCCATTCAGTTTATGCACCAACCTCATGAAAGTCACTGGAAAGAAGCTAAAATAATACTTTGATATATTCGAGGTATATTTCAGTTTGGGATTCATTACAGTGCAGGAGCATCTCCATTGTTGATTGGTTTCACTGATTTTGATTGGGCTAGTGACGCTGATGATCGAAAGTCTACTGCAGGATATGTATTCACTCTTGGTTTAGGACCTATTACTTTGTATTTTAAGAAAAAAAGTGCCATATCTCTTTCTTTAGCAGAAGCAGCGTATCATGGTGTAGTTGAAGCCAACAAGGAAGCCATGTGGCTTCCTCAAATCCTGTTTGAATTTTTTCTTCATCAGCAACATACAACTAAACTTTGGTGTGATAATCAGAGTGCCATTCAACTATGTAAATATCCTGTTCAACATCAGCGTATGAAACACATTGAACTCCACATACACTTCATCAGAAAGCTAATTCGTGATCTTGTTCTTGAAGTGCAGTACTGTCCAACCAATGGTCAAGTAGTCGATATATTTATGAAGGCTCTCACAGAAGCGAATTTTACCAAAATTAGATCCATGCTTGAAGTTTAGGAAAGTTTTCATTAAGGGGGGGATAGGCTCTAATGCCTCCTTCCTTCTCCTATTGTGTCAGTTTTGTAAATCCTTCAATCCTATCCCAATTTGTTCTTAAGGGGGGATGTTAGGATATTTCGACACATAGGAAATAGGATCCTTTTGTGTCACCTTTGAAAATCCTTCAATCCTATCCCAAGTTGTTCTTAAGGGGGGATGTTAGGATATTCCAACACATAGGACTTGCCAATAATTCGTTGTATAAGAGGATTATTATTGGACTTAGATTTAATCCACCCCTGTTGTTAGAAATTTAGGAGCATCAGAGTTAGGAAGAGGAGTAAAGGGAGTGGTAGTACATTGAAGAGAATGTAGGTTTCCATTTTGTAGACACAACCACCTCCAACTTAGCATGTAATGTCAAACAAGTTATCAAAGAAATGAACGAGGAAAAACATAGGAAATAATAGGAATAGGTTGCTTAAAGGGCGAGAAACAATTTCAATAGGGGTGTATGATGGAATTTTCAAATATGTAAAACATAAGGCCCATATAACCATTCCTAGGCACATAAAGGCTACATTAAGCCTTCCTTTTTTCACTTAATAACACTTTCCTAACTCAATGTATTTGTAGGAGGGTTAAGGATAATTTTTCAATATGTTTATGTGCCTAATATGATTATTGTGAAAGATATTAAGAAATTAAAAGTTTAAAATGTTCATGTTAGGAGAAATGCTTTGGAATTGTAATTTAATGTGGGTATAAATAGGGAATTCTAAGAGTTTTTTTCATATTCAACATTTTTAGTGTCATAAATACTAGAGATTCTTTCGACCCACAACATTTTGGGAATTATTCAATGCCTAATTTCATTATGTACCTCACGAGAGTTTGTTCTTATTTTAAAAATGTTTATTTTCTTCCTTATGTTAGTCAAAACATGAATATACTTTTGATCTTCAATATTAGGGTTGATCACATCTTCATAGTATCTTATTTTTTTAATACTATAATTCGTTAACCCACCACAATTTCTCTTTAATTTAAGATTAATAATATTTTAAATATTATCGTTATTATGTAAAGTGTGGTTTTTTATTTATACCTTAATGCTATAGTAAATACTTCACATCTTTATTCCATCACCTTTTCTGTCATAGGTTGTTTAAATAGGAAGTCTCTTATCATCCAAACAATCTTTTAACTTATTAAAGTATATGCAAAAATTAGTAGGGCACTGTTAAGGGACAATCTTGCTTGAATCCGATATTATATTTTTTTTTTAATCAACCCTTATTGCCCCTAAATTTGGTAGTAACATTCTCATACAATCTTACCACGACAACTCTCAACTTGAAAGGAACTTTTAGCTCCTCTAACCTATTCCAAAGGTTAGTCCTAGGCATTTTGTTAAAAAGTTTTCTAAAATAAATGAAACAACATAAGATATTGGTGTTATTATTGCAACACTTCTCTTCAATTATCCTAAGCCCAATAAGGTGGTCTACATTATAATGATTGTTATAAATCTGGTTTGGCAATTAGCTTTTTTTCCATTGTTTTTTAGCCATACATTGATCTTAATTTACAAAATGATTCCATATAACTTGGATAAAGTGGGGTTAATCATAATTATAGTATAATTAGTGGGATTGTGTTTATTCCCACTTTTAAATATAGGAACAAGTAGGATTTGAATCCAATTTAGTGAAGCCTTGCTTGAGTGCTAAATTGAAGAGCATATGTGAGGGATAATGATAGGCCTTCCAATTTTTAAGATTTGAGCTAGATAGCATTTGATGTCCCTCATTTTCCATTTTATGAGATTCTTAACACTAAACTCTACATATTTTATTGAAACAACTTATTCCTCTATATAAACATGTGGAATGTTGTCCATGTTGAAAATGGCAACAAGAAATATTGAAAATGCCTCCCATGAGGCTTCTAATTTAATTTTCCCTTAATTAAATTAGAAGTAAATTGTCATTCCATCACATAAAAAATTGTAAGTGTTAACTGGGTCAGGAAGAATTAGTTTTCTAATTTAATTCGATTTTGAGGTAAAACTAGAGGCATGTATGGTGTCTCCTACTTTTTAGGAGCCCTGGTTAAGTTATTTGTGAGTTGTAATTATTTAACTCAATTATTTGAGTTAAAATCAGTTTAACTAGTTCTAACTGAGAGATGAGTTAGTGATAGGTTCAATGAATTAAATCTGATTTAATTAGCATGTAGTGATCAATGATTTAACTGATAATTCACTATAAACATTTGTTTCATGTCATTTCTAAGGAAAGCCCATTTGAAATTGGGGTTAAAGGGAAGATAACTATTAGTTGTATAATTAGAAAATTGTACAAGTCATGTATGAGGTCATAAGGAAGCCTTAGATGTATTACGCAATAATTAATTGGGAATTTCATAATTAATAGGGGCTCAATTATACCAGGAATGCATAATCAAGGATGGTTAGGCAGAGGCAAGCAAGTGGTTAAATATTGGACCAAACTTGCTTAGATCAGTGCTAGATTAGAGCAGGATCATAGTGAGATAGTCAGAAGAGTGCATAGCTTTCTCAGGAAGGGAAATAACATTGTATTGTTTCATGTTCTTGAATTTATGCAATATATAGATAATGGGGATTTTAGTTGATGCTTTCCCTAGATACATTTTTTGTTGTGCGATTGAAATTCTTTCTCTTTCTTGTTTAAGTGATTGTGCGATAATAATTGGTTTCCACAATTTGTAGAATTAATTCAGTATTTTTTTTTAGTAAATTATAAGATGAATTGAATCTATTTAGATATTTCTACATGGTATCATAGCAGGAATAACTATAGAAGAGAATAAATACAATTTTTTTTGAACATGTGAATCGAATTTGCAGATTTATACTTCAGGACCATCATCAAATTAAGATGTGTTTCTATGGATTGAGACTCGAATATTCCCTTGAGGGTAGTTAAAATTAAATAGCATGGAAGGAAATGATGGAGGCAGTGTTGGAGGATAACGGGTTGAAGGAATTCATAGACAGTGATATTCCCAAGCCCACAACAACAAATGCTCAAATTCTTGTTGCATGGAAGAAGAATGTAGCAAAAGCGAGAAGGATTTTGTTAGAATGAGTTGAAGATCATATTGTCTTGAACCTCCATCGAAAGGAAACTCCATATTATATGTGGAAGGCCTTAACATATCCTTTGTAGAATAGAAATTACCATAGGAAGCTGGTGCTGAAGGACAAGCTCCGAAAGATCAAGATGGAGGAGGGTGAGACAATACCAAAATACTTGATGAAGTTCACTCAATGTCAATATGATATTGGAAGTGTTGGTGTTACCATTATCGAGGATGATTTGGTGAGCCTAACACTTCTAGGCCTTTATAAGAGTTGGCATAGATATCAGGACTCAATGAATGGGAGGGTGAAGTTACTAGAGTGGGAGCGCTTGTGGTCCGACTTGGTACAATAAGACATAAGGTGGAGCACAAGAGACAAAACCTCTTCCAAATACAAAGAAGAATATTTTATTTAGTAGGAAAATGCAAGAAAGCAAAGGGAAAGAAGTCCCAAGGAGAAGAGGGTAAGAGAGACTTGTCGAAGATCAAGTGTTTTCACTATCACGAGTATGGGTACTATGCCACGAAATGTCCATAGAAGGAAAGCAAGAAGGAGCTTGCAGTTGTAGCAACAAGTGAAGCTCTAACTTCATAGTTTGAGCTCGGTTTTACTCTCATTTCATGCATGGCCAACACAGTAATGGAATGCATGTGGTATCTGGACAATGGTGCCTCATTCCATATGACGAGAAATAAATATCTCTTGAGTGACATAGAGGAGAAGGACCTCCAAAAAAACATAGAGTTTGGAGATGATGGAAGGTATAGTGTGACCGACATAGGTACAGTTACCTTTCAAATGGAGTCATGCTCCCCTCTCATAATGATAGATGTTTTATTTGTTCCAGGTCTAAAGAAGAATCGTTTTTCGGTAGTGGTATTGGAAGATCATAGCTATGATGTGATATTTAGAAAGGGAAAGGTTTTACTTAGACACATAGCCACAGGAAAGGTGAAATAGATCAATGTGTGAGTCAAGAACCTATATTCTCTCGAGGTTGAAGATGCATGCAAAGCTTTGAGGAGAAAATAAAAGGTTAGAGACCTGGTGGTTGAGAGGGAGCATAAATTACGTCTGAACATGTAGCCTCAGAAGCAGCCTCAGAAAGTTGTGGAGCAACCACAATTGGATAAGCAAAGAGGAGACCGAGTGGAGGCATCCACCCAAGAAGAGACCTATAGTAGGGGGAAATTTCGAGCCAGGTGGGAAGAGGGAGCATGTGCAGCCATATCTCCAAGTGAGAGGTGGGGCAATGTGAAGTCATAATCCCAAGAGAAGAAATTTGGGCAGGGTCCATTGAGATGACGTGTCTCATGGATTAATACCTAGCTACGGGGGCCCACAATACATAGTAGCAGGATGGATCGGTAGCGATTGATGAAGTTAGATGTCAAAGTGACAGATGTTAGATACTGGAGCACAGATCAGAGTTGGAAACAGTGCAGATGGCATAGATGTAGAGTCAGCAACAATGCAAAGTTTTCAGTAGACAATGTAGTAGCTAGTAGCGGTCAGAGACTATGGAGACAGATGCATCATACTGATTCACTTTGGATGCTTTTCAGTTTCAGAAGTTGCAGTAACAAAAACTCTAGAGAGAAGTGTTACATGTATAATATTCCAAATGTACTGGATCAGGATAGAATCAAATTCATTTCTTTTTGAGAGGGAGTGTTGAAAATGGAAACAAGAAATATTAAAAATGGCACCCATCATGGCTTCTGATGTAATTTTCCCTTAATTTAATTAGAAGTAAATTGTCATTCCAACACATAACAACTTGTAAGTATTAGCTGGGCTAGGAAGAATTAGTTAGCTCAGTTAATTTGAGTTGTAGGTCAAACTAGAGGCATGTAGGGTGTCTCCTACTTTTTAGGAGCCTCAGTTGAGTTACTTGTGAGTTGTAATTAGTTAACTCAATTATTTGAGTTAAAATCAGTTTAACTAGTTCTAACTAAGAGATGAGCTAGTGATAGGTCCAGTGAATTAAATATGATTGAATTCACATGCAGTGATCAATCAGTTAACTGATAATTCACTATAAATAGTTGTTTCATGTTAGTTCTAAAGAAGGCCCAGTTGAGATTTGGGTTAAAGGGAAGATAACTATCAGTTGTATAATTAGAAAATTGTACAGGTCATGCATGAGGTCATTAGGAAGCCTTGGATGTATTGAAAAATCATTAATTGTGAATTTCCTAATTAATAGGGTCGTAATTAGCCCAGGAATGCATAAGAAAGGTTGGTCAGGAAGAGGCAAGAAAGTGGTTAAATATTGGACCAACTTTCTTAGATCAGTGCCAGATCAAAGTAGGATCAGAGTGAGACAGTTAAAAGAGTGCAGAGATTTATCAGGAAGGGAAATAACATTGTATTGTTTCATGTTCTTGAATTTATGCTATATACAGATAGAAATTTTTTTGGCTGAGGCTTTCCCTAGATACATCTTGTGTTGTGTGATTGAAATTCTTTCTCTTTCTTGTTTATGTGATTGTGCGATCATAATTGGTTTCCGTAATTTGTAGAATTGATTCAATATTTTTTTTAGTAAATTACAAGATTAGCTGAATCTATTTAGATATTTCTATAGTCCATGAATTTAAGGTATTTATAAATATCTTTAAAGTAGGAATTCTGACCTCTCAAGGAAATCATATTGTTTACATTAGCTTTATGAGTCAAAACTTTCCTCTAAAATTTCTTAGGTTCTAATGCAAATAGATGTAAAATCTTCTCTTGATTTTTATTTATAGAATACTCTACTCTCTCCCATTTTAATTAGAGTTATTTATTTATTGTTTAATCTATTTATCTTATCATTAGAAGCATTATTAATGGATTTTGTAGCAATTTCACACTTTTTTATCATACTAAGGGTTACCCATTCCATTTTTCCTTTAAATAATGGAGTTAAAGAGGGTTGTTGTAAAATCATGATAGAGGTATTCAATATCGTTTTTATTTGATAAGAGATTTAATTCAATATTTAATACGTTAATAAAATATCAATTTTATTTTTGTCAAATAACAACTGCTTTTGGTTATCAAGATTCATAATTCTCTTCAATGGGGTTTCTGTGCATGGAAATTTTTAGAGACAAGTAAAGGTATATAACAAAATTTACTATTTGGTTGTATAAGAAGATATTAAATATCATATAATCCATTACACTACTACTAAGCCCATGAATATAATTCATCCTATATTCTTTAAACCATTGCAAGTTATTGGATCTTGAGAATTGTAGAGTTTGATTAGTTCGGTAAAAAACAAATTATCGATTAGGTATTTAGAGTTTCTTTTGTATCTATTAGCTAAAATTAGGTTCTCCTTTGGCCATGAGATTAGGGTTGGAATGATTTCTTAAAACAATAACTTCATTAGTTACAGTTCTAACATTAAAAGCACCTAGCATGAGGATATTGTCTTCAATTCAGAAACTGCAAATATTTTCTTATAAATTGTAGAATTAAAAGACATGAAATAACAAATTTCTATATAAATATACTTAGCACTAATGGTTGAAATATACATCCAGATTAATTGATTGAAAGGGTTTATCTTGTGAAGTCTAATGTAAGGAAATATGTTTTTGTTTTTGTAACAAGCTATGCCTCCAATCCATCTAAAATATGGTCTCTTGTTCCATATTAACCATAAGAAAAATCCTTTTATGTTAGAAACCTTATATTCTTTATGCTCCCAAGTTTCAACCCAAAATATAATATCAGTTTCAGTAAAGATCAAACCTAACATATGCCCTTTGTTCCATGCAAAGCCACAACAATATCAAGAGAATATTTAGAGTGTCCCAAATTCTTATTTATTATTATTAATTTTTGGTTTCTATCCCTAATAATGGCCTTTAAATTTTTAATTATGCCAATTTTTCTTCTTTCATAGCCTCTTTTACCTTTTGAAGTTCCTTCTTCAATTCAACTTAATTTTCTAGAATAAGAACCTCATTTGTAAATATTCTTGACACATTTAACCATATAGATTTATTGAATATGCCATATTAATGGTCATTATAGATTATATTAACATGAATTAACCTATATTTATGCTCAATTATTTTTTTTATCCTCTTTGATTCCATGGGACAATTTGTTTCAATTTGTAATAAATTTGGTAGTTTTTCCTTTGGCTATTTCTAGCATGTCATCATCTTTTTGTTCACTTATACCAAAATTTAAGAGGTTCAAGGCTATGTTTTTAATTCACGATTTAATTTTATGAGCTTATTCATTTCCTCTTTGATTTGTTTGATATCCAACTTACTTTCCAATATATTTAGGGCCAAATTATTATTAAATTTTCTTCAAGCTCTTTAATGTTGTCCCTTAGATTATGATTTACTTTTAATTCTCATTTTTGGATTGATTGTTTCTTTATTTAACATTTTTTTTCCATTTCTTGTAATTTAACTTCTATTTTATACATTTTAGTCTCCATTTCTAATAATCTATTGTCTATTTGTTTTTGAATCTTATCTTACAAGGATTTAAACTTATTAAGCATTAACTCTAATTTTATTTGATGTTTGAGTTCTCTCACTTTTCTACTATTTTCTAATGATTCTATATGTTCATAAAAATTATCTAGGGTTACTTTGTTATGATCTGAATATGGAAAAACTAGTTTTGTTGTGCTAGTTTCCTCATCAGTATAAAATAAAGGTGTGCTTAAGGATTGTGTCAAATAGCAAGTTTATGAGAGGGTTTATGTGTCAAAATTTGTGTGTCTTCTATGAGGAATTAATGAAGTAAATTAGATTTAAAAACACATAGAATAAATTAAATTTTAGAGAATACAATACACAAAAAGCACATTACACAGTAGTGATGAAGGAGTTCACCCCTCCTAGGCTAAATCTCCTTGGACTAGCTTCAATGGCTTGGCCCTCTTTAATTAAATGATAAAAAATATGAACACAGTAATTTATTGAGCTATGATAGCTCTCAAACCTGCTCCAATGGCTATGGGACACCCCTAATACCCCTTTTTTGGTTCTGACTAAGTCGAATTCTAACTCTCTGGGAAAAAGTTATGCCTCATTCAATAACTTTGGCTTGGGCCTCTTTATGAGCTCAAAATGGAAAAAGTGTTGTTTACAATTCTCTACAGCTCCTAGAACATACTCCAACATGCTCAAAGCATCCAAATCTGCTAGGATAGACTCTTTCTGAGCCAAAATTGGTCAAACTTTGCTCAAGTTATGACTCAGTCAATTTTGCTTAGGAAAGCTCCTCTAAATCTGGAGCACCTCCAGTTAACTGTGCCAGATTTGGAGTTCCTGCTGAAATTGGTGGACTATGCCAATTATTTCTAATTTGTGATTAAATTTAACTGGCAGACTAGAAGTTAAGCGCTAGTTAAGCGCAGTTAAGGCACTAATCCTGCTTAACTTAATTCACAATTATTTTTCGGATAAATGCACATTAAACATTGATTAGGGTGAAAAAATTGTGGATTAAAGTTTTAAACCTCTGTGCATTTGTTGGAGCTCCTATAGTGATCACGGGCAGTGGTCCCATGGACTGGGGCTAGCCCTTCAGGGATGGACCCTCTTTTCCCCCACCGCTATTCAACGTTGAATTCAAATATAATCCAGAGTCCATGTATTGTAAGGACTAATGGAAAGGAAAAATGGTAAAGTGTTGTGTTTGTGTGGGGGAGGTCGCGGGGTTGAACTCAACCTCTACCCATCCACCATATAAAATTTTTATTCGACCATACATAGTCCCATTTGGACCTTTGGGAGGGGGCACATGGTGGCCCCTGGCTACACCACGTTTCCTCATCCCATTGGTTCATTCAAAACCAGCCATAATTCGACACGTAGCTCAAAAATTCAGGCCAACCACAAGTTGAAAAGTGTTAGCACACCACTGGCTAGAGAAAAACCAATTTTGACAAAAAATTTGACCCCTTCGACCCTGTTTGACTTTTTCTTGAAAATTCACCTTTTTGGCAAAGCGGACATCAGGCTCAAACTTTCACATACAGAGTCAGTTTTTGATGAAACGAAGTGCACAAGATTCAGGGCGACGAGCACTTAGCATTCATTCTAGTTTTGAGTGTTTCTGAGCACTTTCATTTTTTAGCAAATTGTTTCCCCCAATTCAGTTTTTGATCACTCCTTCCCACTGAAGGGCTTTTGGACCTAGAAAATCTGGTTATCTGATCATATTTTTAATCTTCTTCACCTTTCCAAGTTCTAATGACTTGATTCTACTTGGAAAAATCTCCATGACAACAACTTTGTTTCCTTGACATGCCTACTCTGGCAAATGGATTGGTACTTCGACCAATGTCCTCCTTTCATTACTAACCCTTGCTGGCTATTTGTTGACTACTGAAAAAAATCTCACTGTAACAAAGTGATCTCTATGTGATTGGAAAGCTTGATTGATTGCCTTCCCACTGAGAATCTTGTTCCTCCTTTGCATAAACATGAATTTGATGCAAGCTTTTCCTTAGAAACCCTTTTCAAATTTAAGCCCATTTGAGTTAACTACAACAATGAATTCAAATATCAGTAATCACTACAAATGAAATGACCATTCTTTTACCTCCGTGGTACCAAATTACACATATGGAAGAATGTATTCGCCATATCTTTTTCTTCTTGGCATCATGCATCATACGGTCTACAAAACGGTTGTTGTTTTTGCTGTAATATTTTGTCATCTTGTCCCTCTTTCCACTTATTGATTCCATCGTCCTCCAATATTGACATGTTTCTCATGCCATGATTTGAGAATGAAGGCTAATCATGAGCCTCTCTCTCAAGAGTGGACCTTCCAAAATCTCGAGACATCTTGTCACAAGAAAAACCATTAACTTGAAACAAACATCATGCAAGAAACATAACTTGACGAACTCTTCCTTTTGATCCTTCAAAGCAAAAAATGTCACATCCTATGAACATCACCATGAATTCTTACATCTTGGTGTACAAGCCCATCGACCAAACAAAATTAGACAAAAGATTCATCTTCAAACCATTGACTCTTAAGTCAAACAAATGCATGTACAACACTTGACGATTCTTTTCCAAAAATAACAAGAATTTCACATCTCATGAAACAATCTGTCAACATCTCCCTTTCATCCTTGGAGACTAAATCAACTCTTCCCAGTCGATAAAACATACATGTAACAATAAATAAACCAACACAAGTCGATCACTCATGCATGTGCATATGATCAACACTTGGAAGTTGATAATGTTAACAAAACAATCAACCAACACAAGTCAATCACTCATGCATGTTCAAGCACAATGAAACTATAAAAAATTCCAATTTTCACACACACAAAATCTCATGCATGTATACAATGCTCAACTCTTTAGAAAGTACGATCACAAGTAAGAGAATCCCATTGGTATGCACGAGTACTTAAAGAGCTGAAATGACCAAATTTGCTGCAAATAAGTGAGTCAACATACTCCACTTTCAAACACCTTCCTGGCGTAAACATGCAAATTGCAACTACAAATTGCCATCTTTGCCGCATCTAAGTGAGTCAACATTACTCTACTTTTCCAACATCTTGCAACATATTTTCAAGAGAAAATAAATGCATTCATATAACAAGGAAATGCATCAATGAGGCAAGATTTGCATCAATTATCAAAATAAATGAAAGGCCTTAATTGGTTAATAAATCTAACCATCTCTTTCCAAACCACTTCAATGACACTTCTTTCAGCTGAACTTCATCATGTGTATCATCCTGACCCACATCAACTATGAAATATTATTTTCCATTCTTGTCAAAATATCTCTCCACCTTCTTCAAATGTCATGGATGACTTGTTGGATACAAAGTCCAACACTTTTCTACAAGATGATCCTACTTATGGCAATGAGTGAAAAATAATTGCGTCTTCTTTGCAACATGGTTTGCATTGTCCATTGGACCTTTGGCTTTATGTCTCCTTTGTTTTGAAAGTTTCATGTGTATGGCTATCTTCTTCCAACACCTTGAAAAAATATGGTTATTCAAACCACAAAAGGAACATGTAAATTTTCTCCTAAGCTTATGTGAGGATTTTCCATGTTTATCGTAGTTAAAATTAACTTGATTAAAGGAAGATTCATACCTTGCACATTCACCTTTGTTGCCTTCTTGAGGAGGTGAATTTGATGAGATATTGGCTCTCTTTAGAATACCAACAATGGCTTCAATGGCTTTAGAGCTTTCAATGTCCTATTGTTTTCCATTTCCATTAGTTGCATGCTTATGAGCATCTTCTTGCAAAGTGGGTGTAAAAATTTTGCATTCTTCATGAACACAAACTTCACAAGCTTGAGGTAATGAACATATAAAGGAAGCATTTCTTGAAGCACATTCATGTCTCTCCATCTATTTTGAGCACCCCCCATCATTTTTTTTTTGCCACATTTTCATTCTTTCTGAATGCAAATTTGAGGTGAATAACATGTAATGAAAGTATTTCATGGAACACCTTCAAGTGCCTCCTTAACTTTGGAGCAATCTCCATCTTCTTTCTCACCAAAAACTAGACCCATGTACCTAGAAATTCCCTCAATAACAATGGGATTTATAATTCCTTGTGCATGTTTGCCTAACCCTTTACCTTCATAGCCCATTTTTTTTAACAATTTGGACCGTATTACTCTAGTGTGCCTGTAAAAAACACAAAAAACATTCATCTTGAGAGGAAATTGAAGATAAACTTGATTTCCATACCTCATTTTCATGCACATACTTGGCTAGGGTTTCCTTGGCATCATGGAGTTGAATCTCCATCTCATGCATCTTTGCTAGGGTTTCATTTGCAATATGGAGCTGAGTCTCCATCTCATGCATCTTTTCAAGAATATTTTTCTTCTCCTCCTTCATGGCCATCAACTACTCTTAAAGCCTATTGCTCTCCTTCCTATCTTCAACCATCTCTTGCACCATATCTCTCACGATGAAGAGCTTCTGCAATATCTCTTCACCAAAGAGTCTTGCTAAGGAAGATTTATTAAAAACATCACTTGATGAAGTTGCCATCACATTTGTAATGCATAAAAAGATTCTTTGATGTGATTTGAGAGCTGGGTCCTTAGCCTTGACCCTCTCCTCTCTTCAGCTTACACACATAAACTTGCACATAGTTAAATTCTCCTTTCACAAATACAAAACCAATAGCTAATTTTCTATCTAACCTTGGAAAACCCTGAGATAAAATTGGGCTAAAATGAGCTAAACTGTGCTCTGATACCAACTTGATTTGAATATGGAAAAACTATTTTTGTTGTGCTAGCTTCCTCATCAGTATAAAATAAAGGTGTGCTTAAGGATTGTGTCAAATAGAAAGTTTATGAGAGGGTTTATGTTTCAAAATTTGTGTGTCTTCTATGATCAATTCATGAAGTAAATTAGCTTTAAAAACACATATAAAAAAGTAAATTTCCGAAAATACAATACAAAATAAGCACATTACACAGTAGTGATGAAGGGGTTCACCCCTCCTGGGCTACATCTCCTTGGACCAACTTGAATGCCTTGGCCCTCTTTGAACTGATCAAAAATATGAATAAAGTCATTTCTTGAGCTCTGATGGCTCTCAAACCTACTCCAATGGCTCTTGGAAACCCCCAATATTGTTGCTTTGGTTCTGATTGAGTCGAATTCTGACTCTCTGGGAAAAAGCTATGCCTCTTTCAGTAACCTTGGCTTGGGCCTTTGTATGAGATCAAAATCGCAAAATTTCTATTTACAATCCTCTACAGCTCCTTGAACCTGCTCCAACATTCTTAGAGCATCCAAATCTACTAGGATAGACTCTTTCTGAGCCAAAATTGGTCGAAATTTGCTCAAGTTATGGCTCAGTCAATTTTGCCTAGGAAAGCTCCTCTAAAACTGGAGAAAATCTAGTTAACTACGCTAGATCTGGATTTCCCACCGAAATTGGTAGACTCTACCAATTATTGCTAATATGTGATTAAATTTAACTGGAAGTTAAGCGCTACTTAAGCACGGTTAAGGCACTAATCTCGCTTAACTTAATTCATAATTAATTTTCGGATAAGTGCACATTAAAAATTGATTAGGGTGAACAAATTTTGGATTAAAGTTTTAAATCTCTATGCATTTGTTGGAGCTCCTACCGTGTTCATGGGTGGTGGTCCCATTGACCGGGGCTGGCCCCTCTTTTACCTCACTTCTATTCAATGTTGAATTCAAATACAATCCAAATTCCATGTATTGTAAGGACTAATGGAAAGGCAGAATGGTAAAGTGTTGTGTTTGTGTGGGGGAGGTCGTGGGGTCGAGCCCGACCTCCGCTCATCCACCATATAAATTTTTTATTTGACCATACATTGTCCCATTTCGAACTTTAGGAGGGGGCACGTGGCAGCCCCTGACTGCACCACATGTCGTCATCCCATTTGTTCATTCAAAACCAACCATAATTCAACACATAGCCTAGAAAATCAGGCCAACCACAAGCTAACAAGTGTCAACACACCACTGGCTGGAGAAAAAATAATTTTGACCAAAAATTGACCCCTTTGACCCTTTTGACTTTTTTTTGAAAATTTTCCTGTTTGGAAAAGCAGAAAATAGGCTCTAAATTTCACCCACGGAGTCAGTTTTTGATGAAACAAAGTGCACCGGATTTAGGGTGATGAGCACTTCGCGGTCCTTTGGGTTTTGAGCAATTTTGAGCACTTCCATTTTTTAGCAAATTTTTGCCCCCAATTCAGTTTCTGATCATGTTAGGCTTCTCCTTGAGAGGTTTTGGTAACTACACTGAATTCCTCATATTGGGAAAGAAAATAAATAAATAAATAAAACATGGGAAAAATGAATTTGTGCACTTGATTAGTTGATCTAGAGCATGGATAAGTTGATATGAGAAATATGGTTTCAATAAATTTTCCTAATTTTGATACAATCCTAGAATTTTAATCCAGGGGTTAGACAAAACAACCCTAAAATATTCTTAAATGGTTCTCATATTAACCTATTTCACCATATATAGTAATCACTAACACTCCATGATATTATATATGTGTGTGTGTGTGTGTGTGTGTGTGTGTGTGTATGAAGCTATATCAACTACACAAGTGTTGAATTATTACCCTTATCTACCTTACAATCATGTACCGAGCCAAAAATCCTTCTACCAAAATCCTAAAGAAGTATTTTTGCATTGTGTTGATGTTGTGATCAACACACTCCAAAATTTTTCCTACAACGAATTTCGGATCCTACTCAGGATCTAACGATCTGTCATTCCATAGTTTCTTCATGATCAATGAATGTTATGCTAAGTTTTTAAGTCTTTTTCTTGGTTTCTTAGTGTCGAAATCACTTGCACACACATGTTCAGTCTGTAAAAAGTTCATGAGCACATTATTTTATGAAATATTGAATAGGCATAACACAATCCATTAAGAAAGTTCCAGTGCAATGTTCAACCTATGTCAACAGTTAGTGCACATTTTCATTGACAGTCTCTCACTTTTGGTTGCGATTGTACTTCTATTTCGGTGAGTTGTTCCAACTGTCGCTTTTGCACACCTTCAATTTCATAAGTGTCACTTTCATCTTTAAGACTATATATTTTGTTGGTTTTCATTTAATAAGTGTCTTTTTCATGTTATCTTCACTTTGGCATGTGTTTCTCTCAATGTCGTTCACATTTCACAAGTGTCTTTTGCACTTTTCTCTTTTTGTCCCAAGTGTCATCTTTTAGGCATGGGAAGTGTCACATATCATTAAAATAGAGTTTTGGTTCATTTTAGGTGGTAAATTTCATACCAATGGGTCATATTTATCATGTAGACATGTACTAGACCTATTCCAAAATTTTTATGCATTTTTGTACTCGTGTCGTCACTGTCGTCGAAAAGTGTATCTTTAGTGTCACACTTAGTCGAAGGGAGTCAATTGTACATTAAGAAGGGAATTTTGATGCATTATACTACACTACTGTGTCCTATTAATCATAAGGAAATACATTAGACATATTACCCAAGCCTTGAGCACTGTCGTACAAGTGTTGTCACCGTCGTCGCAAAGTGTACCTTAAGTGTCACACTTGGGAGGAGGTTGTTGTATTGCTGTCACATTAAGGGGATCATGTTGTTCTTATGTACAGAGTGTTCATTAGGGGAATTTTGAGGTCTAAAATGGGTCTCCTAAGGAAATTATAAAACAATAGTGGAAAAAATCAAATAAGATTTGATAACATCATCAAATTTTAGAGGGAAAAAAGAAAAAACTAAATTTTCAACTTGTATTTTCAACTTATCTCCCAATGTTTTTACTAAAATTTCGAGTGGGAGTACTCGTTGGATGAAAAATTTAATTCCTCATCCAAGGAGTACCCATGTTGCATACTTTTGATGGACCCTGCTACACGAAAAATGAGAAATACATGAAAAACGTGATTGCAATCACGTTTTTTCATGTATTTCTCATTTTTCACGTAGTAGGGTCCATCAAAAGTATGCAACATGGGTATTACTTGGATGAGGAATTAAATTTTTCATCCAACGAATACTCCTGCTCGAAATTTGAGTAAAAACTTTGGGAGATAAGTTCAAAATACGAGTTGAAAAAGTAGTTTTTATTATTTTATTATTTTTTAATCTTTTTACCCTTTTACTTAAAAAATGGTGAATCATCCCCCATGGTTGACATCATCATATTGAATCCTATTGGTTCTTATAAAGTGTATTTTGGTTGTACATTTTTTGTAGGAGGCTCATTTTAGACCTCAAAATTCCCCTAATGTAAATGTTGTGTCGTCAATTTTTTTGAGTTTGTGTGATCATTCATAAGTTAAATCATGGTCACAATTCTACCTCACTAATCCTAAAAATCTTTCTTCCTGACCAAATTGACCCAACTTAGCCCACTTGCCTCATGGAACTGCACAATGCGTAGTTTCTACCTCCAATGACGATGCACTGCATAGTATCAATGCTTAAAATTTCCCTCTTGACCTCCACAACTGTGTAGTTTACCCTTTCAGTCAGTCTCCTTCTACACATTGCACAATGGAAAGCCTCAAGCTATCTCCCTGCCTCCCTGAGCTACACAATTGCACAATACCTAAGCCTCTCTCTCTCTTGTACTATGCGTTGGGAAACTTCAAATCATTAGACTGATTCACTGAGCTCCTCAACTGTGTAGTCATCCTTCCTTGAACTCCATAACTTTGCATTGTGTTGTATCAAGAAAATAGTTCTTCCTGGCTTCTCGAGCTACACAACTTCACAATCCACTGCCCCTCTCTTTCTCTCATGAACTGCGCTTTTCATAGTCTCAAGGCTCAAGCCTTCCTCACTGAGCTCCCAAAATACACAGTCTTTGTGCCCATTATTCCAGAACTATGAATTGTACAATCTCAAGCATCAGTCTCTCACTTCTTGCCTCTGGAACTATGCATTGTGAAATCCATGAGCTTTCTTCTCGGTCTAGTACCCAGTTCCATATCAAACAGTGGTTTTCACGAAGCAAGTTAGACAAGGATATTTTAGGGCTGATGTCATATTTTAATGAGTGGATTTCACTTACATGTACTATATCTTAACATGATAGTATGATGCTAAAAGACAATTGTGAAGTTGAAACCATGAAGAGGTCATCAAGCGAGGAGATGAAGGAACACCAATTTATGATAAAAGACCAAAGATCAGGACCAAATGAGGACTCCATACCATTCAACCCCTTTTAGGGTGAAGATGAAGAGAAAATAAAATATTTCATGAATATTAAGTACTCGAAATACCTCTCATGAATATTGAAGACAAAGCAACAAGAGAAGAAACTTGACATTTCCACTTCATCATGGAGTCCATGTCATCGTTTTCAAGTTGTGACTTATACTAGTGTCATCACAATGTCATGTGTATCCATGTGTATTTTCACATTATTTGTGGATATAATGATGTAATTATCAAAAGGAAAGGACAAAATGTAATGTGTGGAAGTCCAAGAGTCATATGTGGAACATGAAAAATCACTTAGTCATATATGGACAAAAGAGTCTTTAGAAAAGTCCAAAGTCATATAGAAGTTCAAAGGTCACATTATAAGTCTAAGAGTCATGAGGGAAGCTAAAAAGTCATGGGGACATGAAAGGTCATTCCTCTTGTTATAAATACACTCTCATAACTAAAGCAAAGGGATTTTGGAGGCTTGGCCTTTGGAGATCTAGCTTTGGATTCTCTAGCTTAACATAGGAGAGAAGATAATTCTTTGGAGAAGCAAGAAGTGACTTAATGTTCCACTATTGGAGTTAGTGGCTCGCTATTTTAACTGCGTGCTTGGATATTTCACCTAATAATCAAAAGCTCGTTTAAGCCAACACATTTTCATGTGTATGTCGTAAATGTTGTAAGACTTTTCTTTGACTGTTTGCGATATATGTTGTTTTAATATGTACTAAACAAATTGAACTATTTTAGTGGCTTCAATGCTTATCTTGTTGAAGGTGTATTGAATTTTCTTTAATGTTCATTGTGTCTCTGTGAACTATTTTTCTAGATATCTAACGAACATTTTATCACTCTCGTGTGCCTCTTTTAGAATAGTACTATTACTTTCCTTCTAGAGACTCAATGCTATTTCCATCTCGTGAAAGTCTCTGTTTACATATTGCAATTGGTATTTCACAATGTAAACTTACTTTCTGATCTAATAGGTTATGTATTGGACATTGGATAAACCAACGCTCCTCATGTGTTTCATGACATGGACTAACCGCCTCTCGTGGATCCTTATATTTGGAGATATGATCTTTGACTAACACCGATGGGTTTTGGTCTAACAACAATGGTGATTCCCAACAAGTGGTATCAGAGCATAGGTCACGAGTTCAATAGACACGCAACTCACGTTGGGAGGGACATTGTTGGAAATTGGATAAACCAATGCTCCCCATGTGTTTCACGATATGGAATAACCACCTCTCATGGATTCTTATCTCTGGCAATGCAATTGTTGAGTAACGCTTGCAGGTTTTGGTCTAACGATAATAAGGATTCCCAAAATTATGTGCACACTCTCTTATGTTATTCATTTTATATGAGGAAAACCTTTATGTTATGGTGTCTGGTCCAATACTCTGGATGATACTCCTACTACAAATAATGTGAGGTATAATTGAGACTTCACATTAGGGAGCCCCCCTTGGTTGACAGATTTCCAACACCATTAACACACTGCGAGGCACTCTATAACCCATTATGGGGGCGATGTTGAAGTGGTGTAAATGTTTATAAACATTTAACATAAATGTACACAAATTTAGTTACGAATGTAATGCCAACTTCATATATTTTAATTAACATTCAAATGAAAACATATATAAATGTAAAATGAAAAATGTGAAATGTAATGTAATGTAAAATGAAAAATGTAACATAATATAAAATGTAGGGTAATGCAATATAAAATATAAAATGTAAGGCAAATAGATATCGATTTAATCAGAAGAAATTTGTTTGTCTATAATGTAAAGTTAACATACTATTTCTTCTTTAACAAGTTATTATATATATATTATTATTGGTATAATAATAAATATTATTGATTATTATTATTCCATTATATTATAATAATAATCATCTCCAAGTATTATTATATTGGACCTCAAATGTATTATTGATTACACAAAGTGACAATTCTCGATCATATGGGGGGAGAGAGGGAGAGAGAGAGAGGATAGGAAAGAAGGAGGGATATAGTGACAAAACTGGAAGGGGGAGAGAGAGGAGAGAGGGAGGGATATAGTGACAAAACTGGAGGAGAGAGAGAGAGAGAAGGGTGGTGGGAGAGAGAGGGAGAGATAGGAGGGGAAAGAGAGAAGAAAGGAGGGATGGAGAGAGATATGTAGTTGTAGCAAGGGCGAGAGGAAGAAAAGATAATGAAAAAGATGGAAAGAGAGAGAGAGAGGGAGAGAGAGGAAGGGGAGAATAAAGAAATAGAGATAGAGGTGGAGAGAGAGATGGAATAACAAGGTATAGATGGAGAGAGAGTGACGTAGAGAGAAGAGGAGGGAAGATAAAGAGAATGAGATGAGAGAGAGAGGGAGATAAGGGGAAGAGAGAGGGAGGGAGACACAAAGATGAAGGGGGTAGAGAGAGAAGGATAGAGGGAGGGAGAGAGTGGAAAATTTTGAAGGTAGAGAGAGAGAGAGAGAGAGAGAGAGAGAGAGAGAGAGAGAGAGAGAGGGACTTGAGAGAGAGGGGATATAGAAATGGATTTGGAGATGGAGAGAGAGGGACGGAAGAATAAATACATAGAGATAAAGTGGGAGAGAGATGGAGGGAAGAAGAAATACATAGAGAGATAAAGGTAGAGAGAGAGAGGTGTCGACAAGGGAGAGATGGAGAGAGAGTGAGGGAGAGAGGAGAGTGGGAGGGAAGAGAGAGAGAGAGAGCATGTGTGTTTGGGGGTAAGATAGAGAGACAAAGAAGGAGAGATGGAGGGAGATACAGATATAGATGGCAGGGTGAGAGAGAGGGAAGAATAAATTGACATAGAGAAAAATAAATATATTATATAGTATTATATATTATTGAACATTATTAACCATATAGGAAGAAGAAATAAAGTTTTTACAAAAGGTAAAAGAAATTAGATTTAGAAGGCTACAAATATTTTTGTTTTTAATTGAAATAAATGCATTGATTTCAGTGTATATAGTCATTCCTAATCCTATTTGATTGATTGTATTTTATGCATTGATTTCGGTGTAGTTGTTGATTTATAATCCTATTTGATTCCTTGCACTAAATGCATTGTTTTCAGTGTAGATGTTGATTTTTTATTTTATCTAACTAGATGTATGATTTACATTAATTTCAAAGAAATAATATTAATAACGTGCATTTATTTCAATGTGAGCACAAAAAATTATGGGAGACATGCATTAATTTTTGTGTTATAGTAATTAAACCATAAATAAATTACTTGAATTTTCATCTTGAATAAAATGTTCACTTACTTGAAATGTTTGCTTCTTGAAATTTTAAAATATTTGTATTTGTCTACATTCTTATCATTCTCATTTTCCCTCATTCAAAATTGTTATTCAATTTGCATTCAAACAAGCAAATGTAAAATGACTACTATTGAAAATTATTTGTGGTTTAACACTCCATAAGTCACAATGATTGAATTTGGAGAAAGCTACTATTAATATTGGATAGAAAGAGAGAAAAGGTATGATGTTTAGTACAATATATCGAGTTAAATATTTGAATGATCTATGATTTCAACCACCCTTTTCATATGATCGATATGAAAAGATGACAAACTAACATATGTGACAATAATGACAATAAAATAAATTAGTTTGGTATTGATCACAATGAAGATTATTTGTAACAGACTACATACTTCTTATTCACATTTTCTATCATTCAACACCCTTACATTGTTACTTTGCATTAAAAAAAATTATTTCATCATTTTTCATTATTCAAGTTATTAAAAATCTTTTCATCATTCAAGTTATTAACAGTCTCGTTCATCTAAAAAAAATAAGGTAATTGAGAAAAATTTAAATTAAAATGACCAGATTAATATTAGACATATTTAGCATATTTAAAATAATCAAAATAATTAGAAGTTCAACAATTTTTTTGTGATTCTACACGACTAAAACCATCCTAGATCCATCTTAACCTTATATCTATCAAGCACCAAGAGGGATAAAATTTCTTGGTATGCAAACCTTTCCTCAAGTTTTACATTAAAAAAAGAGGTTTGCACCTCAAGAGATTTGATTCCCCTCGACACTTGATAAATATCGAGTTAAGATGAATTTAAATTGGTTTAAACATAAATAGGATTAAGATATAAAAAATCTATCTTTATTACTTTCCACTATTTCCATGATTATAACACTACCTGTGTGCAGTGGAATAGAGTTCAAAAATAAAAATAAAATTGACTATTATTTTGTTGTCGTTGCTACACCACCCTCCAAAAATTCAACTACATTTAAATTTTGGAGCCTATTATCACTGTCGTACCTAGAGTCGCTTTGATCATCAAATGTTTTTTCACATTATTATATGTGTTTCAAGTGTCTTTGAATGGTCTCAAGTGTCGTCACATTGATCAAAACATCTTTTGGTGCATTTCATGGTTGTAACATCTTTGTTGTTGTAAAACGACATTTTTGGTCGCAGTCGGACACAATACACTCATTACACTCGGGGAATGTGTATGAAGTGACATTTTGACAAATATTCATTATTGTACAAGTTTTTCTAACTTTTCTTGATGAGTTCGTATGTGTGGCACATAGTTATATGTATAAACTCATCCTACATGCCCCTTGCCTCATTTTCCAGACTTAGACAAATTTTGGTTTCAAAGCGAACTCATTAAGGGCAAGAGCACATGAGAACACTCTGAAGCCTTGATGGGAAATCCTTCATTGTTCAGAAGTGCGCCATGCACCCTCCAGGAGAACAAGGCACACTCCTTAAGCTTCTTTACCTTGCCATATCTGAACTGCGCCCTTCAAAAGACCAAGTATTCCTTGATCGCACTCCTTCGACTCAAAGAAGTGCACCCTCATTGAGTGCACAAGTGCACCCTAAAGGCCTAAAGCTTCACTCTTCAGCCTTCCCCAATGCACCATGCGCCATCCATACCCTTTGAGTGCATGAGCACACTCCAAAGGAATGAAGCTCTGTCCTTCAACCTTTAGACCTACGCCATGCACCCCCATGTGTCTCTTGAGCACATGAACGCACCCCAAAAGCTTGAAGACTTCACCCTTTAGCCTTCAAGAGTGCACCATGCACTCTTTGACTCTCCCTTGAGCACACAACTTGGGAAGCTCAAAGCCTCCCCCTTCGTCCTTCGAACTTGTGCCATGTGCCCTGACTTGACTATGTCCCTTCTTTTGAGTGCATGAGCGCATGCTGAATCTTCGAAGACTCTCCTGTTTAGCCCTTCAGCCTTTCAAAGTGTGCTCGTCTGCCCAAAATCTCCTTTTGTCCGTTTGAATGCACCGAAAAGGCACGAACATAAATATCTGTATAAATCATGGTAGAATAGGATATTTTCAGGCTGATGGTTGCTTCTCATGAGTGATTTCATATGCATGTATTCTAGAAGCATCGTGGCAAGAATACATGAGGAAGATCGGGCAAAGAGAATAAATAAAGGAAATTTGAAAAGAATGAGAAACACACTTGAATCTAGATGATAAAAGCACCCACACACTCCATTTGACCAAATACCCTTTGGAGGGTGAGGACATCAATGATCAAATATGCTTTATGAACGGAGATATAAGTGGCAACAATGTCATCACTGGAGGAAGTCTATTTCATCAGTCACTATTAGTTCCAGTCATTAAAGATAGTGACATGGCAAGTCTCATCACATGATGATGTGGAAGTCAAGATGTATTATTGTAATAATTGTAAATGATAAATAAGTGGGATACCAAGAGTCATTCATGAACTAAAGAGTCATGGAAGTCCAAAAAACATGTAATACCAAAAGTCATATGTAATTCCAAAATTTATTTGGAATTCAAAAGGTTGTAGAAGTCCAAAGGTCACTAGAAGTTAGAAAGTCAAGAGTCATGATGATGTGAAAGGTAGTTCTTCAAGTTATACATAGATCCTCATTTCTCATGTAAAGGAATTTAACCTTGGATTCTCCCACAAGGCATTAGAGTGACAAAGTTAGAACTTTTGGGGAGCAAGTAGCGGCTCTAACACTGCACTATTGGAGCTAGTGGTGTTCATTGCATTTATGTATCTTGGGCATTTTTCTTAATATTGAAGCCTTCCAGGCCAACACATTTTCAAACATGGATTATGAATGTTTCTAAGAATATTTTTTTAATGTTTATGGTTCATGTTTTCTTTCATTAGTACTGGATTAATTGAACTATTTCGGTTACTTCGGTGCTCCTAGTTGGAAATGTGTTGTTATGTTATAATGATTGTCGCATCCTTGTGAACTCTTTCGCTTGATTTTAGATGAGCCTTTCTCATTAACACATGTCTCCATTGGGGTGGTACTATTACTTATCTCTTAGAGGTTTATTTATTTTTCTCCTTCGCAGTAAGAGAACCTTGATACATTGGAAATTGAACATTCACAAGGCATATTATCTTGCTCATTCAAAAGAACAATTGGATTTCTCTCTCGTGCTGAGAGCTAAAGTGAAGTCATATATTTAAGTAAACGATAGCCAAGCCGTATTTCAGATGAGACTCCCACACCAAACTATGTGAGGTCTAGTTGGGACCTTATATCAGGGAGATCCCTTGTATGTTGGCGAGATCCAACACTGTCAACATATTCCTATCTCAACTAAAACACAAACCAAAAAACTATATAATTATCATAAAAATAAAAAATATAACTGATTAAACTTTATCATTGTATCAACTATACAAGTGTTGAAATATTACCCTTGTCTATCCTACAATCATGTACAAAGTCAAGAATCCTTCTACCAAAACACTAAAGCTACTATTACTAATTAGTCCTTTTAAAAGACATATAAAAGCTGAGATCTAAACAAATCTAATTTTTTATTACTTCCCCTCTTACCGTGATTGTAACCTTACCTATGTGCATAGAAATAGGATTGAATAATAATAATAATAATAAATCAAAATCAAATTAAAACTGAAATCTAATTTCCTATCTGATTTAAAATAAACCACAAAATTACATAATTACAATAAGAATAAAAAAACTTATAAACTTGATTTGCAATGCTACATAAACCCTAGAACCCAATTCCATTCACAATTATTTAGATTCATATAAATATAAAATATAAACAAGATTGAATTTAAATATACAATATAAACAAGATTAATAACTTCAATGTAGCATAGTACTGTCTCTACCGCTATGACTAATTAATGAAAGCAAAATTTGGCATTTAAGCCACATTTCCATCTTCTTATATTCTTTTTCTGCATAGCTTCCTCCAAACATGTTCTCTGCACAACTTCCTTTCCACACAACTGCACAACTTCCTCTGCACACGCTTCATCTTATCTGCACACACCAAAACATTCTGCGAGGTCTCCAAATTCATGTCCCTGCATAGAAGGCCCAACGCTATTGGTTTATCGGAGACAATCTTCGACCATTTTCTGATATGCTTGCGAAAGAGATTATCATGTATTGCAACATATAATCCTAGAGCCTTGAGAGTGAAGTTAAAAGCGATCCACCGCCTGTCATCCCTGTGCTCTTCATTGAACATATATATAAGATTGTACTCTCCAAAGAGCTTTTTGATAAATGGATGTCCTACCATTTGAAAAGCACCGGGTTTCTCATTGGAAAATATCGGAAAATATCTTGTGGGAGATCTCAGAATCACAAACAAACACAATGAATTTACCAAAGTTTCCTACCAATCCAACACCTGTTGCAGCATTAGCTTGTTTTTCCCATAATTTAGTTGCCTTTTTGCACCATTCCAATAGCACCTCCCTCCTAGAAATGGAAGCACTATTGATGGACCTGGTAGGGACGCTTTTTTTCTGTGGTATGTAAACTGTTTCCAAACAGGATCCATCACATAGTGCCAGGTTAATGCCATTGGGAAAAATCTCAAAAGAAAATCAATACAATGAAAATCAATGATGGAATTTATTTGGGTAACAAACAACAAATGAAAATCAATACAATGAAGCCTGAGTGAATCGATTAGAGAACAAAAGAAGCTTACTATATAGTTCATAAAGTGCAGGTGACTGACTCCATAAGAAAAGAAAGAAAATGTAAGTAGCTACATTAAAACCCTCCCAAAACCCGCCTCCTCCTTTGACACGAAAGAAGCAGTAAAAAGTCATCAGATATCAATGCTATCACAATGCTCGCTCAATACCATTTTTCATGCCGTTAAATCTGTTATATTCAATGGGTCAAATTTATCCACCAGTTAACAACGACTTCAAAACCTGAATTTGATCCTTTCAGTCACCTTTGCTGTGAAAGCAATGAATCTTGATTTGCATAGAATTAGTTCATGGCAATATATGCTTTACACATGATTGGTTGAATATGTTATTAGTGTGATAAATTTTCCTGCAACTTTGGAATTATAAATTTTGATAATTAAAATTAAATTATAAAATTATTTTAATGAATTTAAAATACTAAAATTACTAAATTTTAATTTAAAAAATGCAAGTTTTTACCACAATTTAGTTAAATTACTTTGATGCAGCTTACAAACGATTTCAAAACCTAAATTTGATCTTTTCATTCACATATTCTGTGAAAGTAGTAAATCTTGATATGAATACAATTAATCCATGGCTATATGTTTTACATATGGTTAGTTGAACATGTTATTAGTGTTATAATTTTTCAATTAAAATAGTTTTGGAATTATAAATTTTGATAGTTAACATTATATTATTGAATTGTTTTAATGAATTAAAAATTGGGGAAGCTATCAAATTTTAATATAAAAAATACTAATTTTTACTACAATTTGGTCAAATTATCTTAAAATAATTTGATTTAATGTTGAAATAGATAGATAAAATTACATTATAAAATTATTATAATGAATATAAAAATTAAGGAAGTTATTAAATTTTTAATTTTAAAAGTGCAATTTTCTACCCTTTAATTTGCTCAAATCGCTTTTAAAAACATTTATTAAAAAATAACATGTATATGGACATATGTGGCCTTTACTTAATTTTCCCTTATCACGTGGAACACTTTGATTGGTGCACTGAATAATTCACTCGGACATTTGGAGTAATAACTTTCACAACAAGAATGCTCTTTTTTAGCACCACAACTTAGCACCACTTACGTTATGTGGTGTTAATGTGGCGTAAATATTTATGTATCATATTAAAAATGGAGTATATCACCATAAGTTAGCACCACTTAAGTTATGTGGTGTTAATATGGTGTAAATGTTTATGTATTATATTAAAAATGAAGTATATCACCATAAGTTAGTACCACTTAAGTTATGTGGTGTTAATGTGGTGTAAATGTTTATGTATTATATTAAAAATGAATTATATCACCATAAGTTAGCACCACTTACCTTATGTGGCGTTAATGTGGTGTAAATGTTTATGTATCATATTAAAAATGAAGTATATAATCACCATATTTGATGGAAAAGTTAGCACCATTCTTACTATGTGGTGTTAAAGTGAAATATTTTTTTATTGATCTTATTGGAAATGGAGTATATCACCATATATTTAAAGAAGTGGTGTATGCTATATTGTAAGTTCTATAAAGTAGGGTAGTTAACTTTGTGTTTTCCATGTTGGCATGTACAAGTGGATTTATTAATGTGAATTGTCACCATAACTATAAAAAATTACAAATATTTATATTATGAATATATAAATTAGAACTAAACTCACAAATATTTATTTTATAATATTTATTTGTTTGTCATGTTTACATGTAAAACTAAAATTCAAAGTAATTATTTTCTAAATATTTTATTTCAATTATTTACTTTTTTATATTATTCTCATTTTGCGCCATAAATACAACAAATTCAAAGTAATTGTTTTCTAAATATTTTATTTCAATTATTTGCTATTTATATTATTCTCATTTTGCACCATTAATACAACAAATTCAAAGTAATTTTTTTCTAATTATTTTATTTCAATTATTTACTTTTTATATTATTCTCATGAGAAAATAAATACACAAAACCATATTACATAATTATTTATTTTATGAATAAGTCAATTAAGATAAATATTTTTATATTATTGTAATTTCAAAATAAAATAAGGGTGAATTCGATGGAGTTGGGTTACTCTTTTTTGGAAGAAATTATGTTCCAAAGGTTGAAAATGTATCTTTGTGAGGGTATTTTTTAAGCCCTCCATCAAAGCTTTTAAAAGGTCCATCTAGGACTAAATAAAACCCTGGATTAAAATACATAGCTCCATCGTCAATATGAACTTGATATTTTCGAACTCTTTTTGAACTCTTTTCCTTAGCTGGAACTTGATCTTATCGAACTTGCTCTTGTAGTCTCAGAATTCTTGGGCTAATTTCACCAGGCTTATAGAGATCTGCTTCAAGGCTTTGCCAAGGATGCTCTTCATAGACCAATAAAGATACAGTGTCTGCTGGAATTATGTTAGTCTTCCCCTTGTTTGTCCCAAATATGGTATTAAACCTCTCCATTCCTTAGTATCCATCTTTGTCTCTACATGTCTATTTATGTCAGCTTCCCATTTTTCAATGAGATTTTGAATTTCCTCTGATGTGTTCTCGTGGTATGCTTTCGCTGCCTCTTGGATCACATCGATTGCAGGCCTCCTTCCTCTCGACTTGCTCAGGGGTGAATTGGGTTGGGCTTCTATCGCCTTCCCTTTATATTTCCAGCCATGGCCTCAAGCTGCAGGACTCTTGGAGCATGCCATCCCACAATCTTTCACTAGGTTTCTGGGTAGGTGACCTATCCACACAATAAAAAAAAGGCATAATTCCATATAATGAAAATGACCAAAGGTCCATGCATCCCAGTTATCAGAAGAAAGGTGACCCGGGGGCGTCTTCCTAGGACTTCTCCCCTGCCCGTCCCTCTGCAGACCCATCGCCTTCATACCCTGCTTAATTTCTGCCACCCCCTGTCCCTGATGGTCGTACTCACCCCATAAATTATCCCCATAACCCAAAGAGCTCATGCCTTCCTTCAATATCCTGACCTCCCTTCTGGTTTCCTCTCTCTCATCATACCTCCCACCCTCGAAATTGAGAAAGGAGGTGTCGCTGCCCATTACTCGGGCTTGGGTGGAATTCCCTCTCCCATTCCTCATGCGCACTGAGCCTAAGTAGCTCAAGGTGGTATAAACCATCAAAGCCTTTGAACTAAACACAAACCATGACTTCTCCTTAAATCTATACCCTGGCAGGATTGCCCGACCCCTCACCATTCCATCTTGTTGGCATCCCTTACCTGACAGACTCACACTTGGGTGCAAGTTGAGGCCATGCCTAATTCCTACTCTGACACAAAGGTAGAGACCCAAAAGAACCCCAAACTTCCCCCAACCAGAGTCGTAATGGTTCTGCTCTCCCATACCCAGAAGAAGACTAGACCAGTCCAGATTAATCACCTTATGCTCCCATAGATACCAGCCCAAATCATAAAACATAAACATGGCATGAACAAGGGAGAGGAAACCAAGCACATACCTAAGTTTCAGCATGGTGGAAATGCAATGGAGGTTTTTTATCCTACTGTCATGCTTGCACCAAAGTCTTTCGTCATAAAAAAAACTCCACGCCTTCCTCCACCCTGTTTTAAGATCCATGCGCGGGCTCTATCCCGCTACCTCACCTTGTGCTGCATGCTACAGTACAACCTGCCGCCCTTTCCACTCATGTGGAAGTTGGTTGGCTTCAACCCCAGGGACACTACCATTAACACTGATGGGAGGGCCGATATTCTTCGTTACACCCTGATCGGGGAGCTGAGTTCGAGAACTATGGGTGAGCTCTACCCTCCGAATTGTCCTGCTCTTTGATGCTCTGCAGCTTGATCCATCGTTCTTCCCTGAGATTAGGAGGCATGCTTAATTCAATAGGTTCATTCAGGTGAGCGCAACCACAATTTTCCAGGAGGTCAGCTGCTATATTTCCTTCCCTCCTTACATGGGTGATAATGATATAATAAAATTTCTTGTTTGTATCCTCCAATCCCTGCACATGTGAAGAAGTACGCCATATTTGGCTTAGTTTGCCCCACTTTGTTCCTTGATTAAGTTTTTTGAGAGTGTTCGTAACCAACTGAGAGTCTCCTTAGATTACTAGCTTTCTGTATCCTAGCCTGATGGCCAAGAGGAGACCTTGGTTCACTCCTATGAATTATGCTTCATTGTTGTTGGCAAAGCCACAGGAGTCATCATATATGAATCTTGTTATGCCATGTTGATCTCGAAAAATCCCTCCAACCCCTGCTTGCCTCGGATTGCCTTTCGAGGCTCCATCAAAGATGAGTTTGATGAATCCTTCTAGAGGAGGTTTGAAGATCTTGATGGTGTCCCCTATGTCAGGGATAGCTTTCCAAGAAGCTAGGGAGACCATGCTTGGCACTAGGTGGAGGCCCTGGAGAATTCTTTCTTTCTGAGGAGCCATTTTCCAATCATCTGGCATACATTTCTCTGAGAGGATGCACTAGTAGAAAATGATGAAATTAGTGACTAGGTGACTAAAAAAGTTAGTCATCACAATTATTTCAAGTGAATTACTACTAAATCTGATCAATTTTAAGTGACAGAACTAAAAATGACTAATTTAAATGACTAATTTAGTCTAGGGTTAAAATACACGACTAGATGATTTTATTGTACCAGCTAGCGCGTGCTTGACAGGTCGAGAGCGAGTTGACCTACCTGCGACCTCCCAGCTACCATGGCATCAGGAGGGGGACCCGAGGCTCCCCTTCCTCCTCCTCTAGAAGTCCTTGCATTCAAGAAACTGATAGCAGCTAGCAACAAGAGCCCTCTGAATGGATCTTAGCAAATGTTCGTGAAGAAGTTGGATAACATCCCTTCGATGGCCCTTCAAATCGAAGAAACTTGTCGATCTGCATTGAACCTGGCTAAAAAAGGGCTCATTGGATAGTTTACTGGTCTCTGGCCCTCTCCCAAAGCTATGGAAGACTGGGTGTAGAGGAACTGGATTCCTTTAGTCTCGGAAGGCATCAAAAGCCACTTCATAGACAAAGGATACTTTGTTTTTGTTTTTGAGAATGTGGAAGACACAAGCCTCATCTTCAAGAATGACCCATATTTTATGGGTCCTAAGGGACTATACTTGAATAAATGGACCCCTAACTTGGATCACGCTCAATATGTGCCTTCAATTGTTCTATTGTGGGTAAGCCTCCCACATCTCCCACTGCATAGCTGGAACCAGAAGTCTCTCCAAACCATTCGCAATACCCTCAGAAATTATATTGATCAAGCAGTGTGAAAATATCAATACTCATGTGCATGTATATGTGTCGAGGTGGATTTGGAAGTTGGGCTACCTAAAGCTATCAAATTAATGGTTGTTGACTGGACCCATATCCAGGAGCTGGATTATGAGCAGCTTCCATTTAAATGCAGGCATTTTCATGGCTATGGCCATTTTGCAAGGCACACTAGTACATTTGGTCAAATTTCCAACAATTTAGTTCCGACACTTTTGATGTATTTTCGGAAATTTCCCCAATTTTTATTAATTTTTCAAATCCCGTCAATAACCGTTACTCTAGCGACATTTTTTGAGTATCGTCAGAACAACGACGTTTACGAAAATCGTTGGAATACTGATGTTACATGACAAATTGTTGTAATACCGATGTTATAGGACAAACAATCGATATTGCGACATTTAGGAGACCACCGTCGGTCTTGCAACGTTTAAGGAAACCATCGGTCATGCGACGTTGAGGGAAAAACCGTAGGAATACCGACATTTAAAGGCCTATGATAAATTTTATATTACAACTCTCAAGCTAAATAATTTGATTTGTACTTTTTGTTTGGGATAGCATTTAATTTACTACATATCGGAAAACACATGACATTCAATGATGTACTTAAGTAAAAAAAAACAATTATAGACATTGTGACTCTGCATTTCAAAAGCCTATAGAGAATGTAGGTTTTAATACCTAGAATGAATTTAAATTAATGCATCACTCAACAACTTTTTGTTTTATCTTGAAATTTTGTTTTACCATAGGAGTTGTTTGATCTCATAGTTCACCATTATATGGTGGGATACATTAAGGGTTGATATGAAATGTTGTAGGCTGAGTTCTTAGTGTTGAGGAATATTGTGGAAGTTAAAAAGTAAAATATTTGGTTTAGTTTTTTTTTTTTTTAAATATCTTCAATAATTTTTATTTTTTAAATTTCGTTTGAGAAAGGCCGTATCAAATTTTCTAAGTTGTGACCACACAGGTGCCTTTTGCACGTTCATGTGGTCCGTTTGCCATTTTCTCCCTTGTGCCTTCGTTCAGTCGGGTGCGCCGTGTCAGGGCGCCCGCCCAAACACGTTCGAGTTGGGTTGTTTCATTTGAGGGCGCCCGCCAAGACGCGTTCGGGTCGGGTTGGGTCGTTTCATTTGAGGGCACCTGCCAAAATGCATTCGATTCGGGTCAGGTCGATTCGTTTAAGGGCTCACGCCCAAACGCATTCGGGTCGGGTCGGGTCGTTTTGTTTGAGGGCACCTGCCCAAACGCATTCGGGTCGGGTCGGGTCGTTTCGTTTGAGGGCACATGCCCAAACACGTTCGGGCCGGGTCAGGTTGTTTCGTTTGAGGGCGCCCACCCAAAAGCATTCAGGTCGGGTCGTTTCGTTTGAGGGCGACCGTAAAAAAATTGCTAAGTTGTGACCGCATGGTGCCTTGTGCACGTTCATGCGGCCCGTTCTTCATTTTCTCCCTTGTGCCTTCGTTCGATCAGACGTGCCATGTGAGGGCATCCGCCCAAATGTGTTTGGGTCAGGTCGGGTTCGTTTGGCCGTATCAAATTTGCTAAGTTGTGACCGCACGGGAGCCTTTTGAATGTTCGTGTGGCACGTTTGCCGTTTTCTCCCTTGTGCCTTCGTTCGGTTGTGTGCACCGTGTCGTGCTGTGTGAGGGCGCCCGCACAAACGCGTTCGGGTCAGGTCGTTTCGTTTGAGGGTGGTTGTATCAAATTTGCTAAGTTGTGACTGCACGGGTGCCTTGTGCATGTTCATGCGGTCTGTTCTTCATTTTCTCCCTTGTGCCTTCGTTCGGTCATGCGCACCTTATCGTTTCGTTTGAGGGCGCCCGCCCAAACCCGTTCGGGTTGGGTCATTTTGGTTGAGGGCACCCGCCCAAATGCGTTCGGGTTGGGTCGTTTCGGTTGAGGCCACCCGCCCAAGTGCGTTTGGGTCGGGTCATTTCGGTTGAGGGTGCCCGTATCAAATTTTCTAAGTTGTGATCGCACAGGTGCCCTATCCACGTTCTTGTCGCTTGTTTGCCATTTTCTCCCTCGTGCCTTCATTCGATCATGCGTGCCATGTTGCACGATGTGAGGGTGCCCACCCAAATGCGTTTGGGTCGGGTTGTTTCTTTTGAGGGTGACCGTATCAAATTTTCTAAGTTGTGATCGCACGGGTGCCTTGTGCACGTTCGTGTAGCCCGTTTGCCATTTTCTCCCTTGTGCCTTTTTTCGGTTGGGTATGTCGTGTTATTTCATTTGAGGGCACTCGCCCAAACCCATTTGGGTCGGGTCGTTTCATTTGAGGGCAACTACCCAAACCCGTTCAGGTCAGGTCGTTTTGGTTGAGGACGCCTGCCCAAACGCGCTTAGGTTGGGTTGTTTTGGTTAAGGGCGCCCGTATCAAATTTCCTAAGTTGTGACTGCATGGGTGCCTTGTGCACGTTCGTGCGGCCTGTTTTTCGGTTGCTCCCTTGTGCCTTCATTCGGTCGGGTGTTCCGTGTGAGGGTGCTCGCCCAAATGCATTCCAGTCAGGTCGTTTTGTTTAAGGGCGACCGTATCAAATTAGCTAAGTTGTGACTGCACTGGTGCCTTTTTCACGTTCGTGTGGCCCATTTTCCATTTTCTCCCTTGTGCCTTCATTTGGTCGTGCACGCCATGTCGTGCCGTGTGAGGGCACCCACCCAAACACATTCAGGTTGGGTCATTTCGTTTGAGGGCGGTCGTATCAAATTTGCTAAGTTGTGACCACACGGGTGGCTTGTACACGTTCGTGTGGCCCGTTTGTCATTTTCTCCCTTGTGCCTTTGTTCGGTTGGGTGCTTCGTGTCATTTCGTTTGAGGATGCCCACCCAAACCTATTCGGGTGAGGTTGTTTCGGTTAAGGGCGCCTGCCCAAACGCATTCGGGTCGAGTCGTTTTAGTTGAGGGCGCTCGCCCAAACACGTTTGGGTTGGGTCGTTTTGGTTGAGGGCACGCATATCAAATTTGCTAAGTTGTAACCACACGGGTGCCTTGTGCATGTTTGTGCAGCCCGTTTGCTGGTTTCTCCCTTGTGCCTTCGTTCGGCCATGCGCGCCGAGTCGCGCCGTGTGAGGGCGCTCGCTAAAACGCGTTCGGGTCTGGTTGTTTCATTTGAGGGCGACTGTATCAAATTTGCTAAGTTGTGACCGTACGGGTGCCTTGTGCACGTTCGTGCGCCTGTTTTCTGTTTTCTCCCTTGTGCCTTTGTTCGATCTGGTACGCCGTGTCGTTTCGTTTGAGGGTGCCCGCCCAAACCCATTCGGGTCGGGTCTTTTCGGTTGAGGGTGCCCACTCAAACGCATTTGGGTTGGGTCGTTTCAGCTGAGGGCACCCGCCCAAACGTGTTTGGGTTAGTTCATTTCGGTTGAGGGCGCCCATATCAAATTTGCTAAGTTGTGACTGCTCGGGGTCCTTTTGTAGGACTCGTGCAGAACAATGTTTAGGGTGGGCGCATTCAGGTTGAGTTAGGTTCGTGCAGCGCGTCTGTGTTCAGGACGTGCGGAACAATGTTTGAAGGTGTGAAAGTCGTTCATTAGGGTCGGGTCGGGTCGAACGCGTTCAAACATTTTTCCAACATAGTATCAGAGCTAAGGTGCAAGAAAGAGATTGAAGATCACATTCTAGTTGGCATTATGGCAAGGGTTATAAACAAGGGTTTCAATTTTGTTGGGAATCTCACTACATTCATCAAGGGTTTCACTTTAAAGATCATTTCCAAGCTATAAGTAATGGATGGAAGTTTATTTTTCGCTTTGTATGGGAATTTCAAGAATGATAATGTATGGGTTATTGGTAATGGTGCTTCTAGACATATGATGGGAGAATGCATCCAGCTTCAAACTTTGTCAGAAGGAACCTATATCTCCTAGCTCAATCTGAAATTGCATTTAATTCTTGTTCAGGTAGTTGAAATACTTCTTGTTCATGGTCATTTGGAAGGATTCCCACACCACCTAGCTCATCTTGAAGCTGAGTGAACTTTGAAAGATATGTGATGATGGGATCATCTTTGCTTATCTGCTTACTTCTTAGTTTCTTTTTTAGAGCAAGCTTCGTGACATCACTGGAAGCCTGAAACAAATTGAAGATGGATTTAAATTTAAACATCTCATACATTGTCTTCTTCTCATTGAGATGAGGAATAATATGATCTCTGACCCCCTCTAGAATGATCCTTCTTTCCTTGGTGTCATTCTTAGTATGTTGGGCCAACTTTTGGGGATCTTGAGGTGGCACTATTTCCTACTTGACATACTCTGCTACCCCATTATCTTCCAGCACTACTGTGATTTTCTTCTTCCATGCACGTAAATTTGAGGCTCCTTCTAAACTGTGATTTGACCTTAGCCCTAGGACTGACATATTTCTATCCAAGGAACTACTCTGCTCTGCTCTTCAAACTATCACCCTGAAAACAATCTTGTCCTCATGTTTTCCTAGCTGGACTGACCTTGCAAACACACAGACCCTTGCTCCTACTTTCTTGCACTAATATAGTCCCTATTTCATTATGCACAAATTTCCTAGTTCCTAGTGTAGAGGACTCCCTATTCTTTAGGGCTTGACTCCTATTTCCTAGTGCAGAATTGCCCTATTTCTTAGTGCAATTCTACCACAAGAAAAGATCTCTTCAATGCTGCGTATTGGCTCCTCCAAGATACACGCTCACAAAAAATATCTCTCACACAATTTTGTGCTCTCCCTCACAATCTCGTGAGATGTGTCTTGTCACAGTCCTTTGTGCACAAAACAACTATGAAAATTTGTGCCTTTTTCCTCCTTTATTGATTCGATCCATGCTAAAATTGGAAAGTTACAAATTTAGAACATGTGTTTTGATTGAATAGTTAACAGAGTCTAACTGGTTATGACACAGTTGGAAGAAGTAGTTATGGAGAAGTAGTTAAACTGAATACAACTCCATAACTACTTCTTCCAATTGTGTCATAACTCTGCCACTTGAGTTCTAATTGAGTCCTCCATGCATTAGCTCCAGTAAACCCTCAGGAATAGCGTAATTCCTTCTATCAGCTGATGTGCCACAACTTTGCACTGGACTGAAGTGCTCCAAGAGAATAAGTTCTTGTTTAGAGTCTGATTATTATTAAGAGCTAATAATAATCGACATGCATCTATTTTTATATTGATGATCTATAAATAGACTTCGCCCAATATTCTAAAAATATAATTTCATCTATTTTTCCAACTTGATCAACCATCCACAAATAGCACCCTACAACTTCTGAAATATGTTCGACATGTCTAAAAATAGGCATAGTCTAAAAATAGACTTGCGCCAAAAATAGCTTGCAGACCCACTTAGTGAAGGTGACTCTTTTCACTAAGCTCGTCATCTTGTTGAATCTCAACATAAATAAAGGAAGCCTATCTTGGTTCCATCCCTTTGTCTGTTCCTGGTTTTCTGCGTTGTTACTTGTGCGTGGTTCAAAATTTCAACTAGTATCCCACAACAGAAATTCAGTGAACACTAGTGTAGTTGGGATCCCTTGCAACAAAGATGGTAAATGTGATGTAGTTATTTGTAATGCAATGGTGATGATTATGATTATGTTTGATACTAGCTAAGAAACATTAGGCATGGGATGAGTGGGGCATGTTAGGTGATGGGATAAAAGTGAGTTCAATATATATATATATATATATATATATATATATACATTTAAAAACTTGGCCTTTAATTTGCTTGAGTCCCTTTTGATTATGCATTTGGTTCCCAGTATAACCTTGGGGTGATTCAAATGGTCATTAACACCTAGGGTCTAGGCCTTGGTTCCCCATGAGACCTTGCTTTGAAGGGGCATGTTAAAAGTAACCTATGAGAGTATATACGCTTTCATTGTCCTTGGGATTTGGAGATCATGATATCAATAGCAGAGTTATGTTGTTGCTTAGAGCTTGTTAAGTGTGCAGGGTTATGCTATTTGTTTGATCTTTCATACTAGAGAGTTAGGGAAATGCTGCTAGCATTGGTTAATTGTTCTTGAGATATGATAATATAGATAATTTAATCTTAATAAATGTCCACAAATAACTAGAAAAGTAGGTTAATGGGATTAAAATATTTATATTTTATTAAATTTATTAAAATATTAATTATCAATATTTATATTTTATTTGTTTTAATTATATTATATAGAAATAAATTTTAAATATATTATGATTTTATATTTAATTAATAATTAAAATAATAAATATTAATATTTTAATTATTAAAAAAAAAAAATTGTTTCAAGATTTGTAAAAGTTTGATGGCATGCCACATAAGATTTTGTAAAATTTTGATGGCATGGGTTGATTTCATTAAAAAAAAAAAAAAAACCAAAAGTGTTTGAAGCCCTTGTTCAAGCCCGTGTTCAATTTAATTAAATTTAAAACAAATAAAAGCTCAAAGTATTCGAAGCCCCTGTCGAAGCCCCTGTTTGATTTCATTAAAACAAATAAAAGCCCGAAGTGTAAGAAATCCCCTGTTCAAAGCCCCTGTTTGACTGTTCAGGAGGACTAAGATGAGGTTGAGGTACTCGTTGTTTGACTGTTCAAAAAGACGAGGTTGAGGTTTTGAGGGCATGCCGAAGTCCCCAAAGTCGAGCTTGACACCGTAAGAAAGCCCAAGAAAAATCGCTATTGGATTGTTCAAGAAGACGAGGTTGAGGTTTTGAGGGCATGCCGAAGTCCCCAAAGTCGAACTTGACACTGTATGAAAGCCCAAGAACAGAGGAAAAATGGCTATTCTTACCCAAACTGGATGTGCTGGTTATTTGGCACCAAATGTTTTGCTCTCGGGGAAGGGAATTTTTTCTATATAATTACAACTTTTATCGTGGAATCTGCTTATATTGTATTGCGGGAGCTAGTGAAGACCTTGTGGTATACTTTGGCTCATGATATCCAGGGGGTATATTCTCTTTTGAATTTTCTTTCCCTATCATCAATTTCAATTGTTACTAGTGATTATTTATTCTACCTCTTGTGCCCTCAAGTCCTATATCTATTTCTCTAAGCCAATTTTCTGTACAGATTCTGAAACAAAAGCCTGGCTGGAAGAAAATAAACATCTAGTATTTGGATTTCCAACATTGGTGTTAGTGTCAGCCTTTGCAGCCTTCCTCCAGTGATCAAACATGTTCTTACAAAGTGATTTTAAGGTGTCAAGGTCAGATTTTGTCATTTCAATGAGTCTTCAAAGCAAAATTTGGTCACTAGGCATTAGGTCTAGGGTTTGCTTTCACTCCTTCCAAAGTTGTCCAAATGTCGGTCCATGTCACTATTCAGCTGAGTGCGCCATCATTCAGAGGGTTTTCATCATCATGTCAAGTTCCATTGGGTCATTTTACATCTTGTTCATGCTTCAGTTGTGCCTTGGTAAGGTCCATTTCCCTCTCCTAGGGTTTTGGAGGTAATTTCTCTTGGACGGTCAAATCATCGGAAAAACTTGTATCCTGATGTTCACACACCTTCCCCTATCCTTAATATACCTTATCAAACACTTCCCATCACTGAGATCCCCAAATTCCTCATTTTTTCACAAACCCTAGTTTCTTGCCACAACTTGGCAATTTTCTAGGCTAGGCCTGTGTTTTGCCCTTTTGGACCCCTTCCCCTCACTCAATCTCAGATATTCCACTTTCCCCTACTTCCTAACATCCCTCCCTACTTCCAAAAATTTCCCCAAGAATTTAGAAGTCCTTTATCCCCTTCATTTCGCTTCATTTCGACAAGATCCCTTGTTTCACACATCGGGATAAGTTTCACTCAAAAGATGTTTCAGAGAAATAAAAGATGAATTTTGGAAACCTGAGAGAGGTTTTTGTCCACAACATGCCAAGGACGAAAAAACTCCTTCACGTTTTACACAGGTATCATGGTTTTAGAGAAATGTCAAAAATACCGTTGCCTCAGGAGAATTGAATGCACCTCTGAAGTGACCTTGGGAAAATCAAGTTTTCTCCTAGCATGTTTGGCCAAATGACTTGCTTGATGAGTAAAATGATAACTAGACACAAAGATATTTCCAATGAGCTATCATGAGCTCAATTTGGAGTTGAGGAAGACCTTCAAAATTTGCCTGCAACAGTGCTCTGCCTTGAGGCAGCCTCATTCTGCTCATTTTGACTAGTGTTGGGAGATTTGGTTTTTGACAAAGTAAATGAAATCCAAATTGCATAATTCCACTTGTGTTGGAAAGTAGACTCCAAGATCTTTCCAACGACCTATCAAACGCCCAATTTGGACACCGGGAAGGCCTCCAAAAGCTTCCTGCAAAATGCACTATGTGGCAAGAGGCATGCGACCCACTTGAAGTGGATGCGACCCACTTGAAGTGGTTGCGACCCACTTAAATCAGAACCCAGAAAATTCATTTTTTGCGCCCAGATTCGATTCTAATCGACTCCAAAAGCTTCCAAACAGGTTTTAATCATTTTGCAATGGATTTTTAGCATGATTATGATATTATTGATGTTGGGCAATAAGCCATGCTTGGAGAGAATCCTACATTTACATGCACATTAATTCCTCAAGGGTTTTGAAAATATATGGACAGTTTGTGAAGGTTTGAAAACTTTTGTGAATGATAGAGATGCTCATGCCCTAGCACGTTGTATACACGATCCTCACGCCCTCAGTTATCATCTTATCACTGCTATTATGCTCTCTCATATTGTTGCATAGTTTTATGTTGACTAGTATAAAGCCTCTTTCACCATACCACTGATGTCATCATCATTCAATTGCTACTGTCATGTCCATTTGTTTCATATGGTCATTGTCATGATATTCTTATTCCCCAATTGATAAAACACTGTCCTATGTTTGCTTCCTCCTTTGACAGATTTTGGCCATTATCACCAAGTTGACCACACATTTGCATTTGGTACTCATTGTTAAACTTACTTGTGATCAAAACAGTGATAGTTATTATGCCATTAAAGCAGAGCCATCTTCATTGTAATTTTGTTTTCCTATGATACTTTGGCAGTGGGTGATATCTATTGAGTGTTGGACATACATTAAAACTTTGCCTTCACTACACCTATACCAACACACATATTGCCGATATCTTGTTCAAAGCCATGTCAGAGACGGATTCAGTTTATGAGCAAGGATATGAGCAGGACAGTAACTCAACCGTTGAGGTTGATGTACTGAGATGGAGCATAGCAGTGCGCCAGTAGTGGTAACATATCAGAGAGGCCACAGAGCTTTGTTTGCAGCATCACGACGAGTATTATCTCCACGTGGGGTGGAAGGGGTCTCGTTGACTTCATCAGCAGCGCGAGTACTATCTCCACATGGCGTGGAAGGGGTCTCGCCTTCTTCATCAGCGTAGGTACATTCACAGGATAATGATAGAGACAAAGACGTGCTTCGTCACATGAAAGGCCATTATTGGGCTCGCATGCATGTTTGCAAAGCGAGAATGAAGATTCTGAAGAGGAGGTTGAGCGAAGCACTAAAACGGCGGAAAAGGCCTGATCCACTTCGGATTTTGGCCGAGGCTTCATTGAATGGGAAAGATACATGATGGAGGATCTTCGCTCCGAATTTGAGCAAATTCGGAGAAAATTTTGTCATTTTGAAATTTTTTGGTCTAAAAACAGGTTTTTCAGTTAAGTGGGTCTCGCACTCATATGCTCACTTTTTTTTGGGACACTTGCTGAAGGAAATTTTTGCATTTTTGGATTTTTCATGGAAATTTATGCATCCTCAAGCATTACCGAAGCATTTCATCAGATTCTGGATGGTCAAAAAGCTAAAAAACACCATAAAAACCACCTTGCTGCCACCTTTTGCACCAGCAGGAAGTACTTCTGGGAGAAAGAATTTTTGGAGGGTCAAATGAGCTCCAAATTGGGAAATTCCACTTGGGTTAGATAGTCAACATCCAGGGCTTTCCAACGAGCTATCATGAGCTCAATTTTGATTCAGGGAAGTACTTCAAAATCGGGATGAAAGTCATGCGACCCACTTGTTTCAGGCATGCGACCCACTTAAATTTTTGGCTGAATTTTCAACTTCCAGCTCAGATTTTCGGCCAGTTTGGACCAGTTTTGCTTGTGGATGAAATTTTTGAGTTATTATGATGTAAATTTATGTTTGGCATGTAACTTTGGTTCATTTTTACCTATTCTAGAAGATTCACTCTTAAAAAAGTGAAAATCATGTAAATGAATCAGTTTCCACTCTTTTAGAGGCAAGTTGTTAGCTGCCTAGATTTTAGTTCCTTGATTAGAATTTGGTTGAAACTGATCCCTGAAGAAGGAATTCGACCCCTAGAGGTGTGGGAAGGGGTTAGGATGCTCTATATAATGTAATTTCTCAATCATTTTCAGAGGTTGGAGAGGTTGGACACTTGGGAGACTTTTGGCACCATTGTACATATTTTTTCATATTTTGGCTAAGGAAAGATCAGAGGTTTTGCGGCACTTGTTGGGATCCTTGTGGTGTTTTTCTCTTGATGGTGTTTTCTCTCTGTTTACTGTAAGTTCTTCATGTTTAATGTATGCCATTCCTTTCATATACTTCTGAACTAAATTGAATGAGTAGATGAGGTTGAATCCATCGTTTACCGTGCTCTGCCTTTGAATTCATTTAGTTCTATATGTTTTCGACTGTTTGAAGAGGATCCAAGTTCTTCTTTTCCCTCTTCAGCTCCTCGTCGGTCTGATCTGTCCATATATCCAATCAAAAGCATCAAGACAATCACCTACCTCGCCCCAACTTGAAATCTGCAAAGGTCTGACCTTATCCCCGGACCCAAAATTTGTTTTCCCATTTCTCCAGCGAAAACCCAAAAATCAAAAAATCAAACATACCTATCTCTTTACTAGCCTAAAATCAGTTCTTATTGTAAATCATCTCGCATCCTATTACTCATTTTCTCGAGATTGACGGAGAGAGCCCTCTCCTGTCCTCGTAGGGCTAGCTACGAGGCTGAGCGTGGTTTGATGTAGCCTTGAGTTTTACTTCATTTCAGCCTGAGGTAGATTTGAGTGCTAACATAGTGGCAACCATACTGGGGAAGAAAATGGTTTGCTTGTTACTGTCATTTGCTATAGACGGAGTCTGAAGTCACGCCAGGTAGCCTTCGAACTGCACATTGCTTTGCGAGTGCATAGTAGATAAAAGCTGCTTCAGTCGATCTCCGGTTTAGCTTGTGAATGTGTCCCTTGATTTGCGAATTCCCCCAGTACGTGTATCAAGTTCAGATCTGATGGTTGATGGTGGACAACGATCAGACATAAGAAGACTGAAATCATTCACCTGGTGACTCCAATTCAAAGTCTGGAGGACTGACTCTTTCTCTGAGAAAATGGAAGGATCTTACACAAAGTTCAGGTATCTAAAGTGGAATGGCATTCAGGATCTAATCTGCTTTCTTGTAAATTACTTCTTTGCTGGTCTTGAAGCTTTCTTGAAAGTTTTTCAAAATTTGTTGTATGAGAAAGGTGATCAAAATCTTCACTCGACCCATTCAAAAAGTGTAAATGTTGAGTTTCCCTTTGATCCTGGTCTCCTTACTTTTCCCACATATTATGATGACTTTCTTCAGAGTGATGAGCAAGAAAACAAAACTGATCCCACAGCTCTTGTACATGCCCCTACACCTTGTAAAATTCCAGATCGGTACAAACCTCTTGTTTTACCTTCTGTTCTTCATGCTTTTCCTGCAAATTATGATCTATATCTACCAAGATTTGACGGTGAATGTAACAATGTCAACGCTGAGCAACATGTGCAAAATGTTGAGACTTTTCTAGATCTTTTTGAAGTTGATGATGAAGATGTTAGTATTAGGCTTTTTGCTCTTTCTTTGCAAGGCCAAGTGAAGAGTTGGTTTAAAGCCATGCCTGATGCGAGTATCACAGATTTTCAGCAGTTTGTCAAAGTTTTCCTTGACAGGTGGATGATCGGACAGAACTTTTTGTTGATTATAGAGGAGTATAACCAGCTGAAAAGATTGCCAGGGGAGACAGTACAACAATTTTCTGCCAGATTTAACCAAGTATATTTTTCGATGCCAACTGATATAAGACCTTCTCCTAGATCTGCTCTCTTGCACTACCCAAGTGCCTTTGACCCAGAAATGGAGTTTCAGCTGAGAGAAAAGAATATTGCAACACTTCACGAAATGCAGAACAAGTCAGTAAATGTAGAGGCTCATTTGCTGATCTTGAGAGAAAGGTTGAAGGAAGAAGAGATGAAAAACATAGATCCGGAGAAATCGACACCTTCAGAGGAAAAGCTTGACCTTTTCGTAAACGCAGTAGAAGAGATGGTGCGGAAAATGACTGCAAAAAATGAAAATGACATTCAAGAACAAGTTGTTGATCCAAAACATTTTGTTTTTGATCCCAGTAGTCATAGTGATTGTTTTATAGATCATTGTGAAGAAGAGAGAGCTGTTGATATGATGTGTATGTTTGATGATGAATTGCCTCAGTTTGATCAGTATGATGATGATTATGTTCTCCAAACAGAAGCTAATCTTGCAGACAAATCAGTAGCTAGTTTGTGCGAGGAGGAAGTTCACTTTCAGCAGCTCGAGTACAGTGATCAACCGATGCATATCAACTATGGCAATGATGAGGAAAGTGCAGAAAATTTTGATGTAAGTGAAGGATCTTTGCCTTTTTGTTTTGATTCGTTTCAGTTCATTAGAGATAACTTCCATGCAATCAAAAATCAAACGTCAACAAGTCTTGATCTGAATCATCTTGAGTGCAATGAAAACCTTGTTCAAGATGTCTCATATTCAGATTTTCAGCCCTCGAAAGCCATTGATTTTCAAGTTGCAGATGAGGACATGGAAGCTGGTACATGTGATCAAATGATACAAGGTGACTCCGTACCATTCTGTTTTGAATCATTTCAGTTTTTGAGAGAAAAATTGCATAGTAAATCTTCAAATGAGCAGCTTGTAGCATCAGATTTGCAGCCAACAAATGAAATTGAGGATCAGATTATAGATGAAGGTATGGAAGATGAAATACATGATTTGATGATGCAGGAAGATTCTATACCCTTTTGTTTCGAAGCATTTCAGTTTATAAGGCAGAATCTTCGTGAAATCTCTCAAGAAAAAGATGAAAAGCCAGTAGGATTTCATACAGTTTCAAGGGATACAGTGCAGCAGTCTTCTCAAGTTTTTGATGATCCTATTGCTCGTGTGTTGGATGATGTTTGCTATAAAAATTCTGCTCCATTAGCTAACCATGTGCCCAAAAAGAATGTTGATAGTAATCTTGTTCAAAAGTCAATTTCATTGTGTTGTTCAACAGATTTTTCATATGAGGAGATTGATGAAGGAGACTTTTGTTCTGTCTGGAATCAGCAACAGAGTTTGATTTTTCATGAATTTCAGGATCCTTTTGACAGCTTGCTGCAATCACCAAAGAAAAGCACCGCAGACGTGAGGAAAAGTTTAAGATCAAGGTATGGAGATTATCTGGACCAGAGCTATGTTTATGAAGATCCATTCGCAGTATTCTTGCAGTCATCCAGTCAATTTATGCTTTGCAAGTTTATCAGCAGTCCACTTGGTTCAAAGTTTCCATGGGAGTTGCCTTTCAGTAGTTATTTCTCGTTGTACATAAGCAAGCATTTGGGAAGAAATCAAACAGCATCCGGCATGCTTACATGGTTGCATTGGCTGTTCCATTACACTTGATCGGGTGGTGTAAAGCACAATTAGAGTAGGTTGTATTGAATAAGCTCTACTTTGAGCATATTTCCAGTTTTTCGGTTGTGTTTAAGTATCGAGTTAGTTTTTAATTGAGTGAGATTCAATTTGTGTCGTCAAGTCATCAGTTTTCAGTCATGCATTTCAGTTTGAGTTTTTTATTCCATTGCCCAATGGATAAGGCACTGGTCTGCTCTCCCAAAGATCTACCGTTCTTGGCACCTCCAAGGAGCTACCATCCCCATTGGAGCCAATGTTAGAGTCAGCCTTTGTAGCTTTCCTTCAGTGATCAAACATGCTCTTACAAAGTGATTCTAAGGTGTCAAGGTCAAATTTTTTCATTTCAAAGAGTCTTCAAACAAAATTTGGTCACTAGGCATTAGGTCTAGGGTTTGTTTTCACTCCTTCCAAAAGTTGTCCAAGTGTCGGTCCATGTCACCATTCAGCTGAGTGTACCATCATTCAGAGGGTTTTCATCATCATGTCAAGTTCCATTGGGTCATTTTACATCTTGTTCATGCTTCAGTTGTGCCTTGGTAAGGTCCATTTCCCTCTCCTAGGGTTTTGGAGGTAATTTCTCTTGGACGGTCAAATCATCGGAAAAACTTGTATCTTGATGTTCACACACCTTCACCTATCCTTAATATACCTTATTAAACACTTCCCATCACTGAGATCCCCCAAATTCCTCATTTTTGCACAAACCCTAGTTTCTTGCCACAACTTGGCAATTTTCTAGGCTAGGCCTGTGTTTTGCCCTTTTGGACCCCTTCCCCTCACTCAATCTCAGAGATTCCACTTTCCCCTACTTCCTAACATCCCTCCCTACTTCCAAAAATTTCCCCAAGAATTTAGAAGCCCCTTATCCCCTTCATTTCGCTTCATTTCGACAAAATCCCTTGTTTCACACATCGGGATAGGTTTCACTCAAATCATGTTTCTGAGCAATAAAAGATGAATTTGGGAAAATGAGAGAGGTTTTGTCAAACCATGCCAAGGACAGCCTCTTCACTTTTTACACAGGTATCATGGTTTTAGCGAAATGTCAAAAATACCGTTGCCTCAGGAGAATTGAATGCACCTCTGAAGTGACCTTGGGAAAATCAAGTTTTCTCCTAGCATGTTTGGCCAACTGACTTTCTTGATGAGTAAAATGATAACTAGACACAAATATATTTCCAATGAGCTATCATGAGCTCAATTTGGAGTTTAGGAAGACCTTCAAAAGTTGACTTCAACAGCGCTCTGCCTTGAGGCAGCCTCATTCTGCTCATTTTGACTAGTGTTGGGAGATTTGGTTTTTGACAGGGTAAATGAAATCCAAATTGCATAATTCCACTTGTTTTGGAAAGTAGACTCCAAGATCTTTCCAACGACCTATCACACGCCCGATTTTGACACCGGGAAGGCCTCCAAAATCTTCCTTCAAAATGCACTATGTGGCAAGAGGCATGCGACCCACTTGAAGTGGATGCGACCCACTTGAAGTGGTTGCGACCCACTTAAATCAGAACCCAGAAAATTCATTTTTTGCACCCAGATTCGATTCTAATCGACTCCAAAAGCTCCCAAACAGGTTTTAATCATTTTTCAATGGATTTTTAGCATGATTATGATATTATTGATGTCGGGCAATAAGCCATGCTTGGAGAGAACCCTACATTTACATGCACATTAATTCCTCAAGGGTTTTGAAAATATATGGACAGTTTGTGAAGGTTTGAAAACTTTTGTGAATGATAGAGATGATCATGCCCTATGCACGTTGTATACACGATCCTCACGCCCTCAGTTATCATCTTATCACTGCTATTATGCTCTCTCATATTGTTGCACAGTTTTATGTTGACTAGTATAAAGCCTCTTTCACCATACCACGATGTCATCATCATTTTAATTGCTATATTTTCATGTCCCTTGTTTCATGAGGTCATTGTCTTGATATTCTTATTCCCAATTGATAAAACACTATCCTGCTGTTTGCTCAATCCTTTGACGGATTTTTGGCCATTATCACCAAGTTGACCACACATTTGCATTTGGTACTCATTGTCAAACTTACTTGTGATCAAAACAGTGATAGTTTTCATGCCACAACAGAGCCATCCTCATTGTAATTTTTTTTTTCTGTGATACTTGGGTACATGGGTGACATTTATTGGGTTTTGAGCATACATTGAAACTTTTGACTTCACTACACCTATATCAACACACATATTGCAGACAACTTGTTTTCAAAGCCATGTCAGAGACAGAAGTTAGAGTATGAGCAGGAGTCGGACAGTGACTCAATCATTGAGGTTGATGTACTGAGATGGAGCATAGCAGTGCACCAGTATTGGTAACATATCAGAGAAGCCACAGAGCTTTGTTTCAACATCACGACGAGTACTATCTCCACCCGGGGTGGAAGGGATCTCGTTGACTTCATCAGCAACGTGAGTACTATCTCCACATGGCGTGGAAGGGGTCTCGCCTTCTTCATCAGCGTAGGTACATTCACAGGATCATGATAGAGACAAAGACATGCTTCGTCACATGAAAGGCCATGATTGGGCTCGCATGCATGTCTGCAAAGCGAGAATGAAGATCATGAAGAGGAGGTTGACGAAGCACCTTCATGACGGAAAATACATGATCCTCGGATTTTTGTTGAGGCTTAGATTTTTTGGTGCAAGATACATGATCTGATGGAGGATCTTCGCTCTGAATTTGAGCAAATTCGGAGAAAATTTTGTCATTTTGAAATTTTTTGGTCTAAAAACAGGTTTTTCAGTTAAGTGGGTCTCGCACTCATATGCTCACTTTTTTTTGGGACACTTGCTAAGGGAAATTTTTGCATTTTTGGATTTTTCATGGTACGTTATGCATCCTCAGGCATTACCGAAGCATTTCATCAGATTCTGGATGGTCAAAAAGCTCAAAAACACCATGAAAACCACCTTGTTGTCACCTTTTGCACCAGCAGGAAGTACTTCTGGGAGAAAAAATTTTTGGAGGGTCAAATGAGCTCCAAATTTGGAAATTCCACTTGGGTTGAATATTCAACATCCAGGGCTTTCCAACGAGCTATCATGAGCTCAATTTGGATGTCGGGAAGTACTTCAAAATCGGGCTGAAAGTCATGCGACCCACTTGGCTCACGGGTGCGACCCACTTAAATTTTTGGCTAGTTGCAACTTCCCATTTCAGATTTTCCGCTTTGGTTGAATACATTTTGCTTGTGGATGAAATTTTTAGGTTTTATGATGTAAATTTATGTTTGGCATGTAACTTTAGTTTCTTCTACCTATTCTAGAAGATCCACTCTCAAAAAAGTAGAAAATCATGTAAATGGGAGATGGGTTTCCTGTTTAGAGGCAGTTGTTCATATGCTAGATTTTAGTTCTTGAGTGAATTTGGTTGAAGGCGGTCACACGAAGAAGGGGTCGACCCCTAGAGGTGGGGAAAGGGGTTAGAGTGATCTATATATTGTAATTTCTGAGGCATTCTACAGGTTGGACTCTTGGGATACTTTTGATACCATTGTACATATTTTTCATATTTTTGGCTAAGGAAAGATCAGGGGTTTTGCGGCACTTGTTGGGATCCTTGTGGTGTTCTGTTCTTGATGGTGTTTCTTCTTTGTTTACTGTAAGTTTCTTCATGTTTAATGTATGCCATCCTTTCATTATGCTTCCGAACTAAATTGAATGAGTGAATAAGGTTGAATCCATTGTTTACAGTGCTTGGCCTTTGAATTCAGTTAGTTCTATATGTTTTCAGCTGTTTGGAGAGGATCCAAGTTCTTCTTTGCCCTCTTCAGCTCCTCGTCGGTCTAATCTGTCCATATATCCAATCAAAAGCATCAAGATATTCACCTACCTCGCCCCAACTTGAAATCTGCAAAGGTCTGACCTTATCCCCGGACCCAAAATTTGTTTTCCCATTTCTCCAGCGAAAACCCAAAAAACCAAAAATCAAACATACCTATCTCTTTACTAGCCTAAAATCAGTTCTTATTGTAAGTCATCTCGCATTCTATTGCTCATTTTCTCGAGATTGACGGAGAGAGCCCTCTCCTGTCCTCGTAGGGCTAGCTACGAGGCTGAGCGTGGTTTGATGTAGCCTTGAGTTTTACTTCATTTCAGCCTGAGGTAGATTTGAGCGCTAACAATTGGTACGATTCAGTTTGGAAACTTGCAAAAGTTATACCAAAAAGGGTGCTACAATGATCTGGTAAGTTACATGCCAGGATTTTTTAATGCTTAAACTTAAGTTTGAAGTACAATGGAGAAAAAAGGAGAATAGTTAGGACTCATTGAAATTCCACAGTTGGCTATGCTTAGTTTCACTTGAAGATTTATAAGTTTTTCTATAACTTGATAATTTGATAAATCATGGATGCGAGTCCCTGTTGTAGCTGCTTAGATTACATTCTCTTTGTTTATATTTAAAATTTGACTTTGTTGTTTCTAGTGTTCAAGATTTGAGGCCTCTCTAGTGATTGGTTCTTATAATGGTCACCTTTTTCCCCTTTTTTCCCTTGGGTAAAATGTGTCTTATATTTCATTACTAGACAATAAAAGGTACATCAAGAATTGTGAATTTAAAGACACTACCTATTGCGACTACTGATGCAACATCCATAAATTAATTTTTGTAACAAACATTATATAATATTTTAATGCAACAAAGGTTTTTTTTTTATGTTTCGGGAGCTAGTAAAGTACTCATAAGTAGATCCACCTGTTTCAGGAGCTATCTTGTATTGCAGATCCACCTGTTTCGACCTGCAAAAACCTTCTTAGAATTCAACTGCTAGAAGGTTCTAGCTTAGACAGAAGCTGTTGTAGAAAATTCCTCTTTATTGATATAATTTTTCTTTGAATTACTCCAAAGACTAGGATACAGATACATCCACCAGATGGTGAGCTTCTCCCTTGTTATCATGGATTAATCAAGATGCACATCCAAATTTTTTACTAGAAATCCTCCCATGTGTCTTTTTCATTACATCCTCCTTTGCATTTCATGATTATAGGCCAGCAATGGGACGCGAAAATCTTGTAACTGTTCTTTGAAAATGATTTTTCCAAATATAATTCACCCCTCATCCAAGATGTCAAGTTCAAAGGTACTGTAATGGTTTGTGCAGATGAGAACAATGCAACAAAGTTATAGATCACTGATAGGCAACATTGTATCATGGATATTTATGTACAAAATTCAGTCATTGTAAGACTTAGAAATGTCAGGAAATATTTATTTTAATACTGAGAGAGTGCTTGAGAATGTAACTGAGGAGTCAAGCTGGTATACTTCCAATAATATATTTCATGACATACATGCTAAAATTCCTTATGACTATATTCTAAGTAACTTGAAGTGAAAAATGAAGATTCACTTTAATATCTTCCATTGTCATCATAACTAGGTATTCCATGATGATATCAGTAATCAACAAACTCTGCTCAAGATGATTGATAGGGAAACACTCTAGAGTCTAGACTTGTCCCTTCAGGAGTCAATGCACACATATCTACTTAACTATAGAAGCATGGCATAAGTTCCAAACCTATAAGGCATGTTGTCCACTTCCCCACACTTCACAGTTGTTGTCAAGAATTTATTTCCTTTGAATCAGACTAGATAATATACTTTCAGCCTTTGACTTACCGTTTAATATTTGATTCTTCTCTTAGGAAGCTTCATACCATAATGAAACATACATGTACTAAACTCATGCCTTGATTGAAAGAGATTCATGCTCAGGATTGTGACATGGGAGAGTTTGGAATAAAGTGGTGACTGCAACTATAAGAATTGTAGAGGTGAGACAAAACCAGATGATCATAAGATTTTCTGCTTATTGTGACATTTCATTCATGTGCCTCCTTAATCTAGGCACAACAATATCTAGACAAAATTTTATTCTTCAATCAAAAAATATAATTTCAAACACATAACTGGTGATGCATGCTTCATAAATTTGTATGGAAATAATGGACCAGGATTTGTAGATCAATTAGTGTATTTATCCAATCAAGAATTCAAGCCCTGTTGTGATAAGGATTCCACATATTCTTTGGCTTATTTATAATGTGGATTGCTTCAGAAAACTATTTTCATTAAGGGTTGTTCTGGAAATATATGTACAAAGAAAAGGAGATTAACTTCTGCATTCTCCCTAAGTAAGAATTTGTTCTCTGATCAAGAAAACATGTTCTTCGCGGAAACATCTCGGCCCTTAATGGAGTGAGCTCAATCAATAATGAATAGGAGAAAATCATAGCCCATAGAGAAGATAATGTGTTATCATTAATGGCCAAAACTTCACCTTCTTACAAGGATGGAAAACCTCTACGAATGACTATCCAGTATATACATAAAAATTATGCAAAATAAAGATATCATATCAATATAGTGATATGTACCATATATGAGATATCATTTCATCAAGAGCAGGGTCACATTCCATCATATGGAGAACGCGATTGAATCATGCTGGACCATGACCATATGGCATATATGGAAAAGTTTTAAATTTTAGTCATCGCATCATGAAGAGCTACAGAATGAATTGTGTCAATGAAAGAGATTTCCCAACAACCCTAAAGAGAGACCCAATTCACATCAAGATATACACCCTTACTAATAACATGGATAAATAGAACCTCATACTATTGCAATCCTAATATAAGCTCTAACAACAGGTTCTATAGGATATCCATAAGAACCTCAACACAACGTAGAGATGTTTTAGCATCTAACCAACCTCAATATAAAGCTCTAATGGAAGGAACTCTCTTACTAAGATATAACAGCTGCATGTGTTTGAGATCTCAAAGTTATATGTATATTTAGATTCTAGGAAGAGAAAAAGTATTTTTTATAAAAATGTTAATGTTTTTATCAAACAATAGTTTCATTTCCAGGTCTTGTTCATGAACTATAACTTATAATGGAAGTCTTGTTTCATTACTACTATAGCTCTTGAATTATATAAAGGAACCAAAAACTCCTACCAAACACCTATCATCGGCTTAAGGGACAAAGGACCTCAAACAGAGGAAAACCCTAGAGTATAAGTAGCATGGTGCAGCACTGATGTAGCCGTCCACTTTGATGGCCTTGATATAGGAATTAATTCCCTATTTTTCTGCACATGTTCCCCTCATCTCTAGAATGTATCCATAGCATCCAGTCCATCCATGGATAGCCCTATGAGAAAGTGGATGTCGTGGGCATGGATATGTAATCCTTATCCAACCAAAGCCAGTTTTGGTGCACTTGGCTAATTAGGAATGTTTTGCACCAAGTGAATTCTCATGTTTTTCTAAAGGTGAGTACCTTAATGAAAGTGACGACGATGAAGTATTGAAGTAACACAAACTCGAACCTCTAGGGGGAGGTGACTTTGCCATTCTCTAGGGTTACTTGTTTCTTGTAGAATGATGCTTGCAAGTATAGGAAGAAATCATGATCGATGAAGTCATGGTCCACTAGCTTTGTGTTCTCCACTTTTCTCATGAAATATCTTATAACTTCAACCTGTGGGTCAAACAATTCTCCAAATGGGGCTTCCTTTCACTTAAAATCCTATATTTGTGACCATATCTCTTTTTTGCTACTCTTCCCTTTGAATGTTACTGTACCCATGGTTTATTTCTACTACTTTGGTTTATGCTGCTATACTTTGGTAATGGATGGTCGAAGCTAAGGAGCAACTTGGTCAGATTCTCTCTACACTGTTGGTCCTAAGCTCTAGGGTGTGCAATGATTGATAAGGAGAATAGTGAGAAAAGAATGTGAGCAATAACTAGCTAATTCCTACAAGAGATTTGTCCCAAATTTTTCATCAATCCACGACATTTTTTTTTCCATCTACCATTTTGGCCGTTGGAGTTTCGACGATGATTTCCATCGAAACTGCGATGAGAGTTTAAACATGTTAGCATTGTGACGAACTCTTCAAACCGTCAGAATAGCGATGACCTATTCAAACAAAAATCGAGACTGCTAGAATGGGAGGTTAGTTATATGGAGGGACAAGGCCCACTATTGGCAATGGGATATCAACTCTTCCGTTCACATGGTGGGAACCAAACCTTAGTTGCAACTCAGTGAAAATGTCAAGTGCCTAGTAGCATTTACTTCTATGCTTCGCTCCACCTTTCAGCCTAAACATGTAGAGTACAAGGCTTCAATGAGTTCACTCCAATATTTTGAAGTGAAAAGACATTCTTGATTTTTGGAAGGTTCATATACCACAATGATAATATCAAAGAACACACATTTATATCTCACGTGGAAATTGTCTGCTCTAACACCACTTGAAAGCAAAATTAAATTGCTAAATCATATGTCAGTGGCATACATTTAAAATTTTCAAGGCTCTTATACTTTAAACACATAGCTTACAATGTCTGAGGTATTTAGTAGTTACCAGAGAGGCACATTCCATGGCAAAAATAGAGAGGAAAAATTCGTTTTGTTTTGATCATTGAAACTACTGCATTCACATCTTTGGGCACCACGCCTCCTCTATACATTAGACATCAGGCCATGTATTTTCCGTGTTTGGGATCACATTTAGTCATTATGTTACTGGCCTCAAACACATAATTTTTTATTTGTTTCACTGAAAATGCTTCATGATAGGATTTCTCTTTAGACACTATTGGTGCATAAGATGAAAGCATCCTTAAAATGGCTTTTTCTTTTTATAACATATCATGGAATTTGCACAACAAAATACAGGAACACAGATCGGGACTGCTAGAATGGGAGGTTAGTTATATGGAGGGACAAGGCCCACTATTGGCAATGGGATATCAACTCTTCCGTTCACATGGTGGGAACCAAACCTTAGTTGCAACTCAGTGCAAATGTCAAGTGCCTAGTAGCATTTACTGCTCTTCTCTGCTCCACCTTTCAGCCTAAACATGTAGAGTACAAGGCTTCATAGAGTTAACTCCAATATTTTGAAGTGCAAAGACATTCTTGATTTTTGGAAGGTTCCTATACCACAATGATAATATCAAAGAACACACATTTATATCTCACGTGGAAATTTTCTGCTCTAAGACCACTAGAAAACAAAATTCAAATGCTAAATCATATGTCAGTGGCATACATTTAAAATTTTAAAGGCTCTTATACTTTAAACACATAGATTACAATGTTTGAGGTATTTAGTAGTTACCAGAGAGGCACATTCCATGGCAAAAACAGAGAGGCACAACTTGTTTTGTTTTAATCATTGAAACTATGACATTCACATCTTTGGGCACCACGTCTCCTCTATACATTAGACAACAGGCCATGTATTTTTCGTGTATGGGATCACATTTAGTCATCATGTTACTGGCCTCAAACACAGAATTTTTTATTTCTTTCACTGACAATGCTTCATGATAGGATTTCTCTTTAGACACTACTATTGCATAATATGAAAGCATGATTAAAATGGCTCTCTCTTTTAATAACATATCATGGCATTTGCACAACAAAATACAGGAACACAGATTGGGACTTCTAGAATGGGAGGTTAGTTATATGGAGGGACAAGGCCCACTATTGGCAATGAGATATCAACTCTTCCGTTCACATGGTGGGAATAGAATCTTAGTTGCAACTCAGTGCAATTGTCAAGTGCCTAGTAGCATTTACTGCTTTGCTCCGTTGCACCTTTCAGCCTAAACATTTAGAGTACAAGGCTTGAGAGAGTTCACTCCAATATTTTGAAGTGCAAAGACATTCTTGATTTTTGGAAGGTTCCTATACCACAATGATAATATCAAAGAACACACACTTATATGTCAAGTGAAAATTTTCTGCTCTAAGACCACTAGAAAACAAAATTCAAATGCTAAATCATATGTTAGTGGCATACATTTAAAATTTTCAAGGCTCTTATACTTTAAACACATAGCTTACAATGTATGAGGTATTTAGTAGTTACTAGAGAGGCACATTCCATGGAAAAAATAGAGAGGCACAACTCGTTTTGTTTTGATCACTAAAACTGTTACATTCACATCTTTGGGCACCACGTCTCCTCTATACATTAGATAGTAGGCCATGTATTTTCCGTGTCTGGGATCACATTTAGTCATCATGTTACTGGCCTCAAATACAAAATTTGTTATTTCTTTCACTAACAATGCTTCATGATAGGCTTTCTCTTTAGACACTACTGGTGCATAAGATGAAAGCATCCTTAAAATGGCTTTCTCTTTTTATAACATATCATGGCATTTGCACAACAAAATACATGAACAAAGATTGGGACTGCTAGAATGGGAGGTTAGTTATATGGAGGGACAAGGCCCAATGTTGGCAATGGGATATCAACTCTTCCATTCACATGGTGGGAACCAAACCTTAGTTGCAACTCAGTGCAAATGTCAAGTTCCTAGTAGCATTTACTGCTCTGCTCCGCTCCACCTTTCAGCCTAAACATGTAGAGTACAAGGCTTCAGAGAGTTCACTCCAATATTTTGAAGTGCAAAGAAATTCTTGATTTTTGGAAGGTTCCTATAACACGATGATAATATCAAAGAACAGAGATTTATATCTCACGTGGAAATTGTCTGCTCTAAGACCAATAGAAAAAAAATTCAAATGCTAAATCATATGTCAGTGGCATACATTTAAAATTTTCAAGGCTCTTATACTTTAAACACATAGCTTACAATGTCTAAGGTATTTAGTAGTTACCAGAGAGGCACATTCCATGGAAAAGACAGAGAGGCACAATTCATTTTGTTTTGATAATTGAAACTGTTGCATTCGCATATTTGGGCACCAGGTCTCCTCTATGCATTAGACAACAGACCATGTATTTTCCATGTCTAGGATCACATTTAGTCATCATGTTATTGGCCTCAAACACAGAATTTTTTATTTCTTTAACTGACAATGATTCATGATAGGCTTTCTCTTTAGACACTATTGGTGCATAAGTTGAAAGAATCCTTAAAATGGATTTCTCTTTTTATAACATATCATGGCATTTGCACAACAAAATACAGGAACATAGATTGGGACTGCTAGAATGGGAGGTTAGTTATATGGAGGGGCAAGGCCCACTATTGGCAATGGGATATCAAATCTTCCTTTCACATGGTGGGAACCAAACCTTAGTTGCAACTCAGTGCAAATGTCAAGTGCCTATTAGCATTTACTTCTCTTCTCCACTCCACCTTTTAGCCTAAACATGTAGAGTACAAGGCTTCAGAGAGTTCACTTCAATGTTTTGAAGTGAAAATAAATTCTTGATTTTTGGAAGGTTCCTATACCACAATGATAATATCAAAGAACACATATTTATATCTCACGTGGAAATTGTCTGCTCTAAGACCACTAGAAAAAAAAATTCAAATGCTAAATCATATGTCAGTGGCATACATTTAAAATTTTCAAGGCTCTTATACTTTCAACACATAGCTTACAATGTCTGAGCTATTTAGTAGTTACCAGAGAATGACATTCAATGGCAAAAACAGAGAGGCACAACTCGTTTTTTTTTTTTTTATCATTCAAAATACTGCATTCACATCTTTGGGCACCACATCTCCTCTATACATTAGACAACGGGCCATGTATTTTTCGTGTCTGCGATCACATTTAGTCATCATGTTACTGGCCTCAAACACATAATTTGTTATTTCTTTCACTGACACTGCATCATGATAGGATTTATCTTTAGACACTATTGGTGCATAAGATGAAAGCATGAAATTTATTCTAGGAAAGGGAACACGGTTCATTTGAAACTCATTTATGTCTACATTTAAGGCTCCTTGAAATCACAGAGAACTTGTTAATGACGATATAACTTGCGAGATCAGTTTGTTCAAGTTTTTGTATGTAGGTCTTTCGATGTCTAGACATCGCTTACATATGTCATAAATAGCTTCGTTGTCCATAACAACTGACACATTTGTGTGCTCCAAGAGAGAATGAGTTGACAATACACTGTTATATGGTTCTAAAACTACAATGGAAACCTATAAATCCTAGGAAAGGTACAATATTTAAGGAAACGGTGGTAGTCTTGATGCAATAAAAAACTTGTGAAGTGTATCTTTATAAATTGATTAAGCGAATACAAAAAGGAGACCTGACCCAGAGATGCCACAAATTAGAGAGGTAAAACAGAGATCAAAGAAGAAAACACCCAAAATTATTCTTAAAATTGTCACATACACATCTATACCCAGGTTTGACATGGACCTTGAGGTTGCAAGGATGAGTATGCATATCTCAATTTCACAAACTCAAGGTGGAACTAGAGATACGCTAACTTGGAAAATCTTGGCCACCTAAAAGTGCATATTAGACCAAGGATTAAATGGCTATCCATATCTGGTAATTAATAACCACCAAGCTATGGTGCTCAATATGTTGGGTTTACATTGTTGAATAAAAATAGCTTTAAATCCAATAGTGTAAAACCCAACACAAAATGGGTGCTCATTGCTGTCATTCATATCCAATGCGCCCAATGCACTCTTGTACACACCTCCACAGTTCACCAAATGGGCTATAAAATGTATCTCTACATACCTCCACCCCCATGGAATGTGCCTCTCTGTAAAACCCTTCTGTGGTAGTTGATTTATAAATTCCTGCAGTACCCGTTCATGCTTTTGTCTCAACTCCTCTATTTCCTCTTGATGCTTAAGTAATAAGAGTTTGATTTTTTGGGTTACACTATTCTCATCTTCCAACACATTGGCCAACAAGGTGGTATAATCTGGAAAATTCAAACCAGACTCTGAAGAAATAGTTTTACCATCATGCTTGCCTACAAGTACATTCTGGTCCAAAGCATTAGCAATGTTGCAATCCTCCATTTGTAGATTCTCTTGGCTAATTATTTTAAACCACTCTTGAGTAATGCTGTTAGTATTAATATCTTCAGCTGAGATCTTCCCCTCAACCACCATAGTATTCTTTATGACCTCATAAATTGAGTGGTTTTTCTCTTTATCAATCACCACAGCATTTGCTTGCAAGTTGCCTCTCCCTACAGAGTTGGGAAACTTTGAAATTATATCTAAACCATCCCCTTTGTTCTTGTGATCATCGAATTCATTGTGATGATGTTTAGCACTGCTTGAGGCAGACTGGACATGGTTCACTTCATCAAATCTTCCATGCATTGGCCCTTCTACTTTAGAATAAGCATTCATTAAGGCAGTCTTCATGTAAGAATCTGCAACTAAGGACCTTGGGGAATCAGACCAATACTTGCGACCTGAAGGAAGGCGTTCAAGTAAAAATTCACTAGAGGGCCTATCATAATCAATGACCATCTCCGAAACATCATCTTCAATTGCAGACCTAGGATAATCAATATCCATCTCCTCCTCAACAGTATCCACAAAAGGTATTGCAAGTTGCCATTTTGGCACAAGAGCTTGTATTTCTGTATCAATCATGGCTACAATATTTGTCACATCTTGATCTGATAGATCCAATTCTGTCACCATTTCACTCGCAACACTCACTGCAGTGTCAGCATCAATGCCAAATGGGAAGTGAATATTGCGAACATGACCTGGAAATTCATTTTAAAATATTGAATATTGCGAACATCACCATTCCAATGAGATTATACAACAGAGTTGTCATTCCCCTATCTCTTGTCACCAATGGTTAACAAAAAGTTTTTCAATAAACAAAAGTATTGTTCCTGCATTAATCTCAATAGTGATTAAGTTGTCCAGTTCTACATTTCTTATTAGCTTTGGCATCCATTCTATCTTACTTCAAATACAAAAAACATAGGAGATGGCCTAAATAGATTCAATACTTCCCTAATGCAGGAAAATGCATTTTAGATGATAAGCTGCAAGTAGATCTTGCCCCACCTCACTTAATTCCATTTTTTTAGATCTAAATTCCATATGGGATCATCATTAGATGAAACCATGTGCTCATAAATAGATAAAGTAAATTCATTAAATAGGAAATAATGTCTTCAAAGTAAACTGGTATGTGTTGATACCAATGGCTGACAAGGTTCCTCAATGTATACCGGTATGTGTCTATCCCATAAATAGATACATTGAGTATTTCGTTGGGTCATACTATTTAAACTCCCTATAAATTTGAACAGTGGACTTTTTGCTAATGACTGTTTTAATGTCATCTTTGCTCAAATAAATGTTGTTTTAAAGTAGTTTTTAATATTTTATGCTTTCAAATGTATTTATATTTTTCCATTGCACAGAAATTGAAAAAAAGTTTCCTCTCTATTTTTGCATAAAAAAATGAAATTACATGAAGTCAATATTGCAATCTAACAAAAAATTGAATAAATCTAGCTAAGAGTTCCTGGTTTGTGTAAGATCCCTAAGATGCAAAAATGTTTAGATAAAAAAGTGCTTTTGTGTTTATGTATATTAATCAAAGAATAAACATAGCAATCAGTGCCTTATGGAGTCAAGAAGATGTATTGAAGAAAAGTGAATAGGGAGGAAAAAATTATCCTATTCCTACTGCTAAAATTCTATCAAGATAAAACTGAAAGCAAGTAAAAGACAGAAGATATAACTTCTTGGAAAAGACAGAAGAAATGTTGCCAAAAAAATTGATTTTCTTTATTACGAAGGGACTACAGGATGAAAACACTCCTTGACACGTCTGAACATCGAAGAATTCTCCAAGATACCCTGATCTTCCTTTGCAAAATATGATAGATATAGTCACAACGCTGCAATCTCAAATCCAACTACCATAATTTTCTCAGTGCTAGCTCTCAATGCCAACTGCAAGAGAAAATATACTTGTATATTAATGTGAACAATTTTCCTTTTTAATGCAATTTTATCATGCCTAAACAAGGCCCTAATTTTTTTTTATCATAGTATGAATAAGTGACGATAAAAAATAGGATGACAGGCTAGGATAATTTTAGGAAGGAAACACTTAGAAATAGCAATTAAGGTCAACCATGTCACAATTAGTAACCTCCTAATATTAGGAAGGAAAATGTTGAGATTGCAACAAGATGATGAGCTTAGTGGAAAGGAGTCGCCTTCACTAAGTGGGCCCGCAGGCTATTTTTGACGCAAAGACTATTTTTAGACTATGTCTATTTTTAGACATATGGATCATGTTCTATGAGTTGCAGGATGTTATTTGTGGATGGTTGGTCAAGTCGGGAAAAATAGATGGACTTCTATTTTTAGACATACTAGGCGGAATCTATTTTTAGATTGCCAGTCTAAAAATAGATATGTCGAATATTATTAGCTCTTAATAATATTTGGACTATAAACATTATCTTATCCTCTTGGAGCACTTCATTTTGATGCTTGGATGTGGCACATGCAGCTGACAGAAGGAATTACGCTATTCCTAGGGTCTAAGTGGAACTATTGCATGATGACTTCAGTTAGAACTCATGTGAGTGAGTTTGGTGGAGTTGATTGAGGAGTTGATGGAGTTGTGTTCAGTTTAACTCAGTTAAACATAGTTGAGCTAGTTGTATCTAGTCTAACTGATTGATACACTAGTGAGAGTGGTGTGAATTAATTATTAATCAATTCACTAATTATTAACTCATAAATCAACTAAATAATACATCAGTTAACTTCAGTGCATGGACAATTTCAGTGGAGACCAGTGAAGAGGTAGGTGAAAGAGCAGTGTGACTATCAGTTGTGACTATACTGGTGCATGAGTTTGCACCACACATTGATGGAGATGAAAATGAGGATTTCATAGTGCATACCAGAGGGATTCTAACTCAGGTGGAGCCATTATTCATCTTGGATTGCGCAGTAGAGGCAGGCTAACAGGTGGAGCAGATTGGAGCATGTGTTTTGCTAGATCTGAGCTTGTGTAGTGTGTAACAATTGGAGATTGTACTGAGAGCTTGTGAGGAGTTTGTAAAATTATTGTTACATGATCTCTATCATTATAATATACAGATAGTTGGGGGTATGCAGCTTTAAGCTTTCTCATAAATACTGTGTTTATTTGTGTGATTGTTTATGGTTTTAATGTGCGCATGCGATTGTTTATATTTCCACAAATTGATGATCAATAGTAGAAGAGGTTATGTATTATGCATGAAGCTAAAATAATGTGTGATCAGGATAATCTCGGTGAATAATTTAACAATTATTCAAATTTATATATGGTATCAGAGAAGAATTGATCATTGGAGCAATTGCAAAACATTGAAGTGGTTGAGTTTTGTGGTGGTGGAATTCGAATTTGCAGCAGTGTTTTCTTGGTGTCAAAGTTGAGATGTCTTTCAATGGATTGCGATTGGAGTATGCCCTTGAGGGCAGCTCGAATTATATTGCATGGAAGGATAGGATGGAGGCGGTGCTAGATGACAATGGGTTGAAGAAGTTCATAGATGTCGAAGTCCCAAAGTGTTGAAGGATTATGTTGGACAACGTGAAGGATCACATAGTGTCTAGCCTTCATGGTAAGGCTTCTCCATTCTTGATGTGGAAAGCCTTGAAATATTTATTCCAAATCAAGAGCGACCAAAGGAAGTTGGCGCTCAAGGATAGACTCAGAAACATAAATATGGAGAAAGGCGACAGTATGCCCAAGTACCTCACGAAGTTCATCCAATGCAGGGATGAGCTGGGAAGTGTGGGGGTGACTGTAGATGATGAGGACTTGGTGAGATTAGATCTCCTTGGGCTTCCGAAGAGTTGGCATTCCTATCAGGAATCTGTCAATGTTCAGGAGAAATTGCCAGGATGGGAGCGACTTTGGTCGGATCTTGTGCAAGAGGAGATAAGGCGGAGTACTAGGGACGGATCTTCATCAAGGAACTTTGATGAAGAGAATTGTGCTTTGGCTGCCAAAGCGAAGAAGGGGAAGAGAAATAAATCTTCTCATTCTAGTGCGAAAGGCAAGAAGCAGGACATGTCCAAGGTGAAGTGCTTTCACTATCACGAACACGGACATAATGCCACAAATTGTCTCCAGAAGAAGAAAAATAAGAAGGTTGCTATATTTGCATCTGGAGAGGCCTTAGCCTCGCAGTTTGAGCTGTATTTTTCACTGATCGCATGCTTGGTTTCAAGTGTGATGAGATCAGTGTGGTTTCTGGACAGTGGTGCGTCTTTTCACATGACAGGAGATCGAGATTTGTTTACTAATATGGATGAGAAAGATCTTGGAGTGCACATCGAGATGGGAAATGATGGTAGATATAGTGCAACCGGTATTGGTACCATTTCCTTTGAGAGGTAGTCTAGTAAACCCTTCAGATTGAAGGAAGTGATGCATGTTCCAGGATTGAAGAAGAATCTTATCTCTGTGGCGATGTTAGAAGACAAGGGATATGATGTTGTCTTTAGCGAGGGAAACTTTCTATGATAAGACAAGCTGAGTGAGACCGGAGGATAGGGGTGTTTGGAAGTTAATAGCAACATTAAGGTAGATAGGTTTGTGCAACAATAGACAGCGGAGGGGAATGGTGAGCGAGGATAGTGGCGGCTGTGGCACGGAGATTGAGCCACCTTCACCATGGGCACAGAGAATCTTATGACGAGATCTCTGGGCTTCCTAAAGGCACTCTTGCGCAGTCAGATCAGTGCAAGGGGTGTACCTTGGGAAAATTTGTGAAAGCCACCTTTCACGAGAAGGATAGTTGCACCACGATGATCCTTGAGAGAATTCACACAGACGTGTGTGGACCTTTCTCAGCAGCTTCGATAGAAAAGCATAGGTATTATGCGATATTTGTTGATGATTTTTCTTATAAGTGCTGGATCTTCTTCATGCAGAAGAAGAGTGAGACATACTCAAAGTTCTGTGAGTTCAAGGCACTGGTTGAGAAAGAATCGGGGAAGAAGGTGAAGGCTCTAAGGAGTGACAATGGTGGTGAATTCATCTCTGGCGAATTCAAGGGCTTTTGCAGTGCAAAAGGAATTCGAAGAGAGCTCATAGCACCTCATAACCCACAGCAGAACGGGGTTGCGGAGCGGAAGAACATAACGATCATGGGTGCTGCAGGGGCGATGTTGCATGATCAGGGCCTACCCATTCACTTGTGGGCGGAGGCATGCAATACTGCAGTATATGTGCAGAACCGTTGTCCTCACAGCATACTTGGCATGAGTACACTCGAGGAGGCGTTTTCTGGTAAGAGGCTTGATATTTCCCATTTGAGGATTTTTGGTTCACCTGTTTACATTCATGTGACGAAGGATGTCAGGAAGAAGCTGGAGCCGACCGCGGAGGTTGGGATATTTGTGGGGTACATTGATATTCCCCACAACTATCATGTGTATTTGCGAGACAGTCGCAAGACTGTTGTGCGACGGGATATAAAATTTCATGAGGAGAAAGCCATGAAGTGTTCGCTTGAGAGGGAGCTACACTTGCATGCAGATGAGGAAATATTAGTTCCTAAGGATGAGTCTCAGGATGTGGATCACCCACAAGATGAGGTTCATGGAGTGGAAGAGACCACTCATGCAGCACCAACCATCAGAGGGCGGAAGTGCACTACAGAAGCTGAGCGACTGGCTCAAGATGCAGAGAAGGTTGTAGGAGCACCTACATCACAGTGCAGACAGAGACAGTCACCTGACCGGTATACTGGATACATGGATCTTGTGAGAAAGTGTATCGTGACAGAGACATCCTCTTTCGAGGAAGCTGTGGAGGATCCCACATGGGTAGATGCCATGGTGGAAGAGTATGATTCGATTGTCAGAAACAGTGCATAGGATATTGTCCCAATACCGGAGGGGAAATTAGTGGTGGGTTCGAGATGGATCTACAAAGTGAAGCAGGCAACTGACGAGAGTGTGGAGAAGTACAAGGCAAGATTTGTTGCCCGAGGATTTTCATAGATAGAGGGGATCGATTATGAGGAGACCTTTGCACCTGTCGCAAGGTATTCTTCCATACCGACGATTCTTGCTCTCTCAGCGCAGATGGGGTGGCACATTCATCAGATGGATGTGAAGACTGCATTCCTCAACGGAGTCATTGAGGAGGAAGTGTACATAGAGCAGCCCAAAGGTTTTGAGATCTTCAGCAGCGAGTCGCATGTGTGCAGGCTCAAGAGAGCATTGTATGGGTTGAAACAAGCACCTCGTGCTTGGTACACACAGATAGACAGTTATTTCACCGGACTTGGATTCTCCAAGAGTGAGGCGGATCCTAACCTATACCAGATTGTGGTGGAGGGTAAGTTGCTGATTATTGTACTTTATGTAGATGATTTGATTTTGACAGGTGATGAGCTGTTGATACTCTCATGCAAGGATGATCTTGCAAAAGAGTTTGAGATGAAGGACTTGCACCTCCTTCATTATTTCCTGGGATTGGAAATTTGGCAGCGTAGTGATGGACTATTTGTTTCTCAGGGTAAGTATGCTCAGGAGATACTGGAGAAGTTCAACATGCATGGGTGAAAGCCTGTTGATACTCCTCTTCCTGGTGGTTGGAGGAAGGAGGATGCTACTTTGGCAAAGGTATTGGATTCCACTGTTCATCGACAGTTGGTGGGGTCGCTTATGTATCTGGTCAATACACGACCCGACATATGCTATGCAGTTAACTAGATTTCACAAGCTATGGTTAAGCCTACCAAGCTCTTTTGGAAGGCAGGGAAGCATGTATTGAGATATCTCATAGGCACATATCTCAGAGGCACATCGGGATATGGATTGTGGTACAGACAGTCGGATGAGGTGAAGCTATGTGGCTTCACGGATGCAGATTGGGCATGGAGCCTAACGGAAAGAAAGAGCAAATCTGGAGGGATTTTCAGTATCAGGTCGATAGCAGTTTCTTGGTACAGCAGGAAGCAGAGATCCGTGGCACTCAGTTAAGTAGAGGCCGAGTATATGGCAGCGAGTTTGGCTGCATGCAAGGCTATATGGATGAGGAAGATCCTCGTCGGGTTGTTCGGTTCACACTTAGAGCCTACTGTGATTTATTGTGATAATCAGAGTTGCATCAAACTCTCGGTTAATCTAGTATTTCATGATAGATCTAAACACATTGACATCCAGTATCATCATATCGAATGTGTGGTAGTGGAAGATCATGTTACTTTCATACATTCCTACGGAGGATCGGGATGCGATACCTTGACAAAGGCGCTCACCGGGGAAAGAAATTCGATACCACGGGCGGGATGAGGGGTTAGGATAATCCATATCTTGTTGAGAGGAGTGTTGATATTAAGACAAGATGATGAGCTTAGTGGAAAGGAGTCGCCTTCACTAAGTGGGCCCGCAGGCTATTTTTGGCGCAAAGTCTATTTTTAGACATATGGATCATGTTCTATGAGTTGCAGGATGCTATTTGTGGATGGTTGGTCAAGTCGGAAAAATAGATGGACTTCTATTTTTAGACATACTGGGCGGAATCTATTTTTAGATTGCCAGTCTAAAAATAGATATGTCGAATATTATTAGCTCTTTATAATATTTGGACTCTAAACATTATCTTATCCTCTTGGATCACTTCAGTTAAGTGCCCAGATGTGGCACATGCATCTGATAGAAGGAATTACGCTATTCCTAGGGTTTAGTGGAGCTATTGCATGGTTGACTTCAGTTAGAACTCATGTGACAGAGTTTGGTGGAGTTGATGAGACAGTTAATGGAGTTGTGTTCAGTTTAACTTAGTTGAGCTAGTTGTATCTAGTCTATCTGATTGATACAATTAGTGAGAGTGGTGTGAATTAATTATTAATTAATTCACTAATTATTAACTCATAAATCAACTAAAGAATACATCAGTTAACTGCAGTGCATGGACAGTTTCAGTGGAGACCGGTGAAGAGGTAGGTGAAAGAGCAAGTGTGACTATCAGTTGTGACTATACTGGTGCATGAGAATTGCACACACGTTGATTGAGAAGCCAATGAGGATTCACGCAGTCATACCCAGTTGAACTCGGAGTGGAGCCATTATTCATCTTAGTTGGTAGAGGCAGGCTAACAAGTGGAGCAGATTGGAGCATGTGTTTTGTTAGATCTGAGCTTGTGTAGTGTGTAACAATTGGAGATTGTACTAAGAGCTTGTAAGGAGTTTGTACAATGATTGTTACATGATCTCTATCATTATAATATACAGATAGTTGGGGGTTTTCAGCTTTAAGCTTTCCCATAAATACTGTGTTTATATGTGTGATTTTTTATGGTTTTAATGTGCGCATGCGATTGTTTAATTTCCGCAAATTGATGATCAATAGTAGAAGAGGTTATGTATTATGCATGAAGCTCAAATAGTGTGTGATCAGGATAATCTCGGTGAATAATTTAATATTTATTCAAATTTATACATGGTATCGGAGCAGTATTGATCATTGGAGTAATTGAAAAACATTGAAGTGGTTGAGTTTTTTGCTGGTGGAATTCGAATTTGCAGCAGTGTTTTCTTGGTGTCAAATTTGAGATGTATTTCAACGGATTGCGATTGGAGTATGCCCTTGAGGGCAGCTCAAATTATATTGCATGGAAGGACAGGATGGAGGCGGTGCTAGATGACAGTGGGTTGAAGGAGTTAATAGATGCTGAAGTCCCAAAGCCTACTTCTACTGATGCTGTCGTACTTGACGCATGGCAAAAGAAGACAGCAAAGTGTCGAAGGATTCTGTTGGAGGGCGTGAAGGATCACATAGTGTCCAGCCTTCATGGTAAGGCTTCTCCATTCTTGATGTGGAAAGCCTTGACATATTTATTCCAAAGCAAGAGTGACCAGAGGAAGTTGGCGCTCAAGGATAAACTCAGAAACATAAAGATGGAGAAAGGTGACAGTATGCCCAAGTACCTCACGAAGTTCACCCAATGCAGGGATGAGCTGGGAAGTGTGGGGGTGACTATAGATGATGAGGACTTGGTGAGCTTGGCTCTCCTTGGGCTTCCGAAGAGTTGGCATTCCTATCAGGACTCTGTCAATGGTCGGGAGAAATTGCCAGGATGGGAGTGACTTTGGTCGGATCTTGTGCAAGAGGAGATAAGGCGGAGTACCAGGGACGGATCTTCATCAAGGAACTCTGATGAAGAGAATTGCGCTTTGGCTGCCAAAGAAAAGAAGGGGAAGAGCAATAAATCTTCTCATTCCGGTGCGAAAGGCAAGAAGCAGGACATGTCCAAGGTGAAGTGCTTTCACTGTCACCAACATGGACATTATGCCACAAATTGTCCGCAGAAGAAGAAAAATAAGCAGGCTACTGGATCTGCAGCTGGAGAGGCCTTAGCCTCGCATTTTGAGCTGGATTTTTCGCTGATCGCATGCTTGGTTTCAAGTGTGGCGGGATCAGTGTGGTTTTTGGACAGTGGTGCGTCTTTTCACATGACAGGAGATCGAGATTTGTTTACTGATCTGGATGAGAAAGATCTTAGAGTGCACATCGAGATGGGCGATGATGGTAGATACAGTGCGACCGGTATCGGTACCATTTCCTTTGAGAGGGAGTCTGGTAAACCCTTCAAATTGAAGGAAGTGATGCATGTTCCAGGATTGAAGAAGAATCTTATCTCTGTGGCGATGTTAGAAGACAAGGGATATGATGTTGTCTTTAGCGAGGGAAAGGCTTTCCTGCGCAGTAAGGCAACTGGTGAGACCAGGAGGATAGGGGTTCGAGTTAAGAACCTTTATCAATTGCAGGTAGATGGTTGTGCAGCAATGGAAAGCAAGGCAGAAGGAGTGGTGAGCCGGGATGATGGCGAGTTGTGGCACCGGAGATTGGGCCACCTTCACCATGGAGCTTTGAAGATACTGCAGCAGATTTCTACTGGGCTTCCTAAAGGCACTCTTGCGCAGTCGGATCAGTGCAAGGGGTGTACCTTGGGAAAATTTGTGAAAGCCACCTTTCACGAGAAGGATAGTCGCGCCACGACGATCCTTGAGAGAATTCACACAGACGTGTGTGGACCTTTCTCAGTAGCTTCGACAGCAAAGCACAGTTATTATGTGATATTTGTTGATGATTTTTCTCGTAAGTGCTGGATCTTCTTCATGCAGAAGAAGAGCGAGACATACTCAAAGTTCTGTGAGTTCAAGGCACTGGTTGAGAAAGAATCAGGGAAGCAGGTGAAGGCTCTAAGGAGCGACAATGGTGGTGAATTCATCTTTGGCGAATTCAAGGACTTTTGCAGCGCAGAAGGAATTCGAAGAGAGCTCATAGCACCTCATAACCCACAGCAGAACGGGGTTGCTGAGCGGAAGAACAGAACGATCGTGGGTGCTGCACGGGCGATGTTGCATGATCGGGGCCTACCCATTCACTTGTGGGCGGAGGCATGCAATAATGCAGTATATGTGCAGAACCGTTGTCCTGACAAGATACTTGGCATGAGTACACCCGAGGAGGCGTTTTCTGGTAAGAGGCCTGATATTTCCCATTTGAGGATTTTTGGTTCACCTGTTTACATTCATGTGATGAAGGATGCCAGGAAGAAGCTGGAGCCGACTGTGGAGGTTGGGATATTTTTGGGGTACACTGATACGCCCCACAACTATCGTGTGTATTTTCCAGATAGTCGCAAGACTGTTGTGCGACGGGATATCAAATTTCATGAGGAGAAAGCCATGAAGTGTTCGCTTGAGAGGGAGCTACACTTGCATGCAAATGAGGAGCTATTAGTTCCTAAGGATGAGTCTCGGGATGTGGATCAGCCACAAGATGAGGTTCATGGAGTGGAAGAGACCACTCATGTAGCGCCAACCATCAAAGGGCGGAAGTGCACTACAAAAGCTGAGCGACTGGCTCAAGATGCAGAGAAGGTTGTAGGAGCACCTACATCACAGTGTAGACAGAGACAGTCACCTGACCGGTATATTGGATACATGGCTCTTGTGAGAATGTGTATCGTGACAGAGCCATCCTCTTTCGAGGAAGCTGTGGAGGATCCCGCATGGGTAGATGCCATGGTGGAATAGTATGATTCGATTGTCAGAAACAGTGCATGGGAGATTGTCCCAAGACCGGAGGGGAAATCAGTGGTGGGTTTGAGATGGATATACAAAGTGAAGCAGGCAGCTGACGGGAGTGTGGAGAAGTACAAGGCAATATTTTTTGCCCGAGGCTTTTCACAGATAGAGGGGATCGATTATGAGGAGACCTTTGCACTTGTCGCAAGGTATTCTTCCATACGGACGATTCTTGCTTTCTCAGCGCAGATGGGGTGGCACATTCATCATATGGATGTGAATATTGCGTTCCTCAATGGAGTCATTTAGGAGGAAGTGCACATAGAGCAGCCTGAAGGTTTCGAGATCTTCAGCAGCGAGTCGCATGTGTGCAGGCTCAAGAGAGCATTGTATGGGTTGAAACAAGCACCTCGTGCTCGGTACACATAGATAGAGAGTTATTTCACCGGAATTGGATTCTGCAAGAGTGAGGCAGATCCTAACCTATACCAGATTGTGGTGGAGGGTAAGTTGTTGATCATTGTACTTTATGTAGATGATTTGATTTTGACAGGTGATGAGCTGTTGATACTCTCATGCAAGGATGATCTTGCAAAAGAGTTTGAGATGAAAGACTTGAGCCTCCTTCATTATTTCCTGTGATTGGAAATTTGGGAGCGCAGTGATGGACTGTTTGCTTATCAGGGTAAGTATGCTCGGGAGATACTGGAGAAGTTCAAAATTCATGGCTGCGAGCCTATTGATACTTCTCTTCCTGGTGGTTGGAGGAAGGAGGATGCTACTTCGACAGAGGTAGTGGATGCCACTGTTTATCGACAGTTGGTGGGGTCGCTTATGTATCTGGTCAATACACGACCCTACATATGCTATGCAGTTAACCAGCTTTCACAAGCTATGGTTAAGCCTACCAAGATCTTTTGGAAGGCGGGGAAGCATGTATTGAGATATCTCAGAGGCACATCAGGATATGGATTGTGGTATAGACAGTCGGATGAGGTGAAGCTATGTGCCTTCACAGATGCAGATTGGGGAGGGAGCCCAACGGACAGAAAGAGCACATTTGGAGGGATTTTCAGTATCGGGTTGACAACAGTTTCTTGGTATAGCATGAAGCAGAGATATGTGGCACTCAGTTCAGCAGAGGCTGACTATATGGTAGCGAGTTTGGTTGCATGCGAGGCTATATGGATGAGGAAGATCCTGGTCGGGTTGTTCGGTTCACACTAAGAGCCTACTGTGATTTATTGTGATAATCAAAGTTGCATCAAACTCTTAGTTAATCCAGTATTTCATGATAGATCTAAACACATTGACATCTGGTATCATCATATCAGAGATTGTGTGCAGCGGAAGATCATGTTACTTTCATACATTCCTACGGAGGATCAGGATGCTGATATCTTGATGAAGGCGCTCACCAGGAGCAAATTCGAATACCAGAGGGGCAGGTAGCGGTTGCAAATAATCCATATCTTGTTGAGAGGGAGTGTTGATATTGCAACAAGATGATGAGCTTAGTGGAAAGGAGTCGCCTTCACGAAGTGGGCCCACAGGCTATTTTTGGCGCAAAGTCTATTTTTAGACTATGTCTATTTTTAGACATATGGATCATGTTCTATGAGTTGCAGGATGCTATTTGTGGATGGTTGGTCAAGTTGGGAAAAATAGATGGACTTCTATTTTTAGACATACTGGGCAGAATCTATTTTTAGATTGCCAGTTTAAAAATAGATATGTCGAATATTATTAGCTCTTAATAATATTTGGACTCTAAACATTATCTTATCCTCTTAGAGCACTTCAGTTAAGTGCACAGAAGTGGCACATGCAGCTGACAGAAGGAATTACGCTATTCCTAGGGTTTAGTGGAGTTGTATTCAGTTTAACTCAGTTAAACATAGTTGAGCTAGTTGTATCTAGTCTAACTGATTGATACACTAGTGAGAGTGGTGTGAATTAATTATTAATTATTTCACTAATTATTAACTCATAAATCAACTAAATAATACATTAGTTAACTTCAGTGCATGGACAGTTTTAGTGGAGACCAGTGAAGAGGTAGGTGAAAGAGCAGTTTGACTATCAGTTGTGACTATACTGGTGCATGAGTTTGCACCACACATTGATGGAGATGTCAATGAGGACTGCGTAGTGCATACCAGAGGGATTCAAACTCAAGTGGATCCATTATTCATCTTGGATTGCGCAGTAGAGGCAGGCTAACAGGTGGAGTAGATTGGAGCATGTGTTTTTCTAGATTTGAGCTTGTGTAGTGTGTAACAATTGGAGATTGTAATGAGAGCTTGTGAGGAGTTTGTACAACGATTTTTACATGATCTCTATCATTATAATATACAGATAGTTTGGGGTTTTAAGCTTTAAGCTTTCCCATAAATACTGTGTTTATATGTGTGATTGTTTATGGTTTTAATGTGCGCATGCGATTGTTTATATTTCCGTAAATTGATGATCAATAGTAGAAGAGGTTATGTATTATGCATGAAGCTCAAATAGTGTGTGATCAAGATAATATCAGTGAATAATTTAACATTTATTCAAATTTATACATGGTATTGGAGCAGTATTGATCATTGGAGCAATTGCAAAACATTGAAGCGGTTGAGTTTTGTATTGGTGGAATTCGAATTTGCAGCAGTGTTTTCTTGGTGTCAAAGTTGAGATGTATTTCAACGGAATGCGATTGGAGTATGCCCTTGAGGGAAGCTCGAATTATATTGCATGGAAGGATAGGATGGAGGCGGTGCTAGATGACAATGGGTTGAAGGAGTTCATAAATGTTGAAGTCCCAAAGCCTACTTCTACTGATGTTGCCGTACTTGACGCATGGCAAAAGAAGACAGCAAAGTGTCGAAGGATTTTGTTGGAGCGCGTGAAGGATCACATAGTGTCCAGCCTTCATGGTAAAGCTTCTCCATTCTTGATGTGGAAATCCTTGACAGATTTATTCCAAAGCAAGTGCGACCAGAGGAAGTTGGCACTCAAGGATAGACTCAGAAACATAAATATGGAGAAAGGCGACAGTATGCCCAAGTACCTCACGAAGTTCATCCAATGCAGGGATGAGATGTAAAGTGTGGGGGTGATTGTAGATGATGAGTACTTGGTGAGCTTGGCTCTCCTTGGGCTTCTGAAGAGTTAGCATTCCTATCAGGACTCTGTCAATGGTCGGGAGAAATTGCCAGGATGGGAGCGACTTTGGTCGGATCTTGTGCAAGAGGAGATAAGGCGGAGTACCAGGGACGGATCTTCATCAAGGAACTCTAATGAAGAGAATTGTGATTTGGCTGCCAAAGCAAAGAAGGGGAAGAGAAAGAAAGCTTCTCATTTTGGTGCGAAAGGCAAGAAGCAGGACATGTCCAAGGTGAAGTGCTTTCACTGTCACCAACACGGACATTATGCCACAAATTGTCCGGAGAAGAAGAAAAATAAGCAGACTGCTGGATCTGCAACTGGAGAGGCCTTAGCCTTGCATTTTGAGTTGGATTTTTCGCTGATCGCATGCTTGGTTTCAAGTGTGATGAGATCAGTGTGGTTTCTGGACAGTGGTGCGTCTTTTCACATGACAGGAGATCGAGATTTGTTTACTAATCTGGATGAGAAATATGTTGGAGTGCACATCGAGATGGGTGATGATGGTAGATACAGTGCGACTGGTATCGGTACCATTTCCATTTAGAGGGAGTCTGGTAAACCCTTCAGATTGAAGGAAGTGATGCATGTTCCAGGATTGAAGAAGAATCTTATCTCTGTGGCGATGTTAGAAGACAAGGGATATGATGTTGTCTTTAGCAAGGGAAAGGCTTTCCTGTGTAGTAAGAAAACTGGTGAGACCCGGAGGATAGGGGTTTGAGTTAAAAACCTTTATAAATTGCAGGTAGAAGGCTGCGGAGCAATGGCAGGCAAGGCAGAAGGAGTGGTGAGCCAGGATGATGGCAAGTTGTGGCACCGGAGATTGGGCCACCTTCACCATGGAGCTTTGAAGATACTGCAGCAGATTTCTACTGGGCTTCCTAAAGGCACTCTTGTGCAGTCAGATCAGTGCAAGGGGTGTACCTTGGGAAAATTTGTGCAAGCCACCTTTCACGAGAAGGATAGTCATGCCATGACGATCCTTGAGAGAATTCTCACAGACGTGTGTGGACCTTGCTCAGCAGCTTCGATAGCAAAGCACATGTATTATGTGATATTTGTTGATGATTTTTCTTGTAAGTGCTAGATCTTATTCATGTAGAAGAAGAGCGAGACATACTCAAAGTTCTGTGAGTTCAAGGCACTGGTTGAGAAAGAATCGGGGAAGAAGGTGAAGGCTCTAAGGAGTGACAATGGTGGTGAATTCATCTCTGGTGAATTCAAGGACTTTTTTAGCACAGAAGGAATTCGAAGAGAGCTCATAACACCTCATTACCCACAGCAGAACGGGGTTGCTGAGCGGAAGAACAGAACGATCGTGGGTGCTGCACGGGCGATGTTGCATGATCAAGGCCTACCCATTCACTTGTGGGCGGAGGCATGCAATACTGCAGTATATGTGCAGAACCGTTGTCCTCACAAGATACTTGGCATGAGTACACCTGAGGAGGCATTTTCTGGTAAGAAGCCTGATATTTCCCATTTGAGGATTTTTGGTTCACTTGTTTACATTCATGTGACGAAGGATGCCAGGAAGAAGCTGGAGCCAACCGCAGAGGTTGGGATATTTTTGGGGTACACTGATACGCCCCATAACTATCGTGTGTATTTTCCGGACGGTCGCGGGGGCGCATTTGTGCGACGAGATATCAAATTTCATGAGGGAAAGCCATGAAGTTTTTGCTTGAGAGGGAGCTACACTTGCATGCGAGATGAGGAGCTCCCAGTTCCTAAGGATAGGAGTCTCCAAGGGATGTGGATCAGCCACAAGATGAGGTTCATGTGGAGTGGAAGAGACCACTCATGCGGTGCCAACCATCGAGGAGGGTGGAGAAGTGCACTACGAAGGCGAGCGGCGGCTCCAAGATGCGAGAGAAGGTTGTAGGAGCACCTACATCCACGGCGCGGACGAGAGCCGGTCACTGGAGTGGTATACTAGATACATGGCTCTTGTGAGCAAGTGTACTAAGTAGCGGAAGCCATCCTCTTTCGAGAGCTGTGGAGGATCCGCATGGGTAGATGCCATGGTGGAAGAGTATGATTCGATTGTCGAGAACAATGCATGGGATTTGTCCCAAGACCGGAGGGGGTGGTGGTGGGTTCGAGATGGATCTACAAAGTGAAGCAGGCAACTGACGGGAGTGTGGAGAAGTATAAGGCAAGATTTGTTGCCTAAGGCTTTTCACAGATTGAGGGGATCGATTATGAGGAGACCTTTGCACCTGTCGCAAGGTATTCTTCCATACAGACGATTCTTTCTCTCTCAGCGTAGATGGGGTGGCACATTCATCAGATGGATGTGAAGACTGCGTTCCTCAACGGAGTGATTGAGGAGGATGTGTACATAGAGCAGCCCGAAGGTTTCGAGATCTTCAACAGTGAGTCACATTTGTGCAGGCTCAAAAGAGTGTTGTATGGGTTGAAATAAGCACCTTGTGCTTAGTACACATGGATAGACAGTTATTTCACTGGACTTGGATTATCCAAGAGTGAGGCGGATCCTAACCTATACCAGATTGTGGTGGAGGGTAAGTTGCTGATCATTGTACTTTATGTAGATGATTAGATTTTGACAGGTGATGAGCTGTTGATACTCTCATGCAAGGAGGATCTTGCAAAAGAGTTTGAGATGAAGGACTTGGGCCTCCTTCATTATTTCCTGGGATTGGAAATTTGGCAGCGCAGTGGTGGACTGTTTGTTTCTCAGGGTAAGTATGCCGGGGAGATACTGGAGAAGTTCAACATGCATGGCTGCAAGCCTGTTGATACTCCTCTTCCTGGTGGTTGGAGGAAGGAGGATGCTACTTCAGCGGAGGTAGTGGATGCCACTGTTTATCGGCGATTGGCGGGAGTCAACCTGTATAAAATTAATGCATTTTGACATATGCTATGCGATTAACAGCTCTAAGCTATGGTTAAGCCTACCAAGCTATTTTGGAAAGGAGAAGCATGTATTGGGATATCTCAAGGCAGATATCTCAGAGGCACATCGGGATATGGATTTTGGTACAGACAGTCGAATGAGGTGAAGCTGTGTGGCTTCACAGATGCAGATTGGGCAGGGAGCCCAACAGACAAAAAGAGCACATCTAGAGGGATTTTCAGTATCGGGTCGACAGCAGTTTCTTGGTATAGCAGGAAGCAGAGATCTGTGGCACTCATTTCAGCAGAGGCCGAGTATATGGCGGCGAGTTTGGCTGCATGTGAGGCTATATGGATGAGGAAGATCCTGGTCGGGTTGTTCGGTTCACACTTAGAGCCTATTGTGATTTATTGTGATAATCAGAGTTGCATCAAACTCTCGGTTAATCCAGTATTTCATGATAGATCTAAACACATTGACATCCGGTATCATCATATCAGAGATTGTGTGCAGCGGAAGATCATGTTACTTTCATACATTCCCACGAAGGATCAGGATGCTGATATCTTGACGAAGGCGCTCACCGAGAACAAATTCGAATACCACAGAGGCAGGATAGGGGTGGTAGATAATCCTTATCTTGTTGAGAGGGAGTGTTGAGATTGCAACAAGATTATGAGCTTAGTGGAAAGAAGTCGCCTTCACTAAGTGGGCCCGCAGGCTATTTTTGGCGCAAAGTCTATTTTTAGACTATGTCTATTTTTAGACATATGGATCATGTTCTATGAGTTGCAGGATGCTATTTGTGGATGGTTGGTCAAGTCGGAAAAAATAGATGGACTTCTATTTTTAGACATATTGGGCGGAATCTATTTTTAGATTGCCGGTCTAAAAATAGATATGTCAAATATTATTAGCTCTTAATAATATTTGGACTCTAAACATTATCTTATTCTCTTGGAGCACTTCAGTTATATGCACAAATGTGGCACAGGAGCTGACAGAAGGAATTATGCTATTCCTAGGGGTTAAGTGGAGCTATTGCATGAAGACTTCAGTTAGAACTCATGTGACAGAGTTTGGTGGAGTTGATTGAGGAAGTTAGTGGAGTTGTATTCAGTTTAACTCAATTAAACATAGTTGAGCTAGTTGTATCTAGTCTAACTGATTGATACACTAGTGAGAGTGGTGTGAATTAATTATTAATTAATTCACTAATTATTAATTCATAAATCAACTAAAGAATACATCAGTTAACTTCAGTGCATGGACAGTTTCAGTGGAGACCAGTGAAGAGGTAGGTGAAAGAGCAGTGTGACTATCAGTTGTGACTATACTGGTGCATGAGTTTGCACCACACATTGATGCAGATGCCAATGAGGATTGCGCAGTGCATACCAGAGGGATTCGAACTCAGGTGGAGCCATTATTCATCTTGGATTGCGCAGTAGAGGCAGGCTAACAGGTGGAGCAGATTGGAGCATGTGTTTTGCTAGATCTGAGCTTGTGTAGTGTGTAACAATTGGAGATTGTACTGAGAGCTTGTGAGGAGTTTGTACAATTATTGTTACATGATCTCTATCATTATAATATACAGATAGTTGGGGGTTTTCAACTTTAAGCTTTCCCATAAATATTGTGTTTATATGTGTGATTGTTTATGGTTTTAATGTGCGCATGCGATTGTTTATATTTCCGCAAATTGATGATCAATAGTAGAAGAGGTTATGTATTATGCATGAAGCTCAAATAGTTTATGATCAGGATAATCTCGGTGAATAATTTAACAGTTATGCAAATTTCTACAAAAAATTCTAAGAAATAGAAATTAAGGACAACCATGTCACAGTTAGCTACCTCCTCACAAGCTAATTATTTCAATCTCAAAAATCAATAAGTGGCTTCCCAAGAGAGTGAGTAGGGTTTTAGACTTAGAATGCTTAGAAATTTTTCCTTATGATTGTGAAATCTAGCTCTTGTTCCCTCTGACTCTGAGTGATGTTTGGCCATTTATGTTGCTGTAGCATATTTTGGTTTTAATTTTGTGAGTTAGAGTCTGCTGCACTTAGTTTGCAGAATTTGAGATATTGGTGAATTGGCTCCACTACGCTCCTGATTATGCCCAATTGTGAGTGTATTAACCCCAAAAAGGTGAGCTTGGTCTAGACTTGATCAGATAGATAGATAATGATATTAACCATCGATATTCCAGTAATCATACATACATTATAATTACTTTGCACATCTCTTGCTGTTGTGGTTAGGGAAAATAATAAATATCCATAAGGATAACAACATTCTACTAATTGGTTTCATAGCTGAAACCTGTAGTCAGTGAAAGCATATTCAATGGATTGTTCATTTCTGCAATGGTAATATATTGCAGGAAGCAACAGGGGCACTTACCTGAACCTCGTTTTGAGATCTAGTTTGAACATTGACATGCTGCTTCAAAGTGTCATGCTTGAGAATAGAACCTATTGAGAAAACTATTTTATTCTTTTTAATAAATATAGATGATCTCAGAGAATGAATTACAGTAGCTAACCTCAACAAGCCTTCAAGAGGTCCACAATAGATAGTGGGCACTATCTTGCAGACCTAAATAATTAGATCAATTCAAATTTTACCCTCAACACTCTACAACAACCCAAGCTACTCCATTTTGTAAGGTTATTGCAAGGCTACCATTATAGGTTATAGCATAGATAGGGTGAATCCATTCTAATTCAAATTATAGGTTATTGCAAGGCTATTGGGTGAATCCATTGAGGGTCAAGGTTGTCACGGGGAAGGAGGGATCAAGGTGCTAGACCTAATCTCCCCTTTGTCAATGCCAAGTGTTTGTCAAATCCATTTGTTGGAAAAAGCATTATCGAGGGTTCCTTCAGTAAGGAAGCGATTTCATTTATAGTTGACCCAGTGGTTGGAGACTTCTCCCCAAGAGGGATATTTCATTGTAAAATACACAGATTGTATCAATGTTATAGACTGATGGGGATGTGATAATCGCCTAGAATCCAATCCCCTTTTCTAATACAACATGCATAGCTAACAAAGATAGAGTTGTAATCTTGATTTGACACTCTGAAAGTAAAACCAAGGGCAAGATCTCTACTTTATTACAACATTTCTTCGACAGATCTAGCAAACATTTCATCTAAGGGTTTGAGTAGGTATAAATTACCTTTTAAGTTTTAACCTTTGTTTTATTCCAGATCTGAATTTATAGCTTATTATCAATTTTCTAGGCTAAAAATAGACATTCATAGCTATTATAAAGTAGATTTTATTGTTGAAATAAATTTCTAGGTTTTGACCTTAGGGGGAATCAATCCCTTTCCATTGCATGTAGTTTACAAATAGCTGAAAATTTTGTTTTTACTTGCAGATATTAACTTCATTTTTACTTGTAGATCTTAACTTCGTTTGGCTATTTTTATAGATATTAACTTGATGCTCAAGGTTCCCCACCTACAGATCTATTGATCTAGTGTGTTTTGATACATGTGGGTGGCCTTCAAGGGAACTTTTTCTTGTCAATTTTCTGTAATTATTCCACTTTTGGAGGTCTGAAAAGTGCAAGACAGCAACATATTTGTCCACTCTCAGTCGTTTATAAAAAGGTAACTCAAGGAAATTTTCTCACGTTTGGTAGGGGCATTCTATCACTCACCTTCTGGTGTTATAATAGGTTATTTCTAAAGGTTTGAGTAGATAACAGGAAATCATTTTGATTTCTCCCTGGAAATTTCAGAATGGTAGCCTTGCAATTATAGATTCAAGTTTGCAAGGCTACCATTATAGGTTATAGCATAGATTCAATTAACATTTTATTTGGGTTTTAAAATTCTCATTAGAGTTGCAGTCCAGCCATGGAATGTGCCTCTCTGTTTTTTGCAAACAAATGGGGTATGAAAGCACTCCGAAATCAACAATGCCTTATGGGGGGGGATTTAATAGGACCAATATGCAAAAAAGAGAGAGCATACCATGATTCCATAACGATGATAAACAACACTATTAAACATATTATACCATGATGATGCAAAGATTGGGTATTGCAGGACAAAAAGATAGGCATACCCTGCGGTATATTGTGCATGGCATTCATTATTCCAGACTTGTTTCACCAAATGGATTACTCATCTTAAATGCCACTAAAAAATTTACCCACCAACGATGTAATAAGGAAAAAGTTATTAACAATGTTTTATTTCTCTTGCGGACTCAAGTTAAATGGGCACTAACTTTTAAGTTTATAAAGTGCATACATATTCATTGTAGCTTTAGACAACCCTGTGATTAGATCCACCTTTACTATTACCACCGATACCATTAGGATCAGGCTTGTGAATTTCCCCTTCACTTCTAGAAGGAAGACGTTGTGGGAGAAATCAACAACCCTCTGTGCACATATCTAGGCTCATATAACAGAAATAGGGGAGATTTATTCACGTGTGCTAGATTGTGTTGGACTAAGCTCAAATAATTTTTTTTTGGACAGAATCATTTCTATCTCGAGGGCTTCCCATGGACTCAAAATATGGACTATTAAAACATCCCTTTCAAGTGCAAGATCTGCAATGGCTTATGCCATTTTATGGCAACTTGCCCCAAAAGAATCCCTAAACTTGAAGTAAAAAATATGTTCCTTCAACTGTTGGATGCACTTCTATAAGGGGATTGACATAGATATTTCTACAAGAAGATATGATGATTAAAGTTCAGAAGTATAGGCCTTATCAAGCTTGATAGATAATTTATCTCTTTTCATTGTGTCTCAAAGTCTAATCATAATTTCTGTTCCTTAACACTGAAAATGCCTAAACACTGAAAATTCCTAAATAACCTTCTTTCCTTGGCATCCTTTGAACTCTTCTCTGCGTTTATGCCTGCACAGGACTGTTCCACTAGTACAAGACTTGGTCTGAGCTCAAGTGATGACTGCTCTTAAGGTTTGCAATTAGCAAGGTCTGTCTCCACAGTCAACTATCCGAGGTCTGCTTAGGATTTTTCAACACTAATTCCTTTGTTATGATGTTTTTAACCCTTAAAATAGATTTAACCCATCTAATACACTTCTCCTCGGCCTCAGTTCACCTTCTGTGATTCTTCTCTAAAATCTTGACCGAAATAAAATGAATAAAATGAAGAGTACGGATTTATTTTTACACTGTTTTGAAATTTGACGAAGAGACACGTCTCTTGGATGACATGTCAAGCCTACGCAAGTCGGCTTAGGTCGACTCAATGTCACAGTTAATTTCCTTAAATTAAAAAATCAATATCTCCCAAAATATTTGGAGTTTCGGGGCAAGTAAGGGCTTGTTAGAAAGCGTAAAATATACTCTACAAGATGGTATAGGATCAATTTTGAAAGGTTTCCTCTAAGGTGGTGAATTTTTTTTTCTTTGTGACTGCCCTTGAATTATTTAGTGAAAAAAATGATTAGTACAGTATGGATTCTTTGTTTGGTTTCTCCATTGTTTGTCTTCTCCATTATTTGGCTTCTTCATCATAATAGGAACATTTAGGACATCCATGTCATTGTGATAATGTCCAGCAATGAGTGCATCACCCATGTCATCACATAATGGTGTAGTGATATGTTATAGTGCAACATTATTAGGAGAACTCCAAAAATAGTTTTCCAACCCTCAAATGATCTCCAACCATGATCATCATATGTCATCATCAAGTATCAAAGTGTATGACATCATCACATAACATCAAGGGTTAAGATCTAGATCATCAAGTGCATACAACATTAGGTCAAGGACTTCTTAGGGCTTCTTTCATTAGCGGTTTGACTTCTTCGTGATTTGACATCTTCATTGATGGCATTACATCATCATCTTGAACCAGACATCTCAAGAATATTGACATCTCGGTCAATGCCACATTGAAATCAATGACAACCTTGATTAACAAAGAAGAGGTCATGTTACAAGCGTTGTTAAAACTTCATGACAAAAATGCTTTACCTACCTGACCTAGTTATACTTTGACAGTTCCTTGAGGTACTAAACTTAATTTAGCTCCCCAAATTCAGCCAAATAATCAGGGTTCTCTCCAGAATTTCTGTCCTTCAACCTTGGATGGTAAGAAAGTGGGGCAACCTTGGATGGAAAAAATGTGGGGCTGCTTTGCTCCCACACTTCCCCAATATCAATAGCCAGGCCCCCTCAGCCCTAGTTAGCCCCCAGATGACATCATCAGCCATTTTACAATGGTCAACACCCCTACCTTGGCCATCAAGACTAGTAGCCAATGCATCCAACTCAAACTACCCCAAGTGGTCTACCATCAATTCTACCACAACAGTAAACATGTACTGCAAGATAGTAGCAGCTATAGTGGGAGTTGCAAGCTTCCATTGGGCCTTCACTCGGACCAAGTTGTCCTGCTCAATTCTTTGTGCCTGTGACTTCTATCTGAGGTGGGCATTAAGCTGTCAATTTTCACGTACTCGTGAACTCCAAACTCATTATTGTGTTCATTGGAAGGATTTTGAACATTTTGGTACCTACCTTAACATCATCATGCTTTTATGTACAAAACGTTAGTCACAACTGGTGCACTTTATTGGATGTCTTTGCAACTCTTTTCATGGGCTATTTCAGTGGTGTAGATGATGATCTAGGGTGAAAATTTGATTGTTGTTATAGATCAGATTTGAGCACCCTCTTTGAATACTCTTCTGACATTTATCTTATGTTCATCCTTGCTTGAAGAGGGCGCTGCCATAGGTGGTATTTTAGCTTGTTTTTATACCAAAAATACCACCTTGATTTCACGAAATCATTAAGAGCAACTGAGATAGGTTCAGGAGGCATTGTTGTTTAATCATCAGAGGAGAAGAAACAATAATGGATTTATCCTATTGGTTTTAAATATGCTGAGTAGAAATCATGGGTGTATCATATTTGAATTGAATTAATGTGTATTGATGAATTTAAATCATTGCTTTTAGATTTATGGATTATCTCATAACTCTTGATGGATTGCTTTTAAATCTTAAATGTATCTTAGGAGAGAGGAAATAGTTTGATATTCTATGCAGTCTATTTTTCTCTAAGAAATTTTAGTTTTAGTTATTTATTACACTATTTTATTTAATTTAAAACCTTTGAGACCACATATGTATATATTATGAGATTAGTATGAGTAAGCTTCTTTGTTGAATTTTTTTAGGTTTTAGTGTAAAACATGAACCCCCCTGAATATGGCACATATGAATGCTGGAAAATGGATGTTTACTACTAATGCAATCACTGCTATGGTAGAATATGCCAAAAACGACATGTTGAGAGGGACCATTTATCATTAAATGGTCCCATGCAAGGTTTTTTGGAGAATGACCATGAAATGAATATGGAAATGTCTGCAAGAATTTAAAATAATGATTTAACAATTGGAAGTGGTAATTTTTTACCCAACATCATTGGTGAAGATAATGTTAATCATAGCCCCAATAATGACAGTATACATAACAATTACATGGATGGTTCTAACGACGACCATGCACATGTAGAAGAACAAATAACTATTGAATCCAATGCAAGAGAAATTTTAGATTCAATTAATATACACGCTGATGGACAACCTCATGATAATGATATTATACATATGGCAAGGACACCACTATACCCTGGTGCACAATGCTCCATATTTCATGCTATGTTACCCCTTCTTAACTTAAAATTTGTCCATGGATGGACAAACAATAGTTTCAACGAGCTTCTACAGTAAGTGTTTTTATACAAAATGGAAATTTCAAGTTTTTTTTAATAGATGTTTCCAAAAATATAGTTCCACTCTAAACTATATATTATCATTGTTGATGGTATTGTCACAGGTTTTTATCAGGTCTACTTCTTCCAATTAATAACAAATTTCCTAAATCAAAAAATGAGATCATGTCATTCACAAAATATTTAGGTATGGATGCTTCCAAGACGTATGATGCATGTCCCAATGATTGCATCCTATATTATGGAGATGGTAAGGAATCCTTAGATGAATGTCCAGAATGTGGTGAGAAAAGGTACTATATAAGTACATCATCAAAAAAGGTAGGAAGAAAGGTACTACGTCACATACCTTTAGCCCCATAATTCGAGAGATTATTTGGATGTAATGAAATGTCACAACTCATGGATTATCATGTGAGGGGAAGGAGCATAGATGGTGTTATGAGGATGCTGGATGATGGAGTGGCGTGGCATAAGATCGAGGAGAAGTGGCAAATTTTCAAAGATGAGCCACGAAATGCAAGAATATCATTAGCATTAGATGGTGTGAATCCTTATGGAAATCAATCAACACAATGGTCTACATGTCCAGTAAATGCTATCAACAACAACCTACCCCCATGGTTATCAACCAGAAAGGAACATGATATGTTGACACTTATCATACCAGGTTATACTTTATGGAAATTCCTAATATTGAGTCTACATGGTAATAGTAACAAATTTCATGGTGCAAATGAAAAATTGAAGTTGATGTCTTTACAGAGGTCCAAATCAACCGAAACATATGGACACATACTTGGAGCCTTTAATAAATAGGTTATTAATTCTTTGGTAAGGAATGAATATGAAGGATGTGTCTCATCCTATTTCTTCAATGATATTTCAATTTCATGCAATGCTTCTGTTCACACTTCATGATGCTCGAGGGCTATCAATGTGTTGTGATGAGTTATAGTTGGTGTTAATAACCTCATATTGTATTTATTGATTTCATTTATTTCATATTAAAATCCTAAATTATTACTTGATCTTGCATATAAAAATGAAAGGCCTTCAGACTAAGGGATCTTATTGATGCCAAACATGTGGGCCTTACACCTCATCAATAAGATCAAGTCATTTGGAAAATACTGTATATGATGAATATAGAATGTTTCTAAAGCCCGATCATCCATATCGCGTACAAGATAAGGATTATTTTGGTGGAAAGGAGTGCCTTCTTAGATAACCTTCAAAGATGAATCCCGGGAGATGAATGCATGCATATATAAGCACAAATGGTAAATTTCATTCTCGCCTTTTAAATGATATACGATTACATTCCTAAAACATTGATTTGTTAAATTTATTATGATTTTTCTTTTTGTTAGGATCCCTTCCTTAAGGAATGACTCGAACGACAATATTTTCAGAGTTGCCATATTATGAAGACCTACCTATTGTTCACTTGTTTGATACAACGCACATAGGGAAGAACGCATCTATTTGTTTATATAATATGTTATTTGAGAAGAGTTAAATACATGGGAGGAAACTAAATAAGCTACAAGTGAGGATGGACATCAAAGAAGTAGGAATAATGCCTCATCTTTGGCCAAATGATGATGGTAACTTTGTAGTTGATCCATGGTCTCTCACAAAGGAGGGGAAAGAGCAGATGATTAAATCCATAAAATCAGTAAAATTCCCAACAAGTTTTGGAGTAAATTTTAAGAATGCATTCTCAAAAGGAAATGAACTTGTTGGAATGAAGACCCATGATTGGCATAATTTTCATAGGGTATGTGCACATTGATCGACATTGACTATATTATCTATTATGTGATTTTAAAATTCTTTATTTAAAAAATAATTATATAGCATGAGTAATTGATTAATTTTAACATTCTAATTGCAGTATCTATTACCTTCAAGCCTTCCAAATAATCTTGATGACAACATTAGGAGGAAAATCTACAAGCTAAGTATATTTTTTAGGTATGATGCATGGCCTGTATAAGGAAAAAGGTCTCTTAAAGTACAATGTGATATACTAGAAAATTGTTCATCTATAAAAAAAATTTCTTTACAAAAATCACGGGCTTAACTAAATTAATTCTATTCTAGGTGGGTCACTTCAACAGAGATACATAACAAAGACTTAAAGATGTGGAAGAAAGAACTCCCCATTTTGATGTGTGACATGCAAAAATACTTCCCAACAAGTTTCTTCAATGCAAAGGAACAATACATTGTGCACCTCTTACATGAAATAGAGTTGTGTGGACCAGTTCAAACAAGGACAATGTTTCCTATTGAGCGCTATTTAAAGTTTTTGAAAAAGTTTGTAAAGAAAAAGGCTCGTCCTGAAGGTTCCATGCTTCAAGGGTACTTGTCATTCAAATCCACAGTTTATCTCATTGAATTGTGCAAAGAATTAAATATTGAAGGGCCGCGATTATGGGACTCAAAAGAAAGTGAAAAATTTAAAGGACGTGTATTCACAGGACGAGAAAAAACTAGGGAAATTAAAGGTGATTAAACTTATATCTACATATGGTTCACAAATTTGATTTGTGACTATGATGGTATAATGTGTTTTATGTTTATGATTGCAGATGATGTTGAAATGGAGGCTTTATTATTATATGTTGCAAGAAACAGTGAACACATAAAAATATGGAGGGAGGAATATCAAAGACATTATGATGCCCAAAAAAGATTTTTTTTCATATGTATCTCGAGGAGGTCATAATTCATCTTCACATTCAACAATAATGAGAAAATTTGAAAAGGATTGGCCTCCGGCTATGAGTTTAAAATATTTGAGAGATAGAGTAGCAAGGGCATGTAGAAATAATGATGAAAGAGTTACAACACATGTATTGGACATTATAAAAGGACTAGAAGAGAATAAGGTGACTAATTATAAGGGGTTGTGGTGCAAGGGTCGTCATTACCGTGTTCGGAAGCTAGATGAAAATCGACAAAAAATTGACTGTGGAATTGTTGCATATTTTACAGTAGATTTGCAGTCACATGTTCGTGATGGAAACATAAAAACCGACACCTTGAGATACTATGGATTAATCAAAGATATCTTAGAGCTTAACTTCAGATCTTTCAAGGTGGTATTATTTGAAGCTAAGTGGTTTAGAAATATTGTAGTTGGAAATCATCCAACAACATATATGCATGAGAATGGTTTTTGCATCATCAATCATACCAGGTTTGAGCAAACAGATGAACCATATGTTTTTCCTGACCAATGTGAGCAAATATTTTTATGTTGTCATCCTACAAAATGATCAAAGTCATTTGTCATTGAGTATAATCCTAGATCAATAAGAGTCTTCCAACCCTCACATGAAGAACAACCTATCTCAGAAGAAATTTCATCTAATGGTAGCTTAGATGATGAATTTAATGGGCAAGATGACATGCTTTAAATGTACAATGGCTATTCAAATTATTTTGATGATTAATGACAAATTCTATGAATAGTTTTACTCAAGAAAATGTAAATGTCTAGTAGTTCTATATTAGAGTTGTATTTTCATTTAAATATATTATATGGATTTGTTTAGAAGAATCAAACCTATCATAATCTAAAAATTAATAGTATTTCAATGTTAAACATATCAGAGAACTATAACATGATAACAATGCTATATATATTATCATTATGCACATTTAGATTTTTTTTTCTTATTATTTTTTTAGAAAACTTAATAATTAATGAATTTCTATCTTATAGAATTGAAAAATTATTTTTTACAAGGGAAAGTTAGATATTAGAGGATTTGTTAAGATTTTTTACCCTCCAAAATGATATTTTATGATTAAAATATTTTCAAAATGTTTCATTTGATTATGAATTACTATTTTTTGTTGTTTCTTGTATGTATTTTAATTCATTTGCATATTTTTCATTTTATAATATACTCATTTTTCCACTTCATATAATCAAAGGTTTATGCTTTTATTATATATATATATATATAGCACTTGTTTCATTATTGGATTAATTCAATGAATTATATAAAACTCGTTCTAACTTGGGAAATGAGTTATATTGAATTAGATCTATTGATTCAGTACGCGAACAAGAAAAAGAGCAAAGTCTATTCGGACAAAGAGTTTAAATGAATTTATGAGGGACACAATTTCTAGAGTCATAGGTATTAATGAGATACCTTCCAAAGGAAGTAATTTATCTACAATTCCATCTTCCCATTTAGATTTTATAGATGATGTATATGTCCCAGTAGTAACTGATACTTGCCATAATGTGGAGCCTACACTTGAAACTAGATTTGAAATTGATAGACTGCAATCATATAGAGAGTGGTTGATGAAGGCTGATGTTGATCCAGTCATAAGAGATGCAATTCACGCAGCATACAAAACAACTATCTCTGACACAGAGAATGCAACATATACAGAAACAACAATTGATGATCTACTAAGGTAAATAGTCATTTATATTTTACTTATAAACTTTAGGGTTGTAATTACATAACATACGATTATTAATAATATATTATATCGCAATGTTCAGGAGTAATATCAATGTTCTCGAAGAAGACACTAGCACCAATGGACAACAAAATCAATCTCCTCCATCAGATGAACAAACTATACCATCTATCGGTGCATCTTTTCAACCTCTCTTCAAACATCCAAATGAATATGTTAAAAGAGAGGAAACTAATGGTATGCCATTCACAATCACATTAAATGAAAAATGACAAGTGTTAAATGATGAAGGTGGGAGAACATGGAGAGACATACTTCACTGTGAAGCATTGAGATTATTTGGTCCTACAATTACCAAAGATTTCCGTCATCATGGTAAAACACATATACTATGCTTTTTCATAAATTGCATACTTAATTTATGTAGTATAAACTATATACTTAACGTTTCATGTTTCATATTAAAAATATATATATATTGTACTAAGTGTTACATTCCCTAAATTTCATTACTATGATACTCGAAACCTTAAGATTTTTTATATGGATTATTTACTTTATACGTGTATTTCACAGATAAATCTAAGAAGGATGAGTTATTATCTCTCATGCATAAAGTATCGGAAATTGTACCTCCAAAACAAATTCTTCAGTGTTGCTGAATATGTTAAAAATACCAGGAATGCTTTGAGAGGAGAATTGGTAAGAAACAAAAATGTAGTCAAGCCGCACTTCATAGGAGAAGGAGAGTGGAAGAGGTTATTGGATGAGATTGTTATTAAGAAAAAAAGGAAAAATGGAACTTTGGTTGGAAAAGACAAATATGCACATACTGTATGAGCCTCTAGGTTGTCCACACGCCATCATTTGGGAAAAGGTGGCATGTTATCTGCAGAGGCAAAAATTGTAAGCTTAATACACTACTATGCTTCTCAAGGAAAATTTATTTTTTATATAATCAAATTTCTAACTATTTCACTGTTATTTAAAATATAGTTGCAGGTGTTCAATATTAAAATGTATGAAGATGACAAAGATTTTGCTTCATGCTATGGTGTATCTTCTCTCATTCACCAAAAGATTAAATATGGATTTAATCCTATTACAGATTATGAGGTATTTTTTGACCTATAATTTTTTTGTTCTAGATAAATTTTTATAATATGAAAGAAGTATATGCAAATGAAAGTTTCAATTAATACAATTTATAATTGTGTTGATCTTATCTTATATGTGTCTTAGATAACTGATCAACATGATGAAAGAGAAGATGAAGTTGAACTTTGAATCATGCTTCAACCTTACCATATGTTTGGTTAGTTCACTTCAGTTATTTTTTAAATCAATAGGATACTTTAGTTATGAAATACCATTAAATGCACTTATGTTTATAATTTTCTTTTTATGATTTTTCCATGCATGCGGCGACAAAATTTCTTTAAAGGATGAGCAATACAGATGATTTCAAACGAATTATCAGTTTCATTTTTTTCATATCTCATAATAAACAAATTTCAAGACCTAAGACATTTCATTATATTAATAAATGAAAAGTGATTTTTTGACAATCAATGTTGGAACATATGTATAACTTTTATTTTCTTTAATTAAATTATCTCTTTTTATATACTCATTGTTTTGGTTGTTGTATAATATACTTAAAATTTTAACATATGTAGATATTGTTATTACTTTGTAATTATTCATTTAAATTGAAAGATATCCATTTAATATATTTTTTCATAACTAGAAAGATATGTAATACATTAGAAAAACAAAAGTTTTTGAAATATGATGCCATCTTGAAGTTTTCACTCAAACAAAATTATGTGAGGCTTGGAATTGAAATGACACTGCTTAGAACTTTTATTTATTTATTTATTTTAATTTTCAAAGATTGAAATGATTCATCTACATGATCAATACCATGTTGACCAAAATGATCAGTAGTGATATTACGTATGTAAATATATTATGCCCATTAACTTGGAATCACGTGAATGTTTCAATGGAGAAACTCTTCCATTACTTGTAATTGATACTTGCCATAATGTAACCAAGCACAAAAAAAGCTACCATAGTCTTATTGTACACAATGAATTAAAATTTTTGGATGTAAATGTTCTCTTTCATAATAAAATCAAACTCTTCCCAGGATACTCACCACATGCAATATATAACCTTTCTAAATAAAGGAGGATATTTTTTTTTGGCACCATTTCATATTTTATGGTGCTTTGCACCATATACAATTTTATTATAATAATAAAAAAAATGTATTTTTTTGCACCATTTTTTATTTTATGGTGCTTTGCACCATATACAATTTATTATTATTATAATAATTTTGATATATTTATGATAAATTTTTTATTTTTGTAAAATTAGTTTTGGTGCTTTGCATCACAATATCTTGATCCATGTTAGATTGGTTTTTGGTGGTTTGCACCATACACCATGGAATGCCACATATGCATTTAACACCAAATTTAACATTTTTTATTAACTCCACTTTTGCACCAAAAAACATAGCACTACTTGCGTATCTCCACATTATCACCACTTTTGCACCACTATTTGAAAAGTAAAGATTTCTCAAATCCTTTACAAATTGTGGTGCTAATGGGTGGCTAAATGACCCTTCTTCTTGTAGTCTTTAGAGTGAGGAAACTCTCATTTTGCTATTATGTAACTCTTTTTCAACTAATATACATTGTTTATCCAGGAATAAAAAGAAAAATGAAATCCATTATAACATTTTATTTTCTAAGTGACAAGAAGATCTTATTTCTCATTGCTAATAAAAGTGTGAATATGGTACCACTACCTATTTGATATGTATAGACAAATTATGGAACTCCCTAGAAATGAGGCACTGTATTGTTTCTAAGTTACTCTACACATGCATAAGCTATGCACTATGGAAGAATATATGGCAATTGGTAGTACATTAAACAAAGATCTCTTTAAGCAAAAAGTATCATCCAAAACATACAGTTGAAACAACCAGTATATAACAATAATAAGATTCCTAGTAGACAACAATAATAGGATTCCTAGTATAAAACAATAATAGGATTTCTCTAATTTGTCATCATTTAGCAACACCTAAAACTGGGCAAAAATAATATGTATCCCTGATTTAATTGCATATTCTAGAAAAATAATATTTTTTCACAATAATTTTAAATATTTCATTGATAAAATAAGTAATTATATCTCGATCAACTTTTATCATCTCAATATTTTAATTATTATTTTAATATTTATTATCAACTTATTATAAATATTCTAAATCTACAACAATTAGCAATTTCAATTCAACCATTATTAATATTTCTTTACACCTTTTAAAATAATTACAAGTATATATGTTTTTTTAAATTTAAACTTTATAGAATCCGTTTAAAGATTTCAAAACTAATAAAAAAACCATTTATATATATATATATATATATATATATATATATATATATAATCCACCTTCAGCGGATATAATAACAAACTAATTTAGGATTCGACATGTGTGTGACCCAGGGACGATTTGTACGCCTCCTATCCTTATCGAGAGGATTAACCGACTCAGGAATTAATGCCAAAATGTTTCCAATTTGCCAAAATGTTTCCTTTTAATTGGAAGAGCACCACCTATTACTCGCTTGTGCTATCATATATCACCTTTTAGTTTACTTCTCAGGTTGCATTTCTAACATATATATTATTTTTAAAATTTTGTTAATATTAAATGATTATATTTTATATAACTTTGTATTAAGTCTTAGGGAGGAGATTCATTAAAATAATTCCGTCTGGTAAAATAAGAAGTGATATGTAAGTTTTGGAGGAATAGAGGATGCTATTATATATATATATATATATATATATAATCAATTTATTACTTCTTCTTCTTTTTTTGTTATTTAATGTTGGTAAAATAATTAGTTTTTAATATAAATTTTTATTTTATGGTCACAAAAGAAATATAAGGGTGTTTCTTAGTTGTCTCTTTTATATTAATGGATGAAATTTTAAATATTAATTACTTTATATATTTATATTTATGTTTACATTTTTTACATTTACTTCATAAAATTATCAAACAACAAATGACATTTTATGGAAAATAACAAATGGTATTTGTTTCATTAATTTTAAAAAGTGGAAATTGATGCATGTTGGGATATTGTACCAACCACATTTGTTAATGTGGTTGTGTTAGTTCATACATAGGAAGAATGTTGAGAATGAATAAGACATTGTTACAAAAATATATGTAGGCACTGTGGCGGCAGTTAGTGGGAAGAAGTGCTAGGTTAGAGGTAATTAAATTTCATGGAGAGATTGAAAAGTAATTTTCTAGTCCCAAAGTAATATTTCATTCCATGTAGTTAGTGTCCTTTATGATTAACATAAAGGTTTGGTTATCCTTAGGTGTAATTGATTGTGCCAACTATTTATTAGGGGAACATTTGCCACCACCTTTGGGGAGACTTATAATTAGTTTATTGTTGGTTGTTGCTAGTAATAGTTCATTGTTGGGCACTGAGAGTGTTAGATCATTTGTAGGGTGTTGAATTACAAAAATGGAGGGAAAGAAAGAGGAAGTTAAGGGTATAGGTAGGTGTTGGAATCACGATTTCCATAAGACCAAAACCCACAGGCATTAGTCTCCACTACAATCGCCAGAGTTAGGATCCACAAGAGGCGGTTAGTCCATGTCGCAAAACACACGGGGAGCGTTGAACCCAATGTCAAACAATCTCCCCCCAACGCGAGCTGGGTGAGTTTCGAACTCAAGACCTATCGCTCTGATACCAATTGTTGAACCCTTAGTTAAACTTGGGGGGGGGGGGTGAATCAGTTTAATACATTCATGGACTTTTAAAACTTTCCTTTAAACTTGTTTACACCTTCATTTCATGATCAACTTATTATATAATGAAACAAAAATCTTAATATGTGAGCAACAAGTATTAAACTAAATATCAACACATAATCATCATGCATATGGACAACAGATATAAGTGGAAACCCATAAGGGAGAAAACCACACCTTATTATTATTGTGATGCAAAGGCAAGCTCCAACTCACACCACTAATTTTTTGTAGGCTCCAACCTACAAGAGGCTACTACCTCAAATTCTGCAAGCTACAACTTACAAGGAAGCTCCAACTCACATCTATTTTCTGCAGGCTACAACCCACAAGAGGCTCCTATCTCAACCAACTACAACTGGACATCTATCAAGTTACAACTTGAAACGAAAGCACAAACTCCTATGTATTTTTTGTAGGCTACAACCCACAACAGGCTCCTACCTAAACCAGCTACAACTGGACATCTATCAATCTACAACTTGAAACAGAAGCACCAACTCCCATGTATTTTATGTAGGCTACAACCCACAGGAGGCTCCTACCTCAACCAACTACAATTGGACATATATCAAGTTATAACTTGATATGGAAGCACCAACTTCCTCACTCTACAATAAAATCATATGTTGATTTACCTGGATATCAGCTCTTTTTTTCTCCTTCTTCACTACTGTCCTTCCAACCTTCATATCTGCTTTAAATCATCTCTGCATCTTCACAACTTCTCTATTGCTCCTTCTTCTTCTTCCACTCTCTAACCCCTTAATGCATATGAAAATAACATAATTTATAGGATCACCCTCTCGCTATTTGTGTTCCACATGGGAATATGAAATGAACATGCACGACTCTTTGCCTTCCACCTTCTCATTTTCTCGCTCATCATTTCAGGAGGTTACAACACTGTCTACTCATTTCAGAATTAAATTGGAGTTTTGCTTTGCCTACGGAGACTTGCCTCTGCATCACAAACAATATAAAAATAAATAATACATTTTCAGTTACAACCAATTATTTACTCAACCCATCAATTTATTAGCTTTGAGTTCATTTTTCCTCTTCTTCTTGCTGTCTTTGTGTCTTTTCTGCTTCTTCCATTATATTCCACCTTTGCTGCATAACTACCCCTGTTAGCCCGACTCTTCTTCTGCATTCAGCCCCTTCATTAGCTTTACTTCCGTAACACTGTTCTGTCCGAGCTCTTGGTCCTTTGATTTACATTCAGATCATTTCTTTGTGACCTGTGGGATATGGCCCACATAAAACTCCCTTTATACACATGGCGTATTACAAATCCGAGCTTTAATCCACATACATGCATTTATCGATAAAAAACGCATATGCATATATATATATATATATATATATATATATATATATATATATATATATATATATATATATATATATATATATATATATATATATATATATATATATATATATATATATGAATGATTAGAAATAAACATCATAAAATTTATAATATGGTGCATATAACATACACAGAACGAGGGCTATTGGGTCCCACGGTGCTTGACCAATCATATCTCATCGCAAATGCTTGCCCGCAAGTTTTAACGTTTTGCAATAAACGTATCTCCTATTTTTTGCGATATGCGATTGCATGGCATCACATCCAGCTTACCGTGTGAAATCTTAAGTACAAACCATAAAATCTGTGGTGTGCGCTCATGCACAATGCCGACAAGTGGTCTCCCCTCATCGCATTACATATTCCAATATTTATCGCATCGCAAACAATTTAACTTATCGCGTGATGTATTAGCTCTATCCGCTATAATTTGCGATGTGCGCTTTTGAAATTTTCCATTTGTTGTTGATTTGTGCCCAGATCTAACGGTCCTCATTTGATCACACTTCACACTTTATAAGATTTACTTTTTGGTTACCCTCTATTTCTTGCAATCTGCAATATTGTGCAGTGCTGACACATGCCCTTCTCTACTTCGCATCGCATATAGTTTAACTTAGCTTGCGATGACCTTAACACTATCCGCTAATATTTGCGATGTGTGAACTCGCGATTCAATCTCATCTGTCCATCTCTTGCCTTTACATTTTTTATCTAATCCTGACCGTCCGTTCGCCTCCCTTGGACTTCTTCAAATAATTCTCTGCCTTAGTCGATTTTTCGTTTGTTTACACTGTCCTGCTTTGTAACTTCAGCTCTCACTGCTCTTGCCTCTTCCTCTCGGCTCTCTCTGCTCTTGCCTCTTCCTCTCGGCTCTCGCCTCTTCTTGCTTCTTCTATGTCCACGATCTCTGTTCCTTGCTATGTCTAGCAAATCCGATTGCCTTAACCTGTCTCTGTTGAAGATTGCAACAAGAAACAATGAAATTGGCAGCCAGAAACAACATCCTTGATCCTAGTGAAAATTAAGCACCTACACTAGGTGGGGCCCACACATGATATTTTTAGGTGAATGTCTATTTATAGATGGTTGAGAAAATTCTATTTATAGATGATGTTCTATTTTTAGATGCATGTGCAAAGTCTATTTATAGATCGCATGTCTATTTATAGAATTCATGTCGACTATTATTATCTGTTAATAATAGTTGGACAATAAAAATTAATCTATTCTCAATGAGCACTTGGAAATAGTTAACTGAAGTGTCAAATCAATTAGCTAAGTGGATTTCAAGTTGAGTGGTTTGTTTGTGGGACATGCAAGTGGAATTAGTTGTAACTGAGTGATTCAAAGTTGTAACAGAGTTGGATGTGTAGTTATGTGAGTTGTAAAGTAGTTTAACTCAGTTAAGTGAGTTAAACTCAGTTGTGCTAGTTGCAACTGAACATACACTAGTGAGAGATCAATGAATTAATTATTTAATTAATTCACAATACGTGGTCTCACATGCAACTGAATATTTACTATTGTTAACTACATGCATGTCAGATCCAGTGGAGACCCAGTTGAGATGTAGGTGAAAGGGACAGTTTGACTATCAGTTGTGACATTATTGGGTGCACTCATGCAACCACACACACATTGGATGTGCCTATGAGGATTGCGTAGTCAAGGTAGGCTAAAATTATTCATTCAGGGGTTCTTGACCATCAGGGATTACGTAGTGGAGGCAATAAATTGGCGCATGTATTTGCCAATTTTTGTATGACAGTGTGAGACGATTATAAATTGTACTGAGAGCTCTTGGATTAGAGTTTTGTATGAGATTGTTTCATGATCCATGATATGTACATAATATATGATAGTGGGGTTTTTAGTTTTATGCTTTCCTGGTAAAAATATCTGTGTTATGTGTGATTGATCGTTCTTCATGTGTTTGCAATTGGCGATCGTGTTTTAAATTTCCGTAAGAATTTTTGTAGAAGTGATTCAATATTTAACTTTAGTACATTGTTAGATCGGGTGAATAGAAGATATAAATGGATGTTGTATAATTTATACATGGTATCAGACTGCATATGATTGCAATTTTGACACAGGAGCTGAGTTTGTTGGTGGAAAAAAATCGAATTTGCTGCAAGATTTTCTTGGTGCTACAGTTGAGTAAACATCGAAATGGATTTCAATGGCTTGTGGCTAGAGTATGCACTCGAGGGAAGCTCGAACTACATTGCTTAGAAGGACAGGATGGAGGCGGTGCTCGAAGATAATGGCTTGAAGGAATTCATTGAAGGAATTCAGCTGGTGAGGCCCTTGCCTCACAATTCGAGCTTGACTTCTCATTGATCGCATGCATGGTGTCAAGTGCATCAGGGTGGTACTTGGATAGTAGTGCTTCCTTTCACATGACGGGAGATAATAAAATTTTTAGTGACTTGGAGGAGAAATATATCCAGATGCATATTGAGTTGGGTGACGATGGACGATACCGTGTGAATGGCATTAGTACCATTACCTTTCAGAGGGTGTCAGGTAAACTCTTTCATTTAAAAGATGTTATGCATGTTCCAAGTTTGAAGAAAAATTTAGTCTCAGTCGCAATGTTAGAGGATAGGGGCTATGATGTTGTATTTAGTGAAGGAAAATTTTTCCTGCAACACAAAGCAACAGGGAAAGCCAAGAAGGTTGGGATTCGAGTTAAGAATATCTATAGAATTTATGTAGATGTGATTTCTACAGAGCTTCCTATTGTTGGGAAGTGTGAGAAATCCATGCAATTGAAACTTGAGAGGGAGCTGGATTTGTATGTAGGTAAGAGTGAACCTCGAGATGTGGAGCAGCCACAAGATGAGGATCATGGAGTGGGAGAAACCACTCATGTAGAGAAATTTCGAGCCAGATGGGCATAGGGAGTGCATGCAGCTATACCACCAGGTGAGAGGTGGGGTGACATGCATGAATAATCCCAAGAAGAAATTTCTGGGCAGGATTCATTGAGATGGTGTGGATCTCATGAATCGAACCTGGCTACAAGGAACCCACAGAGTAGCAGTAGAAGGATTAGTTGGATTGATGCAGTTAGATGTTGGGAGGACATGAAATCAAAGTGACAGTGTCGGAGCGTGGATCGGAGTTGACATCAAGTGCAAAGTGCATGGATGCAGAGGTCAATAGTGTAGTGGATCCAGAAGACATGTGTATTTGGTACTAGTAGAAGACAGAAGACTTTGATGACAGATGCATTATACTGATTCAGTTTTTTGGAGGCTATTCAGTTTCATAAATGTTGCATGCAAAGGGTGTAGGGTGCATGCATGGAGTTGCATGGAGCATGCAAAGGTTGCAGGACAAATGCATGGAGTTGCATGTCGCATGCAAAGACATTCCTTTCTTTTTGAGAGGGAGTGTTGAAGATTTCAAATATAAATAATGAAATTGGCATCCAGAAACAACATCCTTAATCATAGTGAAAATTAAGCACCTACACTAGGTGGAACCCACACAGGCTATTTTTAGGTGGATGTCTATTTATAGATGGTTGAGCAAATTCTATTTATAGATGATGTTCTATTTTTAGATGCATGTGTGAAGTCTATTTATATAATGCATGTCGACTATTATTATCCCTTAATAATAGTTGGACAATAAACATTAATCTATTCTCAATGAGCACATGGAAATAGTTAACTAAAGTGTCAAATCAATTAGCTAAGTGGATTTCAAGTTGAGTGGTTGGTTGGTGGGACATGTAAGTGGACTTAGTTGTAACTAAGTGATTCGAAGTTGTAACATAGTTGGATGTGTAGTTATGTGAGTTGTAAAGTAGTTTAACTCAGTTAAGTGAGTTAAACTCAGTTGTGCTAGTTGTAACTAAACATACACTAGTGAGAGATAAGTGAATTAATTATTTAATTAATTCACAATCAGTGGTCTCACATGAAATTGAAGATTTACTACTGTTAACTACATGCATGTTAGATCCAGTGGAGACCCAGTTGAGATGTAGGTGAAAGAGATAGTTAGACTATCATTTGTGACATTAGTGGGTGCACTCATGCAACCACACACACATTGGATGTGCCTATGAGGATTGTGTAGTCAAGGCAGGCTAGAATTATTCATTCAAGGGTTCTTGAACATCGGGGATTGTGTAGTGGAGGCAGACTGTCTGGAGGCAGTAAATTGGCGCATGTATTTGCCAATTTTTATATGACAACATGAGACGATTGTACATTGTACTGCGAGCTCTTGGATTAGAGATTTGTATGAGATTATTTCATGATCTATGATATATACATAATATATGATAGTGGGATTTTTAGCTTTATGCTTTCCTGGTAAAAACATCTGTGTTATGTGTGATTGATCTTTCTTCATGTGTTTGCAATTGGCGACCGTGTTTTAAATTTCCGCAAGAATTTTAGTAGAAGTGATTCAATATTTAACTTTAGTACATTGTTAGATCGGGTGAATCCAAGATATACATGGATGTTTTGTAATTTCTACAGTCTCTGCCTCTTTGTTGTCTCTTCTCCATTCACTCCCTCTGCTACATTCGTTTCCTCTGTTGTCTTTGCCTCTTTGCTGTCTCTACTACCTTGCTGCCTTTGGTGCCATCTTAGCTGAATTCACTGCCTTAGCTGCCTTTCACAACTTGATCCACTTTGCTGCCTTTGCTACCTTTCACTGCCTTAACTAGCTTTGTTATTTTGCTGCTTCTTTACCTCTTTTCCGCTTCTCTCTGATTTAGGTTATACTTCTATTGTTTCTCCTTTGCATTTCAATTGCACATTGCTACACATTACCTGATCTGCTCCTTTGTCATCAATGATAATTCCGGTGTTACTCCTTTCTATTCCTTTTCCATCAATGACAATATTTCCAACAGTATCCCCCTTTGGCATTGATGGAAACACATCCACCAATACTCCAATACTTCCTCCAGGACTTCCTCCCCCTTTCATTATGAGAAGTGTCTTGTCTTCCTCTGCTTGAGTTTCAAAAGAGCCTTTCTTCTTCTGCTTATTTTTCCTCCCCCTTTGACATCAATGGAAAAGGGTTTCACATTTCCTAGTGTAGATTCTATCTTTGCATTTTCTCTCTCTGAGTTGTGTTTAGGCCTTCTTCTTTTGACTTTATACCATGCTGTTCTAGACTAGTGGACCAGAGTTGTTGGGGAACACTTTGAGAATCATTGAACTTGTATGTATCTACATAGTAAGCCGATACCATCCCAAAGCACTGACTCCTTGCACTTGTATAAAGCTGTAGTTGATGATAGGGACACTTCATAGAACAACCTTATATAATCAGAGATGCATCATTGGAATAATACGAAAATACTGAGAATGCTCCATACGACATATAAAGTATGCTCCAAATATACTTCAGTCCATATTATGATATTCATGTGAGATACATATTTGTAGTACACATATATTCAAATATGATGATGCCAATAGATCTTTTATAGTTGTGGTTCACCTTTACTGCCCGTTGGTGGTGATATGAGCTAGGCTGTTGACAGGGATATTATGCTAACAACCAAAAGGCCCTTGATACTGATGTGAACAATGAGTCAAACCAGAACTTACAACTTATTGTAATATTTAGATAATATCTTTCAATCTAAGAGACCAAATGACTTTACTACTTGTACATAGTACTTTTTCAAAACTAACCCTTGAGGCTAGATACATTCAATGTATTGGCCAGTCTTACTTATCAACTATGCAATTTTATTTATGACATAAGGGGATATGTATGTCAATGATCAATCTCTCTTCAATGGTGAAATACCAGCAAATCCTTTCTGCTGAAGTAGGCTTTAGATGAATCAATAACAGACTCTTGAGCTTCAAATGTAAGATTAACACAACTAGTCCTTCATACTTCAGATACTTTAATTTTTCTATCATAATGATCTTCAACAAAACATCTTCAAGTTGTTTAATTGAAATCTCAGCAAACGGACTTCACACAGTTTTATGAATGATATTAAGAAAGTGGCGTTGAAGATATATCTATACTGACTTGAAGAAGGCATGCAATTATATCTAGAAATAGATACTGCTTCAATGCTCAATATAATACTTCAAGTGTAAACAATATAATGATCCTTTAGCACTTTTTTTTACCTTTCCATGCTTTAATAATGCAGATAACGCTGGGAATACTACCTTGATGTACTTTTTCCATAATGCTCTGATCCTGAGGACCTGTACCATACCACTGCTCCACTGATGACACTTGGTATTCTACTGATAGGCAGGCTGCTTGTTCCAAATACCAATTGATACTACTCTTATAAACCATGCAGTAATTTCACTTCAACTCACACATGCACCCATAGTTAAGACAACCTTCATAGTTTCTACTATTGAGCTCTCCATTGTTCTTAACAGAAATCATCAATATACTGAATCTGATCTTGGCATCATTAACCTTTTTCTTATTCTGTCATTCTGGTTTAAAATAATGTTACTACATATTTCTTTTTAGGACTACTTTGGAATCATTGCTGCTCTATATATGATTCAACTTTTCTAACATAATGATCTTCGAGAAGACATCTTCAATTCTTTACTAGGAATCTAAAAGGGCATACCACTCATAGTTTTATCACTCATTTAATGGATTTCCTCTCAACGACACCTTCTATTGATGAAAGACGGAATGATATAATGATGATAAGCATTTCTCTTATTCATCCTTATTAAATTTGATTCATTGTTAACTCTTGTAGTGTGATGCACAGTGTGATCATCCTCTATGGATCTTTCCAGTCCTATATCTCAAAGCATAATTTTTGTGATTTTGACCATTCATCACTTAGTGTGTTGATGTCTTCTTAACTTACATGTTCATGGCTGATGTTCCCTCTACCACCATGGATGCTTGTTGCCTTCTCTCCTTCCATCAACATGTTAGCTATTGAATGCTTCAGGTATTCTTCTTCCTCTATAATTCTCTGTTAGAGGAATTTTCCTTTCCCTTCTTGAACTTTTAGTTGAATTGCTCCCCCTGGGATTTTGCTTTTTATCTAATACTAGCTAGATATTTGTGTTTCTTCCTAGAGAAGCTCCCCCTAATACTATGATTGATTTATTATGTTATTGAGGTAACAAGATACCCCTTTCTCTTTTCCTTCCATACTCTATTGGGGTTCTTCATAATGTCTGCACTTCTTTTTGATTCACAGTTTTGTCTGATTTGATTGGATTCCATCACCTGTCTAGAGTCCTTTAATATATATGGCAGTTTACAGTCTTTTGCTTTGTGACCAAGCTTGAGGCATACATAACATCTTATTTTACCAAGGTACGTTTGAGCTGATGTATAATATTTTATGTTCCCTTTTGAACACAATTTACATTCAACAGATTTATGTCCAAATTTATTGCATGAAAAACAATTGCCATGTAAGTGATTTGTGTACTTAGTGATAGATTGTCTTCTCCACTTGTTTTCTTGAGGTAGTCCTTTCATTGGTTGCATCTTTCGTTGGTTGGAATGGATTTGATTTATCTTACACTATGCTGCAATATGTCTAGGTTTGTAGCAGGCAAAAAAAGTGATACGTCTCATAGGAGGAAAGAACCTCCTTTGACAGCTTCCGAATTTATTCAATTCATATTCAGGAGTGTATGAGCCTTTTTCAGCTGATTGTTTCTTCCTCTCATTCTCTATCATTTCATGTTGTTGCTTGTTTCTGTTGGTTTCTTTAAAAATCATGTTATTGCTGGCTTCTACTTCTGTAGGCATATTTCGAGCTACTTCATTATCCTTAACAAATTTTACAAAAATGATATTCTTGTTATCTTCTACCTTGGACTTACCGGTTTCTCCCTCATAGCCTATCCAAACCTTTATGTGGGGAGACCTTTGAGCATTTAGAATCTGGTCCAACTGTCCACAACTTTTCATTTGTGGAATATTCATAATTAGTTCAATTTGGGCCTTCTCTGATTTCATCCTCAGGCTTACTGCCTCTTCTTCCAATCTTCCACATTCCATACTTTTATCTCTTATTTTCTACAGCAGAACGTCTTCTACTTTCCTTGCTTCTTCAATTTGTGCCTTCAGGCCAAAAATTTCTTCCTTATCTTCATATTCTCTCTCATCACATATTTGCACCAATGTCTTAAGGTTTTTGTTTTCATTATTCAATCTTTCTATTTCAGTCAAGGCTGTGTCAAGTTTTCCTTTTTCCTCAATTGTAATTTCTTCATGGTACTCACATCCATTCACCTTAGCAGGTATCTCATTTGATTGACCTTTCTCCTTTTGAAAGGAATTTTTCTTCTTCTTCTGGTTTATCTTCTCATTCTTGATAATGCATCCACTAGTGTCTCCTTCATGCATGATATAAAATCTATTCTAGATTCCTTTTGTAGAGGCTAAATCCATTATTAAATCAAGATCCTTGTTATGAAGACCATTATATATCACACATTTTTCCTTGGCATTCCATTGTTGTTCTTGCAAAGAGGGAGAGTCTTGTGTAGTAACCATCACATACAAGCTTCCATACCTCAGGTTCATAAGCCATTAAATATGTTTTAACCTTATCTCTCCATTTAGGAAAGTTTGTTGTATTCAACACAGGTACATTTTGATAGTCCATGACTCAACCAGATCTCCTTCAAGCTATTAGGCTTACACCAAAGGAACTTGGCTCTAATACCAATTTTTGAACTCTTAGCTAAATTGAGAGGGGGGGGGGGGTGAATTAGTTTAATACATTCATGAACTTTTAAAACTTTCCTTTAAACTTATTTACACCATCATTTCATGATCAAATTATTATATAATGAAACAATAATCTTAATATGTGAGTAGCAAGTATTAAGTTGAATATCAACACATAATCATCATGCATATGGACAACAGATATAAGTGGAAACCCATAAGGGAGAAAACCACATATTATTATTGTTGTGATGAAAAGGCAAGCTCCAACTCCCTCTCACCACTAATTTTCTGCAGGCTCCAACCTACAAGAGGCTATTAACTCAAATTATGCAAGCTACAACTTACAAGAAAGCTCCAACTCCCATCTCTTTTCTATAGGCTACAACCCACAGCAGGCTCCTACCTCAACAAACTACAACTGGACATCTATCAAGTTACAACTTGAAATGGAAGCAACAACTCCCATGTATTTTCTGTAGGCTACAACCCACAGGAGGCTCCTACCTCAACCAGCTACAACTGGACATCTATCAAGCTACAACTTGAAACAGAAGCACCAAATCCCATGTATTTTCTATAAGCTACAACCCAAATGAGGCTCCTACCTCAACGAGCTACAATTGGACATCTATCAAGCTACAACTTGATATGGAAGCACCAACTTCCTCACACTACAATAAAATCATATGCTGATTTACCTTGCTATCAACTCTGTTTTTTTCCTTCTTCACTGCTATCCTTCCAGCCTTCATATCTTCTTTAAATCATCTTTGGATCTTCACAAATTCTCTATTTTCTTCTTCTTCTTCTTCTTCCACTCTCTAACCCCTTAATGCATATGATAGTAACATCATTTATAGATATCACCCTCTCAATGCTTACATTCCACATGGGAATATGAAATGAACATGCATGACTCTTTGCCTTCCACATTCTCATTTTCTCTCTCATCATTTCAAGAGGTTACAACACTATCTACTTATTTCAGAATTAAATTGGAGTTTTTCTTTGCCTACTGAGACTTGCCTTTGCATCACAAACACTATAAAAATAAATAATGCATTTTCAGTTACAATCAATTAATTACTCAACGCATAAGTTTCTTCGCTTTGTTGTGCATTTGTTCTCTTCTGCTTTCTGTCTTTGTATCTTTTCTGCTTCTGCCGTTATATTCCACCTTTGCTGCATAACTACCCCTATTAGCTTAACTCTTCTTCTACATTCAACCCCTTCATTAGCTTTACTGTCGTAACACTGTTCTGCTCGAGCTCCTAGTCCTTTGATTTGAGTTCATATCATTTCTTTGTGACCTGTGGGATATGGCCCACATACAACTCCCTTTATACACACAACATATTACAAATACGAGCTTTAATCAACATACATATATTTATTGATCAACAACGTGTATATATATATATATATATATATATATATATATATATATATATATATATATATATATATATATATATATATATATATATATATATACATACATACATGATTAGAAATCAACAACGTAAACTTTATAATATGGCGCATATAACATACACGGAATAAGGGCTATTGGGTTCCATAGTGCTTAACCAATCATATCTCATCGCAAATGCTTACTCGTAAGTTTTAATGTTTTGCAATAAACGTATCTCTTATTTTTTGCAATATGTGATCGCATCGCATCACATCCATCTTATCGTGCGAACTCTTAAGTACAAACCATAAAATCTGCAGTGTGCGCTCATGTGCAATGCCGACATGTGGTCTCCCCTCGTCACATCGCATATTCCAATATTTACCACATCGCAAACAATTTAACTTATCACACGATGCCTTAGCCCTATGTGCTATAATTTGTGATGTGCGCTTTTGCGATTTTTCGTCTGCCGTTGATCTGTGCCTAGATCTAACACTCCTCATCTAATCACACTTCACACTTTATAAGATTTACTTTGTGGTTACCCTCTATTTCTTGCGACCTGCAATATTGCGCAGTGCTGACACGTGCCCTTCTCCACTTCACATCGCATACAATCTAACTTACCTTGCGACGACCTTAATACTATCCGCTAATATTTGCGATGTGCAAACTCGTGATTCAATCTCATCCATCCATCTCTTGCCTTTACATTTGCGATCTAATCCTGACCGTCCATTCGCCTCCCTTGGACTTCTTCAAAGAATTATTTGCCTTAGTTGATTTTTTGTTTGTTTACACTGTCCCGCTCTATAAATTCGACTCTCGCTACTCTCGCTTCTTCCTCTTGGCTCTCTCGGCTCTCATCTCTTCCTGCTTTTGTTATGTGCAGGAACTCTGGTCCTTGCTATGTCTAGCAAATTTGATTGCCTTCAGTTGTCTCTGCCTCTTTGCTGTCTCTGCTCCATTTGCTGCCTCTGTTGTCTCTGCCTCTTTTCTATCTCTGCTGCCTTGCTGCCTTTGGTGTCATCTTAGCTGCATTCGGTGCCTTGGATACCTTTCACGACTTGACCCACTTTGCTACCTTTGCTGCTTTTCGCTGCCTTAACTGCCTTTGTTCTTTTGCTACTTCTTTTCCTCTTTGCTGCTTCTCTCTGCTTTAGGTTATACTTCTATTGATGCTCCTTTGCTTCTTTGAAGCACATTGCTGCACATTAGCTCATTTGCTCCTTTTTCATCAATGATAATTATGGTGTTACTCCTTTCTATTCCTTTGCCATCAATGACAATAATTCCAACAGTAGGAGCATTGCCTAATTATATAGGAACTTAAGGGAGAAGAGACCATAGTGGAAGTGAACCTAGTTCAATGGGAAGTAATGGCCACAACAAATAGATACCCTACGAGATTTCCATTTATAGTTATGAAAGAAGTAAAAATAATTGAGAATTTAATATGAGAAAAGAAGGGAATCACTTCCATAGAGACAGTGAATGGTGAGATCTTGAATTCGATTATGAATACATGATTTTCCATAAGTGGAGATACCTAGTATTTAAAAATGGTGAAACTTTATTGACACAAAAAATCTTTCATAATGCTAAGTTGCAAAAGAAAAAGAATCATAGTGTACATTTTAGATAAATTCAACTTCTTAGAAAATATAAAAATTGATTTGAAAACCATATGAAAATTTGATAATTAAAAAACAATGCCAAGTAAAAATAGATACAATTATGTAAATTTGACCCTAAAATTTACATTTATTTAAAAAAAAAAATTTGACCCTAAAATTTATTAATTATATGATATTTCAAAAAAATCAAACACTGCTTCCCCATAATTTCAATAGACAATCAACCACATTTACAAACAAAAACCAACATAATCACTGCACTAACTTTTACCAAACTTACAATTTTTTTAATAAAGAATGATAATTTTTACTAAACTCATAAAGTTCAATTTCATATTTCAACAAAATCAAACACTCTGCTCCCCTAATTTCAATATACAATCAATCACATTTAGAAACCAAACAAAACCAACATAATCGCTACACTAACTTTTACCAAACTTACAAATTTTCTAATAAAGAATGATCAATTTTTACTAAACTCATAAAGTTTCGAGTTAAAAATTGTTCACTTCAATGTTTAGTTGGAAATTTTCTACAAAGATAACCTCATTCCAATTAGCCTTTCCCCATCGAGTAACAAACCCTAAATGCGGTTGTAACAAACCCTATGTGCAGTTGTGTTCGCTGGATGTCTCCGAGGAAAATCAATGGGCAGAGAACCAACCTAAGTTAGGTTTGCTCTCAGAGCTTTCAATTCCAGCCCACTTTTAGGGACGTGTCGTTCGTGGACTTTTACGTAGAACCCTTATCAAACCTGGTAACTTCGATTACACCTGGGCCAACTGCCCAACCTGCTCCCTTGTTTCTCGTGTTAGTCTACCATACTTTTCTCGCGCTCGTTAACTTCGTAGACCCATATCCGCTTATAGACTTTAATTGTGCGTGACTGATCGCGTTCAAGATTATCGTGTTTCTGGTTAGAGTTGCTGAAAGTTAATATAAAGCCAAAGAGTTAAAGAACGTTGAACCCGGCAGACTTCTCTGGGAATCTGCTTTATTCAAGATGCCATTGCTGCAACGGCGCCAAAATGTGCCAAAATCATGAATAATTAGATGGCCTTTACATTGAATTCACGCTAAAATGCCACAATTGCGTATTTCTCGAGAAGTGCATGTTTTGGCAGGCCGTTTCACCATGGAGAATGAATGTGCCAACTCTTTCGGCAAAATTTGATTAACAAAATAACATTCATATTTTATACATATGCAATAAAAATATCTGCAACTTATTCATCTTAGTTATTAAATTTCAATGATAGAGCTACACATCCGGATGTAGTCCTGGTTGAGAAAGAAATCTGATTAGTCACAAAGTCTGCGATGGAAATAGGAAGGAAAAAATTCCTCTTGGTTTCTTCAGTTTTTCTCTTTTCAATTCTAATTGTCCTTGCCCAATGGGGATTCGTTACTGCATTTACTGGCTTTGTCGAAACAAGAGGCACAAATTTTGTGTTGGATGGACGCCCTGTGTACGTGAATGGATTCAACTCATATTGGTTGATGGTCGTAGCAACAGACCCAAATGATAGAGAGAAGGTTACCTCAGCTTTTGAACAAGCTGCAGCTCGTGGTCTGACTGTAGCTCGTAGTTGGGCTTTCAACGATGGCAACACATACAGAGCATTACAGACTTCTCCTGGTATATACGATGAACAAGTATTCAAGGTCTACATGCTCATAACGCATATGCCATACACCTCTTAGTTGAGTACTACAATTTTAATTTGTTTATAGCTAGTCAGTCTTTGGTTGATGGCTTTGGTGGATAGGTTGATAGTTGGGGTCAAATATGATGATTTGTTGACCGGTTGTATTGTGAGTATACTTTTTGGGTGATGGAGTAGTTGAAACATTTATTTATTACTGGAATGTGGGTCAACTTTCTGGTTTAATGTTTTCTTGGTAGGTTGGGATATAGGGTGAGTATGGTTGATTGGTTATAAGTTAAGTATTGTTTTTTAGTGTGTTTGGTTAGAGTTAGAATTATTAGTTTTGTTTAGGGTTAGAAACATTAGGTTTGAATATATATTTTGATTTATTTGAGATTATTTGTAATATGAGTTGGATATATTTTAATATTATTGGTTGATTAATTGTGGGGGGTGAGCTTTTTTTAAATGGATGAAAATGAATATATATTTGGATAATGATTTTAATTGTGAATGAGTATGTTTATTTTGTGGAGTATGCTTGTTTGTTGTATTAATTAAGTGAAATTGCTTATTTTTTTCATTTAATAAATGAACATAGTTACCATGTGAATGCATATAATTGATTGCTTTATTTAAAAACTATGACTAATTTATTATGAAGTTAAGTTGGGATATAGGGTGAGTATGGTTGATTGGTTATAAGTTAAGTATTTCTTTTGGTTTGTTTGCTTAGAGTTAGAATTATTAGTTTTGCTTAGTGTTAGAAACATTAGTTTTGCTTATATATTTTGATTTATTTGGGATATATTTGTAATATTAGTTGGGATATATTGTAATATTATTGGTTGATTAATTGTGGAGGTGAGTTTATTTATTTTTTCAAATGGATGATAATGAATATATATTTAGATAATGATCTTAATTGTGAATGAGTATGTTTATTTTGTGGAGTATGTTTGCTTGTTGTATTAATTAAGTGAGATTGCTTATTTTCTCCATCTACTAGATGAATATAGTTACCATGTGAATGTTTATAATTGATTGTTTTATTTAGAAACTATGACTAATTTATTATGAAGTTAAGTTGGGATATAGAGTGAAAATGGTTGATTGGTTCTAAGTTAAGTATTTCTTTTGATTTGTTTGCTTAAAGTTAGAATCATTAGTTTTGCTTAGTGATAGAAACATTAGGTTTGAATATATATTTTGACTTATTTGGGATATATTTGTAATATTAGTTGGGATATATTGTAATATATTAGTTAATTAATTTTGGTGGTGAGTTTTTTTTTTTTTTTTCCAAAATGGATGGTAATGACTATATATTTGGAAAATGATCTTAATTGTGAATGAGTATATTTATTTTGTGGAGCATGTTTGCTTGTTGTATTAATTAAATGAGACTGCTTACTTTTTCCATTTATTTGATGAACATAGTTACTATGTAAATGCATATAATTAATTGCTTTACTTAGAAATTATGACTAATTTATTATGAAGTTAAAATGTTTTTGATTTGGTTTAGTTATGAGTTTTTTTTCTTTTTCTTTTTTTTTACTAGAGGAATGAACATAGTTACCCTGTGGAATGCATACATATATTTGATTTCTTTACTTAGAAATCATGGTTAATTTATCATGAAATTAAAATGTTTTTGGTTTAGTTATGCCTTTTTTTGTTCTTTTACCATGAATGAACAATTGAGCTGTTCTTGTAATCTAGCCATACATGCATTTTTGGATTAATGATTGTGATTGTGAATAAGTATATTTGATTGATATTTAGATTAATGATTGTAGTGATATGTTTGCTTGTTTTACTAATTAAATGACTAAGTTTGCCTTTTAGATTTTTCTATGAGTATCTTTTCTTACTTAGCCTATATATTCTATATGTCTTCTTATTCAAGCCTATATATTCTATATGTCTTCTTATTCAAGAGTTGTTGAGTGAATAAAAATATATTTAATTATTTGAGAGCTGGCTTGTGTGATCCATAAATTGTGAAAAAATCTTTCCATAAAAATAACATATGAAAAATATCCTTCACAACCAACTATTGTGGTCCATCAATGAGAGCACAAATAAAGGTTTCTGATTTAAATAGATGCAGAGAGGATCAAACTAGCAGTTATAGTTTGACTAAATTAATTAAGAACCTACCTAAGTAGAAATTTAAATTATTTCTCTATTAATCACGAGAAATAATTTAAATTTCTCTTTAGATAGGTTCTTGATTAATTTAGTCAAACTAGTTTGATCTTCTCTGCATCTATTTAAATCGTAAATCTATATCTATGCAATAGTTAGTTCGAAATAGATGATATTTTTCATTTGTGATTTTCACCAAAAGATTTTTTCACAATATAAATGATTATTGTGCTTTTCTCTTTTTTTTTCTAAAAATATTTATTGTAACTGTTTATAAAAAAACATTAACTGCTCTGTGAAAACTCTCCAACATAGTTTTATAGTGTTTATTAAAAAAACAATTAATTCTCCCGTATACATATGTTATAGCCTTTAAAATAACTGGTTTTTAAGTAAGTATCCTGGCTTACATCACCATAACTTTTGAGACTATGAAACTCCTTCCCTCTCTCTTATTTTTAATTTTTTAGGATGTAAATTGCAGGGCTTGGACTTCGTAGTTGCCCACGCCAAAAATTATGGTATTAGACTTATACTAAGCTTCGTGAACAACTACAAAGATTATGGAGGAAGGGCACAATACGTTCAATGGGGACGCAATGCAGGGGAAAACGTAAAGTCTGATGACGATTTCTACACTAATCCCACTGTGAAAGGTTATTACAAGAACCATGTCAAGACTGTAATGACGAGAGTGAATAGTATCAATGGAATTGCTTACAAGGACGACCCAACAATATTTTCATGGGAGCTCATCAATGAGCCCCGCTGCCAAATTGATCCTTCCGGAAGGACTTTGCAGGTCCAAATATTGTTTTTTATTTGAGAGACATTGATTGAATGTATTCATCAGAGTTTCCCACCATAATCTTAACTGTATGATTGCAGGGATGGATAAAGGAAATGGCTGCCTACGTGAAATCAATTGATAGCAACCACCTTCTTGAAGTAGGAATGGAAGGATTCTATGGAAACTCAACCCCTGAAAGAAAGCAATACAATCCAGGCAGTTATGAATACGGAACAGACTTCATCACCAACAATAGAATTCCAGGGATTGATTTTGCCACTGTTCACTCCTATCCAGATACTTGGTACTGAGCCTTCTCATATTGTATATATATATGCATAAATAAATGATCTTATTCTCTAATTGATGTTTTAAAATCAAAACCCTTGTTGAAACCCTAACATGGTCCATTACTCTCTTGGCCCAACAGGCTGGCTGGATCAGATGAAAATGCGCAGCTTTCTTTCTTGGACAAATGGATGCAAATTCATTTGGAAGATGTGGCAAGGGTCCTGAAAAAACCATTACTGTTTGCTGAATTCGGGAAATCATATAAAGATCCAGGTTATAGCTCGGCTCAGAGGGACAGGTTTTATAATACTGTATATAACAACATTTACAGCGCTGCGAGCCGTGGAAAAGCAGGAGGAGGAGGCTTATTCTGGCAGTTGATGGCAGAAGGAATGGATTCCTTTGCAGATGGGTATGATATTGTCTTGTCCCGAAATCCATCCATAGCAGCTATCATCTCTTCTCAATCCCATCGAATGTCTGTCATAAATTCCACCATGTTTAGGTAAGAAAAGAGCATGTGCCAATAACCAACAGTCATAACTCATGGGACCATCTGGCAATTTTTTCACCAAAATAAATAATATATGTATATCATCTTTCTAACCAGTTCGTCAAGAAACATGCTCTTATATATAAACAGCAAGTACCTTGCCTTTCAAATCATTTTGTTTTCTGTCAACTACTGCTTGGTATTTCGGATTTCCTTTCACCCTATCGCATTTCAAATAATCGCCCAATAAGGCAGCTTAAACATGATTTTGAAGATAATTATCATGACACACCGAACGGACTGTCATAAATCATAAGCTGTCAAGAACTTCTGTGATCATAATATGAATTCTTGTGTTCTCTGAATATGGCAATGAAGTTAGACGTAAAACCATGATATTATATCCTATGCCATCAAGACTTGTATACAAGTTTCAAAAGCAGGCCATCTATCCCAGAAAAATGGACAAGATATTTGATTTTTGGAAACAGAATGTCGTTCAAATCAAAGCGCAATGTTATGTTGTGCTGAATGCTTTTTTATCATTTTATATATTAATATTATTGTTAATTTGGGTTATCCGGTGGTGGGGAGGAGTTAATGGAAAATTTTCATTTAGGTTCAAATTTCAATAAATAATATGAAATAGGCTTTTGTTGTTAAGCAGTTTGTGTTTTATTAGGTTTGATTGACTTGTGGCTTGAGAAATTTTTATTGAGGGTTAATGAGGGCAATTTAAGCTGTTAAAGTCACTGGGGCTAGCACTTGATCTAGGTCACACCAATTCTAAGCTAACTGAATTTTAGCATCTCCCCTAGCACTAGCGCTTGGGCCTGGGTGAGCAACAACTTGTTGCGCCTCTGTGAGCGACAATTTCTTTGAAGATCCTGGGTAGCCTTTGCTAAAATAGCCCATCCTCAAATGATTGTGCTAATAAGACTTGACAAGTGATATAAAAGAGGTTGATATTGATAATGCAAGTACATTCCCTCATTCTAAATATGCAAGGTTGTACTTTATAACACATATAAATGTCACAATTGAATCAATTACAATATATCTCCTAAAATTAATGTAATGTAGCAAAAAAAACTAATTGTTCACCAAACCAATCCAGATACAATTTTTAACAATAATAATAAATTTTAAAATAATAATTTTAATTTTAAAATAAGTTTCAACTTTGGTTTTCCAGAAGTGTGAATCAACGGTTTTACCAGAAAACAAACACAATCATCTCACTAACTTTTACCAAACTTTCAAAAAAATTAATAAAGAATAATCTAATTTTTACTCAACTCACAAACTTTTTAGGTAAAAATTGACCATTTCAATGTTTAATGGGAATTAAAAAAAAAAAATCTAAACCTGTGAGGATTTGGGTATAAATTATTTAAAAAATAATTAAAATTAAAATTAGAAATAAATTCTACAACTTCAAAAACCAATAAAACACCTAACATTTTAATACTTAACCACTATTAACCTAAATTTCAGACCAGAAAACCATGTATATCTAAGAGCCTGTTTACACTAAACTAATTCATCACTTCAAAATAAACTCAATTGAGTTGGAAATTTTTCATAAAAGAAAAACCCACTCCTACTAGCCTTTCCCCATCCCATAAATGCGGTTGTAACAAAACCCTAAATCTGGTTGCAGTGTTTGCTGTGTTCCTCTGAGGAGAACCAGTGAGCAGAGAACCAACATAAGTTAGGTTTGCTCTCAGAGCTTCCGGGACGTGTCGTTAAAAGTCAGAACCAGTGAGCAGAGAACCAACATAAGTTAGGTTTGCTCTCAGAGCTTTCGGGACGTGTCGTTCGTGGACTTTTAAGTAGAACCGTTATCAAACCTGGTAACTTCCATTACAGCCGGGCCAACGGCCCAACCTGCTCCCTTCTTTCTCGTGTTACTCCACCATACTTTTCTCCCGCTCGTTAACTTCGCAGACGAAGATCCGCTTATAGGCTTAATTGTGCATGACTGGTTTACAACAAAAACAAGATTATCGTGTAGTCTGCTTTCTTCGAGATGTTATTGCTGCAACGGCACCAAAATGTATGCCAAAATCATTACTATAATCATATGACATCTACATTTAATTCACGCTAAAATGCCACAAGCGCTTATTTATCGAGGTCTGCATGTTTAGTGCTCGTCCGTTTCACCATGGAGAATGGATGGGCCAACTTTTTCCTCAAAACTTTATCATCCATGTTCTGCTGTTGTTTAAAAAAAATTGACAGGGATGATAAAGTTTTGAGGGAGAAGTTATATATATATATATATATATATTTTTGTATAAGAAGGAAGTATTAAATAATAACAAAGTTGTATATTATATTTATTAATCTTAGTTTTATAGGAAAAATATAAAGAAAAAAATATTTTAAATTTTAATAATTGAAGTTTTTTTTATAAAAATATTAGATTATTTACGAAGTCTGAGATCAAACAAGAATGGAAAATATTTATTTTCATTTATTTTCAAATTTTCTCTATTCAATTTTATTTTTCTTTTCCATTTTTCTTTGACCAATGGGAATCCGTGAGTGCATTTCACTCTCCGACGAGACAAGAGGTAGCAAGCATTTCACTCTCCGACAAGTTTTGTCAAGACAAGAGGTAGCAATTTTGTGTTGGATGGATGCCTTTTGTACGTGAATGGATTTAAGTCATTTTGGTTGATGGTCGTAGCGACAAAACCAAAAGACGGAGAGAAGGTTACTTTTATTTTTTAACAAATTGTAGCTCATGGTGTGACTGTAGGTCGTATTGTTATGGTTAAATGGAAACTTAAAATAAACATTAATTATGAACACCAATAAAATAATTAAACATCAAATTTTTTTGGGGGAAATTTGTGGAGAAATCCATTCGAACTGAATTTTATTAGTTTTTAGCCAAAATTCTGAACAAGCTTGACAGGGAGCCTTGCTCTAACCCTCTTTTAAACGGACACGGGGGACCCTACCCAACCCTTGGCTTCTCACACTTTTGAAAGAGATCTTGCTCAACCCTTAGTACCTTGGTATTTGCACACTTACAATGGAGACAAATAAACCTATTTATAGGTTTTTTTCCAACCAAATACTGGCATAATACCATAGGCCAAAAGCCACTAGCTATAGACTATCATTCCCAAGTCAAAGTTAATCTTAACAATGCCCCTTAAGTGTTACTAAAGAATGATTATAGATCTAACCCCCCTAAATATTTGGAAACTCAACAAAATCCCACATGCCCTCTATCTTTCTAGTCTTTTGGCTATGCATTTCTATCAAGTCTTACAACATTATTCCCAATTACATCATCTCCATTATAATTAATAAATCTCTTGGTTCATTTGTTCTTTCACTCTTTGCCTTTTTCCATGCTGATCATAATTTACATGGGTCACCAACCATTGTAACCACCATTCCTCAATTTCTAAATTTCTCAGTCTAACAAAACACTTGGAAACCTCAACCAAAACCATCAATTTAATTTAATTCTCACATGTGGAATAATCCATTTACATGGGTCACCAACCATTGTACCCACCATTCCACCATTCCTCTAGGAACTCTTTTCAGTCAAGTGGTTCATCAATATAATTTAATTCTCACATGTGGATTTCTAAATTTCCGAGTCTAACAAAACACTTGGAAATCTCAACTAAAACCATCAATTCAATTTAATTCTCACATGTCGATTTCTAAATTTCCCAGTCTAACAAAACACTTGGAAACCTCAACCAAACACTGGGAATGTAGGGTACCACTAATCATGCACCCCCTACAACTCAATTAAAATATTTCAACTCAAGTACAATATTCATTTCAACTCATCATGTCTCATATTTCGAGATGCTTAATCATTTCCAAAAATGACATTGGTCTAACCTAGAGTCAAATTCATGAAAATAGTTGGCCAGACTAAATATCAGTACAATAACAACTTTCGACTTAGACATACAACAAATTATTTTATGAATATGACCAAGTCAAAATCCTTCTTCAAAAATCCACATTTATCTCTTTCTTTAATCGTTACTGTTACTTTTCAACCCTTAACACACTTACAATAAATAAATCTATTTATAAAATTCTTTCCAACCAAATACAATTGAAACAAGGGAGGCTGCGAAGCAGCAAGTCCCTGCCACTGATTAAAATACAAAACAAGTATGTGTGCCAGTCACTGGTCACTGCAACGAGTGCCGCACATAATATTTAAATCACTGGTCACTGCAACGGGTGCCGCACATAATATTTAAATATATGCATATTCACGATATCGAAAGTATTTTAACTAAGCAGTAGAATAGGAACTCTTAGTCTTCAAAATATCGAAAGCAGTTTAACTACGCAGTAGAATAGGAGCTCTTAGTCATTGAAGCCAGTAGTCTCAGATGAATATTCATAGCTTATTAAGGAAACTTGAAAATTTGAAATCTATCATTTGACAAATTGCATGTCCTTCATGTAACTATTTGAAGAATGTAATTTTTAAAAGGCGATTCAGTGGGTGGCACAGTGGCACTTGGTTATTGCTTAAAGTTTCGTTGAGGTTTGCTAGTGAGATATAAATGCTTTCTTATTTCACTTTAGAAGCAGTGGTTATTGTTTCCTGTATATGAAATCTGTGACCATTTCCTTATTGTTAGTATATGTATATCTGATCATCTGAAAGGAAAATCAAAATACTAAAGAAAGGAGTGGCAGCATATATTACGACTTACAACTTACAAGTCAGGAATTTGGTTTCTTTTAAAGAAATTGAAGCATTGCTTACGATGTCGGTTTTCCTTTTGGGTGCATGGCACATTCAGGCACAGAACTTATTCAACAGATGCAAGTTAGAGGAGTGCACGTATTTATGATTTCAATTTCATTTGACACTTGAGTTTTTAAGGTAAAATAAAAATATGGGTGTTTTATAAGCACAATTTGGATAATTTAAATCTTTTTAGGAGATAGGCACAATATACATTTAAATTGCACTAGCCTTGCTTTCTTAAAACAAATGAACCTGTAGTGACTATCTTTCATAGAATATGTTGAAGATTATTTTGCATTTTCTGTTTATCACTCATGTAAAGCTTATTGACATGGAGTCTTTATGAAGTTTATTTTATTTTTAGTTTTTTTCCACTGGATTTTTATCATATAGGAAGTCCAATGCAAAACTCAGTGCGCATTGACATCAGATGGTAAAATCTCGTGGCAATAATACATCATAACAAATGGACATGCTTAACTCCTATCCAGTTTAAGAACGTCTTAACTTCTCATCTGGAGTCTCTTCTTCTATTTTGGAAATGTCCTCCATCCTGCATGAATGCAGTCTCCTTTGGAAAGGCAATGAGGTCTCTGTGATAATGGAATCGACAGAGATTGATATCCAAATCAAGTTCCAGTAGTAGGGTATCTATATAGCAGACCCTTAAATTTAAATTTGATTTGTAGTGCTTTTTAAATCTACAGTGCACGCTACATTGATAGGTGATTTGTAGTGTTTTTGAATGTGATTTTAGATATACAGTGGGTTAAAATGAATAGAGTATTATATTGAAAATTGCAGAGTTTTTTAAAGCTACCATGTATGCTTCCCCGATCTTTCCCGATCGGGGTGTGACCTTGTACAATATTGTCCTTGGGATTTGGCGTATGATTGATATGACAAGTGGCAAGACCGCTAGGTGGTAGCAAGGTCATTCCAACATGCGTGATCGGCTTGCCAAGTTTCATTGTTTGCTCCACCACAAGAATAGGCTTGCCAAGTTTCGTCGTCTGCACTGCCACCTGGCTAGCATGCCTTAGGGCACTTCAAACTGTTAATGGAGATTAAAAATTATATGAAAGAAATCATATGATCCCTGAAAACTATACACTTATTCATATAAGGTGAAGATTGAAGATTTGATAAAGTAGATACAAAACTTATATTTTTCTGTTGAAATGAAAAGATAATCCTGTTGCTGCCCATTAAGTCTTAAAAGACCGAAAAGATAATCCTGTTGCTGGCCATTACGTCTGAAAAGCTCGAGCACTACAATTCGGCCATAGATTGGTGCTTTTAGAATTTTTTGCGAAACTTCGTATATTTACCAGTTTCATATATATTTACTAGTTAAGCTGAATTTAGTTGGATAACCTGCTCACCATTGTTATTCCATATTGGATATATGAATTTATAAGGTTGTGGACGGTATTTTGCTCTGTTCGCCATTGTTATACCATATCAGGTAGCAAAAAATTGTGGGTGTAATGCTCACGGTATGGGACAACGACAGTATAATCGTCCGGAGGAAATACAGAGCACCATCTTGTATGTTTGATATTATGATTTGACATTGTGTTTTCTTGGTTGGGTCAGCGAGCACAAGGTGGTGGTGACTGCTTCTGATCGAGTCCCCCCTCAACATTTTCATGGCACTGGACATTGGGTATGTATTCCCTCTTCCAATGGCTCCTTGTCTGTGGCATAAGTTTTCTGGCTTTTCATTTTCTAGCTTTCTCTGCATTTGAATGTGTCGTCCTACCATACCCACATTATGTACTCGACAAAAAAAAAAAGCAACTCTGTAAGAAGAAGAAAAGCAAGTATATCTGTAAGAAGAAAAAAAACAAGTATATTTGAATCACTGCTTGTCGGGAAACAACACAGAGATAATCTATGGTCAATCTGATGCACAATGAAGAAAAAGAATGTATACCCAGCTAGAATTCATTAGACATGAATCCCTGAAATCAAAAAGAGAAAAATATGTGTAGATCTGTGTATAATAATTTGTGTGAAAAGGGGGTGGGGGGGCTTATGGACATCTCGAGGCATAGAGCTGGCTAGTTATAAAATGAGAATATTCGCTTTTGCTTCTGCTTCGGCCATTGTAAACAGATCTATGCTTAGTTATAAAGTGAGAATGTTGCGCAACTTACTAGATACTTTCTGAGCAAGTGGCTGGAACCCTGCTTCGGACTGGTAATTCAAAAACCCATCATCGGAGGCGAGGTCTGAGTCCTCGAACCCGTGATCAGGCGTATGCAAAAAGTGCAGGTCATCCTCCATGCTCTGCTGGGATATGATTTTCTTGAGCATGGAAACTAGGTTGGGATGCATCGTGGGCGTGTTAAAGGACCCTGTAGCAGCCGAGAATGCGCCGGATTTAGATGTTTTGTAATTTAACACTGCTATTATATATATTGCATGCAGGTCAAGAAGGTGCAGAGAAACAGACAAAGAAATATAAGACAAATGCATGTAGAAGGGGTCTTGGTCTTACTTCAGAGGAAGTTACCAAAAAAGTTGCAGAAGAAGTTGCGGAATTGCATTGACTGCCCTCGAAAAATACATGGATCAGGATAGTGCAAGGTGCCCGTGGTGAAGCGGTGAAGCAGAACGACCTTTTCAAAATAGCCTTCTCAAGGTGCCGAGATGCCGGTGGTGAAGCAGAACAGCCTTCAAGGGACGATGAAGAGAACAACATTCTGAAGATGCCGGCTGTGAAGCAGAACAACGCAGATAAATGTTTGCAGGCACTCAGATGCAGACACAAGGTAAGCTAACGGAAAAGCTAATGTTTCTAGTTTTATGCCAAACCAAAGCTAAGTTGAGATGCTGAGATGCAGACACTAGGTAGCCAATATTTCAGCCACGTTATTTGCATGACAATGTATGTGGCAACTCCGAAATGATAGAAAAAGAATGAAAGGAACATCGGCTCATTCAAAGGATTTAATGTGGGTTTACGTATGTTGTAGTATTGACAAACATTTAATTTCAATAGATTAATGCTAACATTAATTCACCATGAACATTTTGAAAATAATTTGATTGACACTATGCTTTTTTAACCTAAGATTTCAACTGCTATGTCGCTCTCAGCCTCGGGAAGAGGCCAAATAAGACCTCAAAACTGTTGATTGGTTGACACAACGGTTGAATTAAGCTTATTGGTTGAGGAAAAAATATAGATTGCAAACATAGCTTTAAATCTATTTGTTCAGCTTTGGGTTCTGTACAGTACTAATACACATCCTAAAATCGATTACTATAGTCCCTGCCATGCCGCAGGCGGCAGGGACTAATAATACCATGAGCCACCAACCATATTCCTAAAACTACTAACTATAAACTATCATTCCTTAATCCTAATAATTGTTGTTGCGAATGAATATGTTTACTTTGTGGAATGAGTATGTTTGCATGTTGTACCGATTAAGTTAGTATGCTTATTTTTTATATTTAATTGTTGAACATAGTTACATTATTCATGTGGAATGTATATAATTAATTGTTTCATGTATGAACCATGGTTAATTAACTATAAAGTGAAAATGTTTTTTTTTTTTTTAACAATTGGGTGGGTTTGACTTCTACCGCTATAATTTCTAAATAAACCATGTTATGAGCAACACCGGTTCTAGAATAAATACAGTAAATTTAAATCTCAAATTTCATGGAGTATAATACTTAGGTAGGATGGAAATAGTAAATAGAACTATTCGCTAAGGGATTTGAGTATCCTTGCTTACTTGGCCTTGACTGATTAAATAATCGAAAAGTGCCTAATTTATTATAAATTGAAAATGTTTTTTCGGTTTTATTATGAATATTCTTTATTATTTGGTTTATATGCCCTAAATAGTGTTTAGTGAATAAGTCTTTTATATAATTAATTAAGAGTTGAACTCTATTTCATTGCTCAATTTTCTTTTTGAGTAAAAAAAAATATACATAAATACATTTCATGATTACCTGACTAGTTATTGAATAAATATGCATTTTTTTATAAATTTATTATATTAATGGTTTGTAATAAAACTTATTATATTTATAAAATTTATAAATTTTTATAAAAAAATATTTATTATATGAAAAATTAATTAATTAGTAATTGTTTTTAAAGGTTTAAAGAATATGTAAGAAATGAAACATTTATAAGATTATCTCACTAAGAATAGAGCCCACCACTACTCGATGCATGTGCATAAAATTTGTCAAAACCTCCAATGTAAGCATCATTAATCATTATCATAGTGGAGTTACATTGCTTCTTGTCAAAATCTCCAATGCAAGCATCATTAATCATTATCTTAGTGGAGCTACATTGCTTCTAGCTAAATTTATAAATGTGTAAATAAATTCAAATATTTTTGCTAACATTTTTTAAAACATCATTTGATAAATTATATAAAACAATGAGTTTATAACAAACCAAACATTAATTATATTTGAACACGAGAGATACAAATAGAAACCACTGCATAATGTGATCAAAATTGACACACATTTATTTTTCTTCAATCATTCCATCTTATTTTTTGGCTAAGAATAACAAGTCACAATGCTAGGTATGTAATTGATCTTTCTTTCTACAATACATTATAAACATCGGGCTCTAATTTTTGTAGAATCCCAATGTTTTCAACAAAAAAATGAACATTTTAACATTAATATTAGTTGATTTTATTGTTGAACAGATCGAAAGTAGGTTTTCCAGGACTATTAGCTCCAATGGATTGAGAAGCTGAAGAAGCTTCCCTTCCACCTCAAATAAGCCCTGTAATCTGACAATGTGATCCGTGTGGAGACTCAAGTTGAAGCGCTACATCTCCATTTTGAATTGCACTACGACACCCTTGACCGCACAAAAAGGTAGGACATGTTGCAAGTACTAACACTCGCATGGTGAAAAAAATCTAGAGAAACCCTACCCATGGTTGGCGATTTTCAGTCCACGCTCTTCACCAATATATTCCATGCAGCGTCATGCATTACCTCGACTACCTTAGTCTCGAACCAACGATGTCAAAGAAGAATTACTACCATAGGTGTGGGTTGGCTTACTTGTCAAAGGGCTTGTTAGACAAGGTTGAGAATATCAAAATGGTGTTGGGAACCATGGTTCCTACCCTTTTTCATAGAATGTGCCATGTTCAACTTAGCTCGAAAGGATCCATTTCCAAAAACTTGTTGTTGGCCTTGCTCCGACACTGCTAAGAAACTTCGTTGAGATGCATCTCCATACCCTTTTAAATTTCAGCAATTGCAATACTTCAATCTTCCCCAAAAAAATATTCCCTCTCCCAAACCCACTAAATGGGCCTTCCATTTACAATAATTAAAAGTATTCTTCCCCAAAGGAAAAAAATTAGACTAAGGCCAAATTCAAGGGCCTAGCTTCATTATTTTGCATGATCCAATTCAAAACTTGAAGTAAGAAGAGAGTCCAAATGGAATTTGACCTCAAAGTTAAGACTTCAATTATTGCGTAAAAGTTGCAGTATAAACGATGTCCATGAGATGAAGACTAAACCCAAAATCAAGGCCTTCATTCAGGTATTTTGCAGAGCCCATTTTATGACAAGTATCCACAATGGCCACTACCAGATGTAGCAAGCATCTTAGAACTCATATGTCGATCCATACTTATGCAGGAACATCTCATAACATAGATATAAATATAAACACATAGATGCAACATAAATAAAACTTCATTTCATTAACATCAAAGAACTGAAATATGCTTACATATAGAATGGAAATAAAATAGCTCGAGCGATGGTGGATTATCTATGATACGAGATATGGTGGATACATGCCTCTAAACTGTGTTATAATGAGGCTAAAGGGCCTTTGTTTTATTGAACAAAAAAGGGAAACCATAAAAAACCAAAAACCTAATCCTATGAGATGGAACACCAAGAGTTTGTGGGTCCTGTTAGGGTTAGTTGGGCAACCAACTTCCTGGGGTCATAACTTGGTCATATGATCTCCGTTTGACATGTATGATACATCGTTAGAAATATCTCTCGAAGTACTACATGATTTATGATATGCATTTGCTTGTGGTTATGGGCCTGCGACGAACCTAAAAAATAACGTTGTTTAGGGGTCAAAATAGTTCTGGAAGTTCAGGACCCGAAAAATTGCTAAAAATAATAAATGATGCTACAATCAAGGAAATTGATGAAATAGAATGGAGGTTGTTACACTAATTTTTGCCCATCAAACATGTTACTATTAGATGGACTAAAGTACACCATGTAAGACCAATTTTACCATAGTAAAATTTCTCTCACTATGAAAAATAATTTAATAACTCATAGTTTATTAAGTTATTTTTGGTCTAAACAGGGAACCCCGAGAGGAATAATTGAATAAATCCTTATTTGTTTGATTTTCCTCAGGGGATAATTAATTAAACCACTGTTTAATTAATATTCCTGGTCATATTTAACCCAAAACAAGAAAATTAATTAGATAAATAATTATTTATCTTATTATTTTCTAGGAATAATTATTTAAAACATTATTTAAATAATATTCCTTGTTAAATTTGACTAAATCATTTATAAATAATTGAATACATCACTATTTATTTAATTATTACTTAACCACATTCTTAAAGTAATAAATAAATCATTTATTTATTTATTATTTCTAAATAAAGGGATTTGACCAAATTCAAATTATTTTTCCCTCCAACAAAAATAATAAAATATTCCATAAAAGTTAGATCTAGATTTTCTTAATAATATTTTAATTATACATCAATATCTAGACTAAATCAATATTTTGTTATAAATAGAAGGGTTTTTCCATTCATTCACTACCTTTTGTTGCCTAAAGATCACTATTGATCTATACTTTTGGTCTGACTTTGATCCTCCCATTATTGTCATATTTTTCTACTTTTTGCTTGTGAGCTCCCTTTGAGCTCCATTTTGTCTGTGTTTTCTGCACCATTAAGAGAGAAAGATCTTAGATTTGAAGCACTGAGGACATTCAAGAACCCATCCCATTGAGGGGGACTGGTAAAATATTTCCATGTTGCCTTCCTAGGTGTCATAATACAAAAAATTCTTCAAAAATTCTTGTCTTGTTCATTGGATCCATGGAGCAAATCTTGCTTATTTTTTTTCTGTTTAATGTCTTTAACTGCATAGATCTGGATTTTTGTAGCATTTATTTTGATCATTAACTGCAGATCTAAGGAAATTGACAACCATATTTGATGTTAGGGTTGTTTTTTATGCACAACTAAAGTGAGCCTTTTTCGTACGCTTGCGATTAAATTCACACTGATAACTAGTGACTCCACAAGGGTTTATAATTATGACCACTGTCGTTTTTCAGATCCCAACATGAATAGCAGCTTCAACCCCTAGGTTTTTTCTTCAGCTTCTTATTTTACATTTCTTGATGTTTTTTTTAACCTTTAAAACCCTAAAACAGTAAAAATTCTAACTTTCGTGTGTTTCTAGGCCTATTACACAGGTAACAGGTATCAGTCGCAACAAATACGACACTTTTTTTTCTGAAACTTGCTCCTGAAATAGCCAAAAGTGCAGGTCACACTTTTTGGGCCAAAAAATGTGACCTCAACTCTCGGGTAGTAGAAAACAGCTTGAAAAATGTGACCTAAGTGGAAAACATGTCAAAAACTGCGACCTGTACTTTTTACGAGATTTTTTCGGTGATTTTTCTGGGTTTGTCTGGGCCACTGTTCAGGGTTGTTTGACCTCCCTCTTCACCCATCTTGGACTTGTACTTGCTTCTTTTTACTTGTCCAAGTAGGAACCAAGCCCCTTAGGGATTCAGTATGCTTCCACCTTTTTAGGAGTTTAGTTGAAGCAGGTTGTCTAAGATCTCAGTGTTTTCAACCATTTTTTAGATCTGAACCTATACTTTCAAATCCATTTCAGGTCGGTTATTTATCCATCCAAAAGACCTCTTTTTAGTTTTGTTTGGTCCTCCTTTAGGGTCCCCTCCGGTTCCCTTCAGGTTGTAGCCTTTCACCACCTATTTTGCAACATTTTTCCCTCTGGTTTTTTGCTGTTTTTTGCACCTCTTTCCAGCAGGTCTAACCTTTAGATACTTGTCCCTCCCGACCTTAGATCCATTGGCCATTTTGTGTGTTTTGATTAGATTTCGCCCACCCATAGACTAGTTGTTGGGAAGCCCTCCTCCTTAGGTTTAAATTGATGCACCTTTAGCTATTTATTTTACTGTCGCATTCAGTTTCCTTTACTGTCATTTTCAGTTTTATTTACAGCTATACAATTTTTTTTTTCTTTTTTTCTTTACACACGTCTGAGCTTAATTAAAATTAACACACTTATCATATGCACGCACACCATAAGTGAAGAGTGCCTAGTTTACACCGCCAGGCCAAGACTTAAACATTGTAATTAATTGATCTCGCACCTCCCTGCCCTTGTTTACCTCCCTTCCTTATTGTGTTCTATGTCTCTTTACCATCATTGCGTTCCCAAGGCATTTATTCCGGAGACTCCAAGGCCTTCATCCTCAGTTTCCATTAGGAAGACTTACCCCACTGCGTAGGGTTTCATGTTATTCCTCCACCGATTCCCCATTCTGACTATGCTTCTGGTTCATCAGGTTCCCCTTCTAGTTCTATCCCCGACTCTCCTCCACCTTTCACCTTCATCATGTCTAGTTCAGGACCTAATGCTCATGGCAACACCGACCCTAATGTTGGAAATGCTACCAGTGGTGCCGCAACAAGAAATATTCTAGCTTCTCCCTTGCTTCCTTATATGGCCAACCTAAGCATTCCCGATTTTAGCTAGTTGAATAATGACCCCATACACCATGATTCTGGTTGGCTTGATATGTTAACCAAGGTTCCTTCATACATCCCCAAGTTTGAAGGAATTGCTGAAGAGGATCCTACCAACCATGTTCGTTCTTTCCACATGTGGTGTTCATCTAACTCCATCACGGATGACTCTGTCTGTCTTCGGTTATTCCAGCGTATGCTTACTGGAGAAGCTTCCAAGTGGTATGTCGACCAGGCCTCCTCATCTCATACTACTTTTGCGACCCTTGCCAAGGCTTTTTTGTCTTACTTCCAGCTTCTCCTTCGCTATGAGACCAATACCGAACTCTTGACCTCTTTCTTTCAAACTTCTGCTGCCTGCCTATCTGACCATATTCAAGAATGGAACAGAAAGAACAGCTTATGTCGAGTCCCTTTTTTCAAAGACCGTGTCTACATGGACTGGTTTCTCGGATCCCTTTTGCCTGCTATTGGAAAAGATGTCGTGTCTCACTTCCCTTAGATTGAGGAAGGTGCCCTACAGATTGCGTTGAAATATGACCTGATCTATGCACAATCTAGTTATGTTTATACCGTCTTACTTGATCTCCCTAGACCTGGTGGTGCCAATGCACTGAGGGCATCCCATGCCACTGACGGTATCATTGGAGCCCTTTCACATCCATATACTCATCCTCCCATGGGTTATGGTTTCCCTCAGGGAGGGGCCAGCTCCTCCAACACTTTTCCCCCTCCCGGTAGCATGTATCCAGGACATGGCATGCCTCCTCCTTTTGCCCAACCTATTTACCCCAATTTTGCCCAACATCCTTATTATCCATATCTGCAGCTTGGTGCTCCATCCCCTCCAGCACTAGCACCTTAAACTTCCTTACCTTCTCAAGCTCCGCAATAGTAACCACCCCCCAGGGTCAGGTGTATGCACAACAGAGTGCGACTAATCCTCCTACTTCCAAAAAGAAGAGGAAAGGCAACCAAAACTAATTTTCCCTAAGTAATCCAGGAAAAAATCCCCAAGGGAATATATCTAACATTGCAACCCAGCAACAAGGCACTCATCCCAAGCAGGACAGACCTATTCGCATGAATAAGCCATGTTCTTGTTGCGGTGTCTATGGTCACTATACCCATGATTGTCCCCCTTTACCTCAGATGTGTAAAATGTGGGAAGCTCAAGTAGCATCCCGAGAATAGCAAGCCTCCCCTTTGGTTCCTCCTAATGCTGCCCCTACTCAACCAATTGTGTTTACCAATCCATTCCCCTAGCAAGGATATGTGGTTGCCTAACCCCGTGAAAGTCAGGTGACCACTCAACCTCCTCCATCTGGTACCTCTGATTACCAGATCCTCATGATGAAATCTGACCAACCCAATACCGTTGACCTCAACCTTCAGACTCGGTCCCGTCAGTACAACAAGGCCCCCACTACATCTGCCATCGAGCCCCCATCTTCAGGTCCCACAGAGCCTCTTTCAACAGCCAATGGTCCTTTATTGATCCCTCAACCTAATGTAGAGTTTCATAGTAAGATCCCCAAGGGACCATTACTTAGAAACTCTACTTCCTGTAAAGCCACCCACTCCTACGGTATAGTAGATGACTCGGCGCAATCCTCTGTCACCATGTCAACACTGGAAGTCCTCCAGTTGTGCCCTTCACAACGAAAAACTCTACTAACTGATATGGGCACTGTGGATTCTTCATATGATAATTTGATTATATTTGACATTTACAAGTCATAACATCCCCCCCTACCTCCATTCGTAGCCTTCCAAATCCCTGTCAAGATCCAAAATGCAAACGTCTCCCATTGTATCATTGACGAGGGGGCATCCACCTGTGTGATGTTCAATTCTGTTTGGAAGCAAAATGGATCCCCTGAGTTAGCCCCTTCCACTATCAACCTCTGTGTGTGGGATGGCCACTCTTCCCAGCCCCTTGGCATGTTACGCAATTTTCCTATTACTCTTGTGTGCAAGACTGTTTGTGTTGATGTTGAAGTCATTGAAGCCCCCTTAGACTACAACATTCTATTGGGTCGTAGCTAAACTTATGCGATATCTGTTGTCCCATCCGTGGTTCATCGTAAGATGTGATTTCCTCATAATGGGAAGATCGTCACCATCAATCAGTTGACATATTATGAACCGAAGTCCCAGACCTCTCCAGAGTCCATTATTTCTTCGGTGGCCAATAAACAAGCAGTCGAAACTCTGACCAGTGTCTCACTCAGAGTCTATAAAAACCTCTTTTCTTGGTTCATTCCCTAGTCTCCCCTCTCTCATCTTTCACCCTAGCTCGTCGAATGTTTGCATGATGCAATCGTCTTGGTCTGACCTCAAACGGACTAGTTTGACTAGCCAATAACCCCGCCCTCCGCAACCTACTCCTAGTACTTCGAATCAGCCTTCAAGACCCCCTCCTCAAGGCCCCTCATTTTTATCTGGTGACAATGATCCTCTCTATCCTCCTGGAATGGTTCCCCCTAGCCTTAACCATCTAGGAGTTGTCCTGCCTGACCATTACCCCTCCAGTTAGATACCACTTCTTGCTCCCCCTCCTGGAGTATTTTTGGTACCTATTATGGCTACCTTGTCTTTTCCTAACATGACCCTAGGGATACCGGTTTGGTACATTGATCCCCTAGACAATATCTCGCTTGGTCAACCCAAAACTTACACTACATTGACCCCAGTCCAACTGGTCGCCATGACCCCTCCCTTTGCTTTTGTGCCTCACATTAGGGGAATTTTGAGGTCTAAAATGGGCCTCCTATGAAAAATGTAAAACAAAAATAAACTTTATAAGAACCAATAGGATTCAATATGATGATGTCAACCATGGGGAATGATTCACCAATTTTTAAGTAAAAAGGTAAAAATATTAAAAAATAATAAAATAATAAAACTGCTTTTTCAACTCGTATTTTCAACTTATTTCCCAAATTTTTTACTCAAATTTCGAGCGGGAGTACTTGTTGGATGCAAAATTTAATTCCTCATCCAAGGAGTACCCATGTTGCATACTTTCGATGGAATCTGCTACATGAAAAATGAGAAATACATAAAAAAACGTGATTACAATCACATTTTTATGTATTTCTCATTTTTCATGTAGTATGACCCATCGAAAGTATGAAACATGGGTACTCCTTGGATGAGGAATTAAATTTTGCATCCAATGAGTACTCCCACTCAAAATTTGAGTAAAAAATTTAGGAGATAAGTTGAAAATATGAGTTGAAAAAATAGTTTTTTCTTTTCTCCCTCTAAAATTTGATGATGTAATCAAATCTTATTTTATTATTTATACTATTATTTTATAATTTCCTTAGGAGGCTCATTTTAGACCTCAAAATTCCCCTAATGACCACCTCAACAGGACCATACTCTTGTTGCGAAAGCCATAGGAGAGGGGGGCAAAGCCTGCAAGAAGGAACCTAAGGACAAGGCTACCTAAACAACCCCTGCTCCTCCTCAGCCTGCAAACCCTACCCCCCGTGTGCTTTGTGTGATGTTGTCGGTCACGCCACCCATAATTTTCCTGAATTTCCTTGTATCAAGCCCATGGTCAATGTCATGTTTCTTAAGTCTAAGGTCATTGAAGCCCCTGTTGCTTTACTGAATGCAACCAAGAAACCCAAGACTATGCACACTAACCACCCTTGTGCTTTATGTGATCTCCATGGCCACTATACCCACCTCTGTCCCCGCCTTGTAGACTACTGCACCTCTTTGCACGTATTTTTTCAGTACGAGGCTGAACCGTAGAAATTTATATAATATGCATGTATATTACCAGACTCCCATGATATAACAATTAAATCCACTATTAAATACAAAATCCTTCAACTCAATTATTTGCAAAAATTAAATTTCCAATTGCAAACATATGAAGAAAAATCAATCACACATAACAAGATGTTTTACTGGGAAAGCTTAAAGCTAAAAAAACCCAACTATCATATATTATGTATATCATGGAATCATGAAAAAATCTCATACAAAGCTCAGCTCATAGAGCTCTCAGTACAATATAAAATCGTCTCACACTATCATACAAAATTTGGTTCACACATGCACCAATTTACTACCTCCTGACAGCCCGCCTCCACTGCACAATCCATGCTGAAGAAGATCCCTGAGTGAATTCGATCTTGCCTTGATTTGACTACGCAATCCTCATTGGCAACTCCAATGTGTGTAGATGCATTGAATGCATCACTATAGTCACAATTGATAGTCAAACACGCCCTTTCACCTATCTCTCCACTGGGTCTCCACTGGATCTGACATGCAAGTAGTTAACTATTGTATTTCTTCAGTTTCAAGTAAGTCACTACTTGTGAATTAATTAAATAATTAATTCACTCATATTTCACTAGTGTATCTTTAGTTACAACTAGCACAATTGAGTTTAACTCACTTAACTGAGTTAAACTAAATAACAACTCCAATAACTACTCTTCCAACTTTGTCACAACTGTGTCACATTCAGTTACAACAAAGTCCATCATGCATGAGTCACCAACCAACCTTGGAATGTGTAATTCCTTTAGCTAACTGGTTTTCCACATCAGTTAACTGAAATCAAGTGCTCCAAGAGAATAAGTTATTATTTATTGTCTAATTATCATTAAGGGCTAATAATAATCGACATGCATTCTATTTTTAGATATGTGATCTATAAATAGACTTCGCCCATGTTCTAAAAATAGAAACTCATCTAAAGATAGAATTTTCTCAACCATCTAGAATCATCATCCTACTAATTTTAGAATATGCTCACCATTCTAAAAATAGACATACACCTAAAAATAGCCTGCGGGCCCCACCTAGTGAAGGTGATTAATTTTCACTAGGATCCTCATCTTGTTGAATCTCAACACTCCCTCTCAACAAGAAAGGGATTGTCCTTCACCCCGATCCTGTCTCTATGGTATTCGAATTTTCTCCTGGTGAGTGCCTTCATCAGAATATATGCATCTTGATATTCCGTAGCAATGTACTGAAGCAACATGATCTTCCGTTGCACACAATCTCTGATATGATGATACTAGATATCTATATGCTTAGATATATCATGAAACACATGATTAATCTAGAGTTTGATGCAACTCTGATTATCACAATGAATCACTATAGGATCTAAATGAGAATCGAACAAACCGACCAAGATCTTCCTCATCTAGATAGCCTCACGCACAGCTTGACTTGCTGCCATGTATTTCGCTTCCGCTGAAATGAGTGCCACAGATCTCTGTTTCTTGCTGTACCAAGAAAAAAATGTAGATATGATACTGAAAACCCCTCCTGATGTGCTCTTTCTATCCATTGGGCTGTCTGCCCAATCTACATCTGTGAAGCCATGCAACTTCACCTCATCTATCTGTTTGTACCATAAGGCATACTCAAATGTGCCCCTGAGATATCTCAGGATATGCTTTCCCACCTTCCAAAAGAGCTTGGTAGGCTTAACCATCTCTTGACTAAGCTAGTTCACTACATAGCATATGTTTGGTCTTGTATTAACTAAATACATGAGTGAACCCACCAACTGTCAATATATAGTAGCATCCACTACCTCTGCCGATGTAGCATCCTCTTTCCTCCAATTTCCTAGAAGAGGAGTATCCATGGGTTTGCAGTTCTCCATGTGAAACTTACCGAGTATCTCCCGAGAATACTTGCCTTAAGACACAAATAGTTCACCTTCTCCCTGCCATATTTCCAATCCAAGGAAATAATGAAGGAGGCCCATATCATTCATCTTGAACTCCTTTGCAAGGTCCTCCTTGCATGAGTGTATCAGCTGCTCATCACCAGTTAGTATTAAATAATAAACATAAAGAAAAATTATTAAAATCTTACCCTCCACCACAATCTGGTATAGGTTTTCACCTCCCTCACTCTTGGTGAAGCCAGGTCCATTGAAATAGTTATCGATCCAAGTGTACCAAGCAAAGGGTGCTTGCTTCAGCCCATATAGCGCTCTTTTGAGTCTGCATACATGCGACTCGCTGTTGAAGATCTCAAATCCTTTAGGCTACTCAATGTACACTTCTTTCTGAATGATCTCATTAAGGAACGCAGTCTTCACATCCATCTAATGAATGTGCCAACCCATATGCGCTGAGAAAGCAAGGATGTTCCTTATGGAAGAATATCGTGCGACAGGTGCAAAGGTTTCTTCATAATCAATCCCCTTGAACTGTGAGAAGCCCTGGGCAACAAATCTTGCCTTATACTCATCGACACTCCCATCAGTAACTTGCTTTACCTTGTAGATCCATCTTGAACCTAAAATTTATTTATCAACTGGCCTTGGAACAATATCCCAAGCACTGTTTCTGACAATGGAGTCATACTCCTCCACCATTGCATCTACCCATGTGGGCTCTTGCACTGCTTCTGAAAAGAAGATGGCTCTGTCACAATACATTTTCTCATGAGAGCCATGTATACAGTGAATTCATCAGTAGACTGTCTCTGTCTGTGCTATGAAGTAGGGGCTCCTACATTATGTGCCGCATCAAGCTTCAGGCTCTCAGCTTCTATGGTATGCCTTCTGCCAGTTTTGATGTTTGGCTCTACGTGAGTGGACTCCTCCACTCCATGATCCTCCTCCTGTGGCTGATCCACATCTTGAGGCTCATATTTGGGAACAAGCAGTTCCTCCTCTGCATGCAAGTGTAGCTCCCTCTCAAGCGACAACTTCATGGCTTTATCCTCATTGAATTTTATATCCTGTTGCACCACAGTCATTTGACTGTTTGGAAAATACACACAATAATTATGGGGTGTTTTTGTGTACCCAAAAAATATCCCAACTTCTGCAGTCAGCTCCAGCTTCTTCTTGGCATTCTTGGTCACATGAACATAAATAGATGATCCAAAAATATTAAAGTGAGAAACATCCACTTTCTTACTAGTAAAATCTTCTTCAGGTGTACTCATGCCAAGTACTCTATGAGGACAACAATTTTGCACATAAACCGCAGTGTTTCATGCTTCTGCCCACAAGTGCATTGGTATGTCCTGATCATGCAGAATAGCTCATGCAACACCCACGATCGTTCTGTTCTTCTTCTCCGTGACCCCATTCTGTTGTGGGTTATGAGGCGATAAGAGTTCTCTTCGAATTCCTTCTTTGCTACAGAATTCTTTGAATTCATTCGAGATTTATTCACCCCCATTATCACTCCATAGAGCCTTCACTTGCTTCCTCGACTCCTTCTCCACCAATTTTTTACACTCACAGAACTTTGAGAATGTTTTATCTTTCTTCTGCATGAAGAAGATCCAACATCTACGAGAATAGTCATAAAAAAATAACATAATAGCTGTGTTTTGCTATTGAAGCAACCGAGAATGGTCCACACACGTCTATTTGAAATCTCTCAAGGATCCCCGAAGCATGGTTCTCCTTTTCATGAAAGGTGGTCTTCACAAACTTACCCATAGTACATCCCTTGCACTGATCTATCTACGTAAGTGTACCCTTGGGAAGTCCAGTAGAGATTTGCTACATGATCTTCAAGGCGCCATGGTGAAGATGGCCTAATCACCTGTGCCATAATTCACCCTCATCCTGGCTAACCACTTCTTCTTCTTTGCCCACCATTGCAGCGCAACCATATACCTCCATTTTGTAGAGATTCTTGACTCGAATCCCTATCCTCTTGGTTTTAACCATTGTTTCATGTCACAGGAAAGCTTTCCCATTGCTGTAAACAACGTCATAACCTCTGTCCTCCAATATCACGACTGAGATCAAGTTCTTCTTTAGACCTGGAACATGCATAACATCTTTCAATAGAAATGGTTTACTTGACTCTATCTCAAAGGTAATGGTACCAATTTCGGTAGCACTGTATCCTCCATCGTCACTGATCTCTATATGCATTTGGAGATCATTCTCCTCCAAGTCGTTGAAAATATCCTTATCTCTTGTCATGTGGAAGGAAGCACCACTATCAAGATACTACACTGATCCCATTGCTCTTGAAACCAAGCATGCGATCAAAGAGAAATCAAGTTCAAATTGTGAGGCAAGGGCCTCACCAGCTACAGCTCCAGTAACCTTCTTGTTCTTCTTTTTCTGTGGGCAGTTAGTGGCAAGATGCCCATGTTCAAGACAGTGAAAACACTTCTCCTTGGACAAAAACATCTTCTTGCCTTTAGCGTCAGATTTTGGATGGGATTTCTTCCCCTTCCCTTTCCTCTCTTTGGCAGCCAAAGCACAATCCTCTTCATCCTTATGCTTTGATGAAGAGCCATCCCTGGTACTCCGTCTTATCTCCTCCTACACTAGATCAGACCAAAGTCACTCCCAATCCGACAGTTTCTCCCGCCCATTGACAGAGCCTTGATAACTGTGCCAACTCTTCGGAAGTCCAAGGAGAGCCAAGCTCACCAAATCATCATCAGAAATTGTAATTCCCACACTCCCTAGCTCATCCATACATTGGAAAAAGTTTGTGAGATACTTTGGAATATTGTCGCCCTTCTCCATTTTGATTTTTCTGAGTTTATCTTTCAGCGCCAACTTCCTATGGTCATTGCTGCTTTGGAAAAGATCTGTCAAAGCCTTCCACATTGCAAATGGAGTGGCTTTCCTGTGAAGGCTTGAAAAAATATGGTCTTTCACACCTTGCAACATAATTCTTCTCGTATTTGCTACTTTCTTTTGCCATGTGTCAAGTAATGCAACATCCGTCGAAGTGGGCTTAGGAACATCACTATCAATGAACTCCTTCAAGCCATTATCTTCAAGCACCGCCTCCATCCTATCCTTCCAGGCTATGTATTTCAAGCTGCCTCGAGTGCATACTCCAACCGCAACCCATTGAAAGCCATTTAAATGTTTACTCAACTATCACACCAAGAAATTCTTGCAGCAAATTCGAATTGTTCCACCAACAAAACTCAGCACTACTTCAATATTGCAATCTTCAGTGATTAACACAGCTCCGATACCATGTAGAAATTTATACAATATGCATTTATATTACCATACTCCCCTAATATAATAATTAAATCCAATATTAAATATATAATCCTTCTACTTAATTCTTTGCGGAAATTAAATCGCCAATTGCAAACATATGAAGAAAAATCAGCTGCACATAACAAGATGTTTTACCAGGAAATCTTAAAGCTAAAAACCCCAACTATCATATATTATGTATATCATGGAATCATGAAATAATCTCATACAAATATCAGCTCATAGAGCTCTCAGTATAATATACAATCGTCTCACACTGTCATACAAAAATTGGTTCACATATGCACCAATTTACTACCTCCTGACAGCATGCCTCCACTGTGCAATCCATGCTGAAGAAGATTCCTAAATGAATTCAATCTTGCCTTGTTTTGACTTCCAGATCCTCATTGGAAACTCCAATGTGTGTGTAGATGCATTGAATGCATCACTATAGTCACAAATGATATTCAAACACACCCTTTCACTTATCTCTCCACTGGATCTGACATGCAAGTAGTTAACTATTGTATTTCTTCAATTGCAAGTAAGAAACTAATTGTGAATTAATTAAATAATTAATTCAATCATCTTTCACTAGTGTATCTGTAGTTACAACTAACACAACTGAGTTTAACTCACTTAACAGAGTTAAACTAAATAAAAACTCCCATAACTCACTACAAGAAAAAAGCACATTGGTGAGGGGCGAAAATGGTCACCATAAGCTCATTGGTGAGGGTCAAAAGAGCCTTCGTCACCAAAAACTTAACGTCACCAAAGGTGGCATCGCCGAAAGTATAGGTGTTGTGGTGACATTCAAGGTCCATCACCAATAATGATTTATAGTGACGAATAGTGACCGTCACCATTTCATATGAGCAATGGTGACGGACAATAGCTTCCATCACCAAAAAACTGAACGTCACCAAAGGTGGCGTCGCCGAAAGTATAGGTGTTGTGGTGACATTCAAGGTCCGTCACCAATAATGATTTATAGTGACGGACAGTGACCGTCACCATTTCATATGAGAAATGGTGATGGACAATAGCCTCCGTCACCAAAAAACTGAACGTCACCAAAGGTGGCGTCGCCGAAAGTATGTGTTATGGTGACATTCAAGGTCCGTCACGAATATTGATTATAATGACGGATAATGACCGTCACCATTTCATATGAACAACAACGATTTTTTGTGATGGACCTTTCATGACCGTCACTATTGGTGCATATATATGGCGACGTTCATTGACCGTCACTATAAACGCATTGGTGACATCAAGGTCCGTCACGGATAATGACTATAATGACAAACAGTGACCCTCACCATTTCATATAAACAACAATGATTTATGGTGACGGACCTTTAATGGTCGTCACTATTGATGCGTATATATGGTGGCATTCGTTTTCCGTCACCATTTCATATTTTGGTGAGGGTCGAAAAATGTCACCATAAGCTCATTGGTGATGGTCAAAAGAACATCTGTCACCAAAAACTGATCTTCGTCATTCCCTATATATGAATATCACGACACGATGGAATCGAACCACCAACCTCCTGCTTGTAAAGCAGGTGCTCTTCCATTGAGCTATCACCCTTTAAAGAATTAGACTTTAAACTAGCAATTGCCCCTAAAGGTGCAAAGATACACCAAAGGAATAAGTACCAGGAAAACCGAAAGAAATCAGTGTCCTTGCTCCTATTTTTATTCTACGACACTCTACAAAGTATGATCTTGATCTATGACGTATTTGTGCCGAGTGGTTATAATTTAATAGTAAATTTTATATTAGATAAAATAAATGAAAAACAGAGAGGCCTTATAGGCTAATTTTTAATCCTTACACAAAAATATCTTAATATTCAAGTCTATGGAACAACTCGTTCAAAGTTCAAACTGAAGTAGATTTTAAATGGAAAGCCTAAAACCAGCTAAGTAGTTTACAAGTTAACATTTTGGATATAACTTCTGTTCAATTTATATGAAAATTTATGCCATAACCTTGAAACTAGTTTCTTAGCTAAAAGACTTTCTTAAGTCAACAATGACAAAGAAAGATAGTCATGGCAAGCAAAATTCTCTTGTTTTTTTCTAATGAGGGTGCATGTAACTTGATAAAGGTTGTATGAGAGTATCAAACCATAAACAATTTCACTAAAACATGGAAATGACAAAGTCTTGTTAAGCAACAAAGGTTTAGTTGAATATATGAAAAGCATCGAGCTAAATGATATAATTAAACTAAAAGTAACTGTAAAAAATGAAATTGCCATCATATACCATCTGGTTTGGTTAGTTCTTCAAAAAGAGAAAGTGCAATTGCATGATCCAGCTCCTCATCTTGATTATGTAATGGACCATCCTAAACAAAAATGTCCACATACAACAATCAATGTTATTGTATTGGTAAGACTTTTGATATAATCTATCAAAGCATGTACTATGTAGGAGAATAGCTGGTAGTTGAATTACTTCTCTACTCGCATGTACTACCTTTGGTAGTTGAATTACTTGGAAATAAAAATCCTTATTAGAAGATAACGCAAAGAAAAGCAAAATCCTTTGAATATGAATGGCCATCTTGATTTTATAGAGTTATAATTGAATACTAAAGGACTAGGAATGTTGCAACGAAATAGATGGATGGAGTGTAATAAAAATAATTTGGATAATTTAGGTTGCACATATCTTTAAATGGAACCACTTTTTCCATTTGGATTCCCAATCTTTAATATGCAAATAAAATTTTCGATTCAACCAAAGAGCACAATATTTTGAAGTCTTAGTTGCCTGAAATAGGTTAAGGACAACATTTGGAAATGGGGATGACTTTTGAAATGACCACTTTCAAAACCTTTGGAAACAGAGCAACGAGCACTTCCACACACAGGTCCAAAAGTCATGACTTAGGAGCATGAGCACACCTAATTCAGGGATGATTAAATATGAAACGAATTGGGCTGCAATTATACTCAATTAAACGTAAAGAAATGATTAAAATCTATATAAATGACTTAGAAATCAAACATGACAACTTTGGAATATGGTAGAATGTTGGCATAAAAACTTTGTTCATTATACATTCTCTTTCGTTCAGTTTTTATGCTTTACTTCCAAATTAGGTGTTTTCTTTGTTGGAGATAGCAATCTGTACATCTAGGTCGAACCATTAATTATGCCCACAATGAAGGGGCATGTAGCCCAGTAGTACAGCAGCACACTGGCCAAGGGAAAATCTGGTGTAAATCTTAGTATGTGTAATTTTGAAGACAGAGATAGAGCTAGTTTTGCTTGAGGTTAGGCAGGGGACCTTAGCCAAAGTGTGGCCTAACAAGGGTGTTGGAAATAGGAATACACACATCTATGTTGAACCCTTAAGGGGGTCCCTCATGAAGGGGCAAGTGGCTCAGTGTTAGAGAAATCCAACCAGCCAAGGACTTTAAAGTTTCGGAAATGTTTCAAGTAACAGAAATTGTTAATTAGCCTATTGTGCTAGACCAAACGGTGGATGACCTGCATTGGAAAGTGTTTGCATGGGGCAAGTGGCTCAGTGTTTGAGTAATCTAACCAACCAAGGACTTAAAAGTTTCGGAAATGTTTCAAGTAAAAAACAATTGTTAATTAGCCTATTGTGCTAGGCCAAACGGTGGACGACCTGCATTGGAAAGTGTTTGCTAACCAATATTGAGGCCCCACCCAGGTTCGAAACTAAGTTAACCCACCTCATGAAAGGGCAAGCGGCTCAGTGTTAGAGAAATCCAATCAGCCAGGGACTTTAAAGTTTTAGAAATGTTTCAAGTAATGGAGAATAGTTGATTATACAATGATATGTGGTTTAACGGTAAGTTTCACTGGGTGAAACTAACAAGACCACGGTTCAAATCGCATTGAGTATACGGCCTGCTATGATCTCGCCTCAAGGAGTAGACTCCCCATTTCCTAGAGTCTCCGCTCTTGCTAAATCATAAGATCCGGTATATATGGCTTATATCTGGCTTACAGGTTGCTGGATATACTCTTGGTGTTATAAGGCTCTTGCTAAATCATAATATCTGGTATATCTGGCTTATGTCAGGCTTACAAGTTGCTGGATATACTCTTGGTGTTATAAGGCAGCCACAAAGGTTGATCCTGGACCTCCCCTAGATTAGTCCAAGGAAGAAAGTTTTTGTTGAGCAATATTGAGGCCCCACCCAAGTTTGAAACTCAATTAACACACCTAGCGTGTCTGTGGGCAGTTGCATAATGCATTAGGTTCAAGAGTATAGGGTCAGTCCCTTAGACATGACCCTGGGCCTCCTCAGAGACAGGCAGTAAGTTTAGGAATTCTCATAATACCCAAAAAATAAAAAATAAAGGAAAAAGAAAGAAATTCTCCTAATACTGAAAAAAAATGAAAAAGAAAGAAATAGAAAGAAAAATGACAGTAGTTAATTATCAATTCTCGTGATTAAAAAAAATAAACGAAAAGAAAACAGACAATAGTTAATTAGTAGTTTCCAACTTTTCACTTGCATGTCCTAACATTTTTTGATGTATATGCAGAAAGACATTGACTTCAGGGTGACTCGAGGGTTGCTTTCTCAAAGTTTAGTTGCATTCCAAAAACTATTCTGATGTCAACCAACATGGATAAAATATGATCATAAAGAGATAAAATTTGATAAAACTTCAACAAAAACAATGGATGAAGTTCAAACTCGACAACAAGAATGACGTGGGAATAAACATCTAAAGCAAACTTTTTAAGGTTCCATCTTTCCACTCCTTAATAATAGGTTTAATAAAATAATCAGTTCTTAATGAAGGTGCTACCTTCCCATTAAGTTATAATCTTCTGTTCCCACATTTTAAGAGTAAAAGATAGCATCTCAAGGCACTGGGGCTGTTATAAGTGAAATTGTAAGTAGATAGATTGTGATGTTCGGAATTTGCAAGTGACTGGTGTGGACTTATTAAGTCATGGGTGGTTATTAAGCATGGAGTTAAGCTTTAACCCTGGGGTTTGCCAGTTCATAATTAAGATAAAATATATTCAATGGTCAGAAATTGAAAATTCAAAAGTTGCGCGAAGAGAAACACAGAAGAAGCACCTGGAAAATAGTCTTGGAAAAGAAAGTGTACCCGCAACAGAATGAGCATCGACTCATGCTCAATTTCCAAAGGCCAAAATTATAACCAGTATGTATGGTAGAAGCTGGGAGAACCTGTTAAGATTGACCATCCTGGGCAAAAGATGGTTTAGGAGACACCTTGGAGAAGCCAATTGAAGAACTAGTAGGAGAATAGGACGTCTTCATCTTATACAGGTTTGCAACAAGATATGTATTCCCTAATCCTTTCTCTGAATCATGGCTCTTCTGGGTATTGACCTAGAGGTAGAATGAAATCAATTTGTCAAGCTTCTGGGAATAAATATATTGAGAAGAAACGGTTTAGTATTTTCTCCCTCACTCTTACTTGACCCATTTATATAGCTTCCACTTGTCTTCCTCTTGTCCTGCTTTCCTGAACTCCTCTCCTCTGCTTTATGTTTTTCTGTTTGCACTTCCTCATTTGATCTCTTCTACATGGCAGCCTTCTGCTCCACCAGATCACTCAGGGACAATTCATAAGCTGATTCAGGCATTCCTTCAAACATTTTCATGAGCTCCTGTCTGCCTTTGGCAATATCCTCTGCCCTGGCTGACATGGGGTATGGATATGAACATGCCGTGTCTGTAGATATGGGATAAGAACTTGATCCAGGACGCCATAGCTGAGGAGAGGTACATGAGTGTTCATCTTCTTTATGTTGAATAGCCCATGAGAGCAAACCTGAAGAACCCAATTCAGAATCCATCATGGATCAACCCAATTCATCTCTGCTCAAGCATTTTTTTTCTTATAGCTTGCCCTCAAACATTTGTTCTAAATAGCTTGTATTGGGTTTGATCTACCAAATCATCCCCTCCAAATTAGTGCCAGCATATATCATGGGTTTATGGGAAATCAATCAACTGCACAAAGTTAATGCAAATCCTCCCTGTCTTGCTTAGAAAGCAGAGTGGGTCCATAGCACAATTGCGATCTGACTGATTATCTCTTGCTCCATTATTTTTGCACCTTAATGTCCCTGTCAATGTTGCTGGCACTTTACCTCTGTGAATTTACTCCAAATTTGACATGCTAAGCCCCCGATCATCTCTAGTCACCCTTAGTGATTCAATCACCTGCATTGACATAAACCAGAAAGAATGCATAGAACATCAAACAAAACCTATTCCACTGCAGAAATGAGATATCTTACAAGAAAAACAAAACTGATGAATATGACAGCTAGTCCACCTTGTAACAAAACGTCTCTGCGCCTAGTGAAAATAAGGATGGCTTTACATATGTTTAAGGTTAACCTGCCTGCTGCTCCTTCCTTTGACTGGTTTTCATGAGAATCCTGGATCTTAAGCTTATAATGGTGGGTGCGAGTGTCCTGTCCTCCTATTAAACCATCTTATATCATTCAACAACTAAATCCATGCATTTGCACCATTGTATCAGCGTATGAATTTGCATCAATGTACTGAATTAATATGACTTCAAATTTTGAAATTTTCCTGCAAGATAACATTTATCATTAAAAAAATTTGATCAAACATGAAGTAATCTCATGAATCCTTCAGATTTATATTGCAATATCCATCTCAGATCGATAGATCTAGAATCTTAAATATTCTTATAACTAGCAATTGCACCAAGAGGTGCAAAGGAACGCCGGAACATGGATAAGAGAAGTGGGGAGATTGTATAAAGAAATAATCAAGCGAAATATACTAGAAATGAAATACAACCCACATGAGGCTAATTTAAATTCAATTGTTATGAATTTTCAAGTGAAAGAAAGTTTCTAACTGGTGTCTGGCAAGCAGGACTCACAAAAATTGTTATAGAGAAAAACTTGGAAGTGCAATTGAGGTTTGAGGTTTGATGATGTTGATGAAGCACATATTCTACTTGGTGAAAGTGGCCACTGCGAGGATTATTGGGGTTCAGGCTTCTATAGGTAGGATAATACTTTTGAGCTTGAAACAACTTTTCACAATATAGCTTTCAGTTCAAATGGTGCAAATACATATAAATCAAGAAATTTGAGACCTTTAAATGTATGGTCAGAAGAAAAAACTCCAGAATCTGTGCAAATGCTTCTAAACTCTATTTGAAAAGAGGAAATTAATTTGATCATTGAAGGAAACTTGTTTGGACCAGACATTGGTGAGTTGATAAGCAGCTCAAACAATTGGGCAGAGATTATTATGTGGTGCATTTTCAAAGGGCTCAAAGAGTCATTACCTTCTAGATGGCTATATATTTTGGGAGATGGGTTTAAAAATACAGGTAAGAAGAATCAACCAGCGCCTGAACAGTCGGATGAATTTGAGAAAAAACACCAAAGATCTGCCAATTTTTTTGAATGCCTCTGAGCAATGTGGTTTATTGTTTGTTGTCAATTCCTCCTCAGTCATGGATTGCAGGCCTGCACAAAATAAGAATATTCTTATGATTGGTCTCTGTTCTGAAGTTAATAATTTAAAACAATATACTCATAATCTAGCACAAAATACAGATTCAACAGAAGTAAATACGGAAAACAAGAATAGTGGAAATGATGATTTTGGATTTCAAACTTAAGGAGCATATAAGGGCGAGGATGAAGTGCTTTTGAAATTTCAGTGGGCAGAGGAGACAGAAAGGATGGGCTGCAGCAAGTTTTTGGAGTCTCGGGATAGAAGAGAAGGGAAAAGAGGAAAACTTCAAGTTCAAAGCACAGAGTTAATGCCCCCTGGAAGGAGATATTTTGATTCTCTTGTTCAATCTCAGCAGGAAGTGAGCAATGCCTTTGGTCAAGTCGACATTCAATTGTCGGATTCTCTATGGGATGAAGGTGATGGCATTAGCCAAGAGAAGCAGCTGGACAAGGTTTCACATGAATATATCCTTTCTTCATAAATGTATAGGCAAAAATAACTGGATGGAGGAGGAAGGAAAAAGAAATGTATAGGCAACAAGAACTGGATGGAGGCAGGGAATGAACAAGGAAAATATTCCTCTCCATTTATAAGTATTGAAAAAAGTTTGGACAATGCCACCCTGGATGTATCTTCTCATCCGGTGAGAATTGATTTTAAACAAAAACAGATTCAAGGGATGTTGGGTTCTTTATTAGATGAAAATAAGAAAGAAAATGTGGAGGAACAATTCATTGAGTCTAATGGGGATTGTGATGTCGTGAAGGAATTAAGTGGAGTCTTAGTAAAAGGTGCCAAGTGGCAAGGAGGCTATTGAAAGAGTGACAATGAAAGGGATACCAGAATCTTTGTTAGATGAGGGAAATCAGACATGTTCGATTTTTCCACTGGAAGATGCTCTTCTGGCAGACATCAAGGAAATACCAGATTTGATATTTGATGTAAGCAAGGAAGATCATACAGCAATGCATGCCAAGGAGCCTTCTCGACAGGATCATTTACTTGCCAAATTGGAAGGAGTGCTAGACCAAGAAGTGGATGGCATTGCACCTTTGTAGGTTTTGTTAATAATCTAGACGCAGGTGATAACGCAGAAGGTGAAATGTGTGAGTTTTCAAGAAAGAGGGGTAGATCAATTGAGGAGGCATGAGAGATTAACACTGTGAATGGATCCTCTTATGAAGTGATGGATGCTTTGGGATAGAGAGAAAGCCATTGGATGTCAGGCTCTGTAGTGAAGCATCTCAAAGAGGAGTCCCTCAAGAATGTTCATACGACAAATGACAGGAGATTTAAATTCCTTTATAGATCAAATAAGTGAATGTGCTAGAGTAACTACACATGAAGATATTGCATTTGTAAATGGTGTACGGTAGGTTGGAGTTGGTGATTGATGTAAATGATGAAAGTGATGTAGAGATGCATGCAACATAGGTTGACTGTAAGAAGGCAGTAACTGAGGCAGCTTGTTCAATTTATGTTGTTTTTGAATGTGAAAAAATCCAGTGGAATTTAAAGTCATTAGTTGAAGCAATTCACATAGATAATGCAGGGAAGCATAACACAGGGCTGTTATAGGAAAATGTTGCTTTGGTGGAAAAACAAGGAGTTTTATATTTCTTACCCTGCAAAGGTATTGTGAAAAGCAGTGTGTTGGTGGAAAAGAGAATAGTTTTGGATTTTTCACTGGAGGAAACCAGTGAGAATGATGTGAGAATGCATGGTATGCCTGTAAAGAATAAAATTTAGTGAAATATTGAGAAGTTTCTGTGGAGGAAATGGAAGAAATGCTTGTTCGATTATCAGAGAAATCTAAACCAGGGGAGAATTTTGTAGGTGCTTGTCAGGATGCTTTTATAATCAAATGCAAGGAATGTTCAGTTCATTTTTGGATGAAAGTAGTCAAGTTATTCCACAGAAGCATGCCATGGAGACTGCTGAAGCAAACATCGCAGTGGTTGGATTGCAAGAGGTTCCAAAACCTTTGGTTCACATTAATGAGAATCCTCATAAGCATGAATTCAATCAAGGGTTTAAAAGAGAAATATGGATGGATTGCAATTGTTAGGAAATGACGATGAACAATACTGCTCATGTGCTTACCAAATGAAAATCTCTGACCAAAATTCTAGTTAACAGGCACAATGAAAATAATTAGTTGTTGAAAGATTCAGGATCTGTTTATAAAAATGTCATGGAAGAGGAGTTTGCAGTCAGAGATGTGGAAATGGTGAACAATAAATATAATGAGTGTGTTTGGAAAAAAAAAAACCCTAAGTATGCCCAGGTAAGTGTTACAAAGTTGTCATCAACAACCTTGAGTCAGAGAGAAGAGGAGTCTTCTATGTTACCATGGACTAGTGAAAATATGGCACATACATGTAACCATAAACTAGCTTCTTATATGGAGAAAGCTGAGATAATTTACATGGGTAGTGTAACAACTCGATTTATGGCCTCTGAAGTTCAAGAACCAGAGGATATTTCAAGGCTACATTGTTTCCCTTAGGACAACTTCAGTGAGTACTGTATTATACAATAAAGACATTACTGAGCCAAGTAAAGCTAATTGTGCACAAAGAAAAGCGTTATCTGCAATACAAGCACTTGAATTAAAAGAAGATGGCCATTCTTCTCCACACAAATGAAAAACATCACTTGAAAAACATTTGTCTATTGGAAGTGCATTCTGTGTAATAACATGTACTTCTAATTACCCAGGTTATGAGGAAGTGGCAACACAGACACTGCAGGTTTTTCTTCTTACCAACTTACAAGTTGAAAAGGCATGTGAACAAGCCACTCACTATCATAATAGTGGATCACAAATTAGGAAATCACTTGGCACTGATATTTTTACTCTTGAAAATGTCCAGGATCTGAATGTGTCATTATTGACAGATTCTAAGAAGTTTGACAAATCTGTCATTGCTAATTTGAGTGAAAGTGATGCACTGAAAAAATCAGAGACTAAAAAAGTTTCTACTTCAATAGAACATTTACCTTTCCACAAGGTGAGCTATTACAAGTCTTAATTATTTGATCACTAAATATCTAACACCCAAGAATAGTAGAACTCTGTTGGAACATGAATTTTAGCTCTACAATGTCTTTAGTTTCATAATCTGTCATTGCTAATAAGAAAAACACTTTGATGGACCATTGTAACTTAGTGAAGATAGCCTTCCCACCTAGAACTCACTTCATTACAGCAGTTATACCTCTAAGGAATAATTCATAAAGGAGGATGGTCTTTCTTTCTCACACTAGTACCACCAATACCTCTTATTTCATTCACCAAAAATATGTGAGCTCGGGATATCTGCACATCATGATCTCAAAATGGTATCCTTATATCTGCAACTTATAAACTACATGTAAAAGAAACCAATCCTAAGGGCACAACAATGATGTCAATTTTAGTCCAAATTTGTGCCCAATTTTTTTTCAATAGCTTTGAAAGACATTTCTCAATGATCATTTGGAAGAACACACTTATGTGTTTTCAGTTGAAAGCTAGTTCAATCTCAATTGTGAGCCACTTCTCATCAAGTGCCACATTTATCTCCTCAGCTATGGCAAATCCCCTTGACATACAATGACAAAAATTTACCAAGGAAACATCCTTTCTCAAAGACAAAATTGAAGTAAAAAAGGGAGGGCATTGTCTAAAGAATAAAAAACATTAGTGCAACATAAGTAGGAAATTTCTTAGGTTGATGACTCGCCTGAGACATGGAATTAGATGCTACCACTTGTTCCTGTACACCCTACAATGTTTGAGTAAGCCATCTTAACATCCTGGCTACACTAGTAAGTAATTAGGTCTCTATTCCTTGACTAGAATCTTTCTGATCTGACTTTGATTTCTTTTTCAGTTTTAGAACAGAATCTGGAACAAAATTTTCACATGCATTAATCACTATAGGATGTTTCTATGGTTTTGAGGACCATTCATCTTCATCAAACTTCATATCCTTGCTCACCAATGTCTTAAGTTTCACTTTAATTTAGATCATGTAGGCCTTGGATATCTTACTCTATCCAATAAAGACCGCCTTTATGTTCAAGGGTTCAAGATTAGTCCTTTTCTCATCATGAATATGAATATAAATTGGACAAAAAAAAGAAAACAAAAATGTAATACTTGTGGCTTCTCACCAACAAAAGATTTCTTTGGTGTTTTTTCCTTCAAGATCCTGTGAGGACATTGGTTCAAGATATAGACAATGTGTTGCAAGCTTTGGCTTAAAGACACATGGGTAAATCCGTGTCCTGGATCATGGTTTTAGCTATCTCAATGATGGATTTGTTACTCTACAAGCCCATTCTTAGCATCCTCTTGATCCTTGTTTCCCTGCAAGAGGTATCAAAGTCCTTGGACAAGGTTATAGTCCAGTAGATCTGTCTCTCCCCTAACTTCCAAGGTTGAATGTAGGAAACTCAAGACATAGTAGCAACAAAATGGGCATGTCAAGAAATTTGGATTGGGGAAATACTTGCAGATATGCAAGTTCATTAGAATAAGAATAATACTTTTTGCGATAATGAGAGAGTTACCAAGATGGAAAAAAGACCCGCCTTCGATATTAATCAATTGCATTGAGGTGCACATATTACAACACTCTATGTTGTTATTTTCTTTTTGGTCAAAATCAGGGGAGACACTTCCCCACTATAACATGGGGAATAGCACTGTCAAACACAGTGGACCATTGGCTAAGCTGTTGCATTTGAGGGTTTTCTATGCCCATTTAAAATCCATTTGGACTAGAATTTTGTATTTTCATGTTGGCCTCATCATGGGCCCATAGTAACACAATGGAGTGTGCTACTACAATGTCTTAAAATCATGATCTCAAAATGGTATCCTTATATCTGCAACTTATAAACTACATGTAAAAGAAATCAATCCCAAGGGCACAACAATGATGTCAATTTTAGTCCAAATTTGTGCCCAGTTTTTTTTTTAGCAGCTTTGAAAGACATTTCTCAATGATCATTTGGAAGAACACACTTATGTGTTTTCAGTTGAAAGCTAGTTCAATCTCAATTGTGAGCCACTGCTCATCAAGTGCCACATTTATCTCCTTAGCTATGGCAAATCCCCTTGACATACAATGACAAAAATTTACCAAGGAAACATCCTTTCTCAAAGACGAAATTGAAGTAAAAAAGGGAGGGCATTGTCTGAAGAATAAAAGACATTAGTGCAACATAAGTAGGAAATTTCTTAGGTTGATGACTTGCCTGAGATGTGGACTTAGATGCTCCCACTTGTTCCTATACACCCTACAATGTTTGAGTAAGCCAACTTAACATCCTGGCTACACTAGTAAGTAATTAGGTCTTTGTTCCTTGAATAGAATCTTTCTGATCTGACTTTGATTTCTTTTTCAGTTTTAGAACAGAATCTAGAACAACATTTTCACATGCATTAATCACTATAGGATGTTTCTATGGTTTTGAGGACCATTCATCTTCATCAAACTTCATATCCTTGCTCACCAATGTCTTAAGTTGCACTTTAATTTAGATCATGTAGGCCTTGGATATCTTACTCTATCCAACAAAGACCGCCTTTATGTTCAAGGGTTCAAGATTAGTCCTTTTCTCATCATGAATATGAATATAAATTGGACAAAAAAAAGGAAACAAAAATGTAATACTTGTGGCTTCTCACCAACAAAAGATTTCTTTGGTGTTTTGTCCTTCAAGATCCTGTGAGGACATTGGTTCAAGATATAGATAATGTGTTGCAAGCTTTGGCTTAAAGACACATGGGTAAATCCATGTCCTGGATCATGGTTTTAGCTATCTCAATGATGGATTTGTTACTCTACAAGCCCATTCTTAGCATCCTCTTGATCCTTGTTTCCCTTCAAAAGGTATCAAAGTCCTTGGACAAGGTTATAGTCCACTAGATCTGTCTCTCCCCTAACTTCCAAGGTTGAATGTAGGAAACTCAAGACAGAGTAGCAACAAAATGGGCATGTCAAGCAATTTGGATTGGGGAAATACTTGCATATATGCAAGTTCATTAGAATAAGAATAATACTTTTTGCGATAATGAGAGAGTTACCAAGATGGAAAAAAGACCCACCTTCGATATTAATCAATTGCATTGAGGTGCACATATTACAATACTCTATGTTGTTATTTTCTTTTTGGTCAAAATCAGGGGAAACACTTCCCCACTATAACATGGGGAAGAGCACTGTCAAACACAGTGGACCATTGGCTAAGCTGTTGCATTTGAGGGTTTTCTATGCCCATTTAAAATCCATTTGGACTAGAATTTTGTATTTTCCTGTTGGCCTCATCATGGGCCCATATTAACACAACGGATACCCTTTCTGAACGAAAGAAGATCCTCATGGCTCAGAGACATATGGCTTCAGAGGGGGAAATTCCGGAGGAAAACCGAGAAGCCATATAAATATAAGGGTATCTAGCTGCCATGATTACAATATGAGCTTGGATCATTTGCAGAAACTGGAAAGCATCAAAGTCTGGAAGGATGTCAAGATGATGTCTGGGATATGTTTCCTAGACCACAAATCAAAGATGTTGTCACCTCGCTTCAAAAATCAAGCATGGATCTGATGGAAGTGCTGAAAATTTTAGGCAAGATTCGTTGCCCGTGGCTTCTCTCAAAAGGAAGGCATAGATTATGATGACATATTTGCACCTGTGGCCCGATACACCACCATTTGATCTATTATATCCCTTGCTGCTATGCAAGGATGGAGTCTTCATCAGATGATGTGAAGATCGCATTTCTGCATGGTGCGATAAAGGAAGAGATATATGTGGAGCAACCTCTGGGGTTGGAAGTCCAGGATCGGGACACCCATGTATGCAGGTTGAAGAAAGCCCTCTATGGGTTGAAGCAAGCACCCAAAGATTGGTACGAGAGGATAGATAGCTACTTGATGAAGCAAGGGTTCACTCGAAGTAATGTTGATCTGAACCCTTACTTCAAGGTTGTAAAGGGAAAACCTCTCATTCTGGTGCTATATGTGGATGACCTCTTCCTGACAAGTGTTGACCCTCTCATTCATCAGTGCAAGAGGGAGCTCACTGCTGAGTTTGACATGAAGGACCTAGGACTGATACCTAGGCCTAGAGGTCTAGCAGAGACCTAGCGATATTTTCCTTTCTCAAGGAAAATACATTATGAAGCTTCTGGTATGATGGACTATAAGTCTGTGTCGACACCGATGGAACTTAACTTTTAGAAGTTGAGTGGCAGCGCTGCTGGGCCCGTCCTACTGAGTATCGTCAACTCATAGGGACCTTGATGTTCTTAGTGAACACCTGTTCGGACGTATGTTGTGCAGTGAACACTTTGAGTCAACACATGGTTTATCATAACATTCATTGGGTTGGTGCCAAGAAACTCTTGAGATATCTTTGAGGCACGATAGACCATGGGCTGAGATACACCGTCAGGAGTATGAAACTCCATGGATATACTGATTCCGATTGGGCTAGCAGTGTGGTGGATCACAAGAGCACATCTGGATGCTACTTCACATGTAGATCTGCTTCGTGCATGAATCTAAAAGTCGGTAGCATTGAGCATCGCTGAGGCCGAATAAATTGTAACATGTATGGCCTGTTGTGAAGTCACTTGGTTGCGAAAGCTCTTCTGTGAGTTGTTCGAGCATGTGCTAGATGCCACCGTTATCCTTTGTGATAACCAGAGGGGATTCATTTGTCATAGAATCCTGGGTTCCACGATTGATCCAAGCATGTTGATGGTTGGTACCACTTTATCCGGGATATGGTACAGCGAGGCGCCGTAAGGCTCGATCATATGAACTAATGAGCAGGTCGCGGATATTCTCACTATGTCCTTGGGAAATATCATGTTCATAACCCTCCGTGAGAATCTTGGAATCATGGAACAATCCTATTCTGAGGATCCTGTTGGACGATGAGCTCTGGGAGCTCTGGGGGGCTTTGGGGACAGCTTCTCGAAGCTATGAGCAACCACAAGGCTAGGCTTGCCGAACCTTGTTGGTGTGCTTGGACCCCACCGTTGTGATTATTGAGTTGGTTTACCTCTCATTATCTATGCCCCGTATGCATCCTACCCATTGAGTTCAGGGCTCATGGGAAGTACCTCTCATTTGGCCAATGAGATGGGAAAAGCTAGAGACCAGTAGCAAAGACTGATGGACGCATCAGAGATTGTTGTACTCTCTATCTAGGATGGCACGGTCCAACCACTCGATCTGGGATCAAGTCTAGTGAGGTCTCGGACCTCCGCCTGACTTCGGGTCAGATGAACCAACTTCGGGTTGGTTGGAGACTCTTTGTGAGTCCGATAGAGGTTTTGACCTCTGGGCTGAATCTGTCAGCCGGGAATGATGTCTTTGTGACTGACCCACTTTTGTTCTGAAATAAAGAGGCCAGCAAAGCAAGTTACGGCGGGATGACGCATGATGTTTGGATTGCACTAGTGGACGGAGTTCTCCCTAGTTGAGAGGGAGTGTTAAAATTGGACAACTAGGTCCAAACTCCGGGTTGTGCTGCTCAGATGACGATCGCAATATTTTTATTGGATTCCTCTTTCGGAGAGGTGTAAGATTGATCTAAAGATCATCTCGATCGAATGAGCAGAACATGTACTTTGAATTTATTCCACTTATGTGCTAGGTCGGCCTGGAATAAAATATAGACTTAAATGTCTTAAAGGACGTGTCACACACCCCCAAAGATTCCTATACATTGGAGAGACTTAGAGTTCATTTGACACACACATTGTGTGGAGGAATTCTCTGGATAGCATTGGAGCTGCGTATCTATGGACTGTTCTTTGTTTGGGTTGTTCTGGGGTTATGTGTGACACGCTTGGCTGAATGACCTATTGGAGACTTTGCTGGTAGAAGCATCCTGCTGATCGTCGTAACGCCACCACTCTTCATCTCTGTTTTGGCTTGTCTTCTATCGATCTATTAGTATGTTCTATCTTCTTCAGTATTGTGTGCCCTAATCTGAAATGGCATAGAACATGTTCTCAAATTAAGAGTCCACCTGTTCCGAATATTGATGTTTGCCTTGAGTCTGTCCCTGAAATGGGATATGATGCACTTTCAGAAGTTTAAGCTTTCACAAGGAGAATACGTTGTAGTGGAAAAACTCGAGAATGTGTATGGCTAGTGTTCTGCTATTGATTTGGTTTGGATTTTGTTGAGTTCATAATTCGTCATGCAGACGTCTTAATTGCCTTTGTCCAAGAGGCAAAGCTTCCTGTGATTTTGAAATGCTTTCAGCTATTAGTTGAGCATGAAAATGCCGTGAGGAAGGCTACAAAGGAGCGGAAAAGGCGTTCTGATTATAAACCCATACTTGAGCAAGATGGCCTTATATGGCAGTGTTCTTCCTATCAGGGGAGAAAGAGGGAGAAAACAAGAGAAGAATCATTAGCTGAAGTAAGAGATTACAAGCGGCAACAAATGTCATACTGTGGAAAAAAGGTCAAGCGAACTCCAACACAAGTGTTGCAAGATATAATTGAGGGCCACATGGAGGAAATTAAGATAGCAAGAGGAATTGGTTGTTTTGTAAAGGGTATATTTGAGATACCACAGAAGGCAACACAATCTCTTCCTTCAGATAGTGTGGCTGGGCGTAAATAGCAATGTGAAGCCACCAATTCAGCCTTTCCTAACAAGGGTGAAGGATTCTCTATGTCTAGCTATCAAAGGATGCAAGGTGTCATGCGACTAAAGTTTCTATAGGAAGTAATGTTTCGTCTTCTCTGATAAATAGGATCGATGCTATGCTTCACAAGCTAGGAAAAGAAATTGACGATGTAGATGCAAAAATTGGTGACCGATGGAAAATATTGGACAGAGATAATCGAGGGTACACATGGTAGCCAGCGCCGCATTAGAACTAATGATCTAGGAAAGGCGGTCTGAATGGCAGAGCCAGATGTCAAAGCCACCCAGCGTTGCCTCTTCGTGACCACCTCAGCCACTTTCGGCATACCTTTTTTATTTACGAAGAGTTGCCAAAGTCAATGTTATAGTCAGTTTTGCCAGAGATATTTTTTGTTCGGGCCTTGCATGGCCACAGTTGTCAAATTCTAATTAAATTGTAGTTAATGAAGATTGCCGAAGTAGATTAGGGCAACCAACATAGTTGTAGTTAAATACTACTTGTATTTTCATTATCAAGGGTTAGACCTCGTTAGACTCTGCATTGTAAAGATCATTGTATTGGAGCACAGTAGTTTTTGCTGGGGCATCAATAATAAGAGACCGTTCACAGGATTCTTGAGATATGTTAATGGTGATGTTTCTTTTGTGTTAATGTTTTTCTCTGCCTTTCATGCTAAGCATCAATTTGTCTGATTGTGAAATAGAAAATTTAGATTAAGATTTGCTAAGAGAGCACCTTAATTTTTTTGTGTTTACTATCTTAATGTTTTCTTCTGAAGTACAGTTAAAGAATTCTTAACTTCTCTTTAGCTATTACTGAACTCATTGTTTTCTTCCATCTCATATTCACACTGCCAGTAAGATCTAGTCTGCATAGTTAGCTTTCCCTATGAATGCCCTTGAAAAGTTGATGCACAATTCAGCCTTTTATGATTCCATAGCCCAACGGATTAAGTTTCATAGCTCTATCTGTCCAACCACATAATCAATCAAAACAAATAGCCCTCATAATTTCTATAACTAGCCTAATATCAGCCTTTATAATCATCAAGCTAAATCATAAAAACAGAGAGAGCCCTCTCTGAGTCTATGAAGGATAGGTTATGGACTCCAAAGTGGTTTGATGTTGTCCTCTGTCTTTTATTCTTGCCAATCTTATAAATTACAGGGCCACAACAGGTGGTACTAATGTTGCACGCTAGCCAGTCAAGATAGTCCTAGTCAACTTCTATGCCTATAGGGAATAGAAGCTTGGTCTCCAGCATCGAAATTGGTCCAACTTACCACTAGACCAAGCCCTATGTAGGCTAAATATTGATGGTGAGAAATCACAAGAGGGAGCCACTGATGTTGGAAGCTAGTCAATGGGAATAAATCTGGTCACTTTTGTGCCAAATAGGAATAAAACATTAGTCCCTAGCATGGTATATGTTCTTAAATTACACTAGAATGAGCCTAATCAACTCATATTTTTATTATTAGGAATGATAGAGACATGATTTTTAAGGATGGTCTGGCTTTAATATCTTCTCTAGGTTGTTATTTTATTTTTGGTCAAAAGCAAGGGAAACACTTCCCCACTATAACATGGGGAAGAGCATTGTCAAACACAGTGGAACATTGGCTATGTTGCTGCATTTGAGGGGTTTCTATGCCCTTACAAAATCCATTTGGACTTGAATTTTGTATTTTCCTCTTGGCCTCATCATGGGCCCTTAGTAACACAATGGAGTGCACTTGTCAGGGTTTGAACCCAAGTCATCATATGCACTCCCCCTTATTGGTAGATCATTTTTCCTTGAATCTCATGTTGATGGCCAGAAGCCCTCTTAACGGTGCCACTAACGTTGCAGGCTAGCCAATCAAGATAGTCCTAGTAAACTTCTATGCCTATAGGGAATAGAATTTTGGTCTCCAGCATCGAAATTGGTCCAACTTACCACTAGACCAAGCCCTATGTAGGCTAAATTTTGACAGTGAGAAATCACCAGAGGGAACCACTCATGTTGGAAGCTAGCAATGGGCATAAACGTGGTCACTTTTGTGCCAAATAAGAATAAAACATTAGTCCCTAGCATGGTATATGTTCTTATTGCACTAGTACAAGCCTAATCGACTCGTATTTTTATTAGTAGGAATGATAGAGATGTAATTTTTAAGGAGAATCTAGCTTTAATCTCTTGAAGAATGTTCCTGTTGATTTCCCTCTATGTGTGATATTTTCTAAACTAGCTCCTTAAATTTTGATGAGTAGAAACACTAAAGGATATATGTGATTCATGGGAATCTTGTTAAAGCTTTAAGTGAGAATGATAGCAGCTAGCTATAATTTCTTGTTTTGTATCAATAGTGAATTGAAGGAATTTGGATGCTGGGAAATTGGACTTCACCTGTTGATTTTGGAAATGCACCACTCAGGTACACAAGATGTTATGGATTCTGTAAGTTTTTTGTAAACTTCCAAAGTAAGAAGTTGGAATAAGCTAAGCAAGAATCAAGATGATAAGAGGAAGGAAAATTCAACTGGGTTTTGGCATATGTATAAATGGAGAAATCCTGTCTGGAATATGAGCGGTGTATCATTTTGTATTTGTCACAAGAAGGAAAATTCAACTAGGTTCTGGCACATGTAGAAATGAAGAAATCCTCTCTGGAATATGAGCAGTGTATCTTGTCTTGTTTTTATGATTAACCTCCATATTATCATCTAGAGGATCAATGGAAGAAGAAAGGAGTCAAAGAATAGATGCAAGGTAACAAGGTTGTTTTGGATATTTGTGTAATAAAGAAGGGAAAATGGGCACTTAAAAGGCAGCCTTGTGCTCTCAAGGAAATGAACTATTAAGAGCAAATAAACAATCTAGGTTGGAAAGAGAAAATAAACAATAAGGACACAGTTAAATCTTTGCTCCATAAATCATACTGCAATAGCTAAAATTCTAAGGATGGTTGGACAAAATTCTCATTGTAGCATCTGCTTGCCATTGAGAAGCAAGGACTGTAAGAAGATTCGTGTACAATAATTTCTTATAATTTGTGAATGCCATTGCCGAAACTGCATCTGAATTTCATGTGTGTCAGGGGAGAGTTCAGAAATTTGCTTCCTTATGCAGTTAGAGAGGAAAATGCTAAGGCTTGCTAAAATCAACGATATGCCCGCTGCACAGTGGAAACTAGATAGAGACAGTTACTATTTAACTTTCAAGAAATTATGCTTGACTAGCTGAAAAGTATTGAATTTTTTTTCTCATGACCTTGAGTACAAAGTCTCATAATCAACTGGATGAAAAATCAAGTCTATCTTTCAAATGTTTGAACCAGAACTATATAACTGATATTACAACAATAAAAGAAATAATTCCAGTCTATAGAAAGGTAGCATAGTAGCAACATACTTGAATTTTTGGGGTGCTTCAAACAATCTTGTCCTGAAGATAGGATTCCAGGTTGTTTGCAGTTTTTAATTGGCAAAGTTGGCTTTAATTTTGGAACTTTGTCGGCTCTTCTACAAGTATCATTTTGCACCAATTCTTCGCTAGGTCTTTTTCTTGGACTCACTAAAAGAGTTTCATTTTACGCATACTTTGTATGATTAAACCTTCAATAGAACATTGGTTTGCCATACAAACTTTCTTAGAGAGAAACTGGCAACTCGGAGCAGGTTACAAGACCTCCTTCTATAATGGACAGAGGTGACCCCAGAATGTGGCAACAGTTTTCCACTTCAGCCGTTGTAAAAGAAAACAAAGAGCTTCTCTCTGTAACTTCTAAGGCCTACTTGGATGGCCTATTTTGGCCAAAACAGCAAAAAAGTACCTCTACGTTGTTATCTTGTGAAGGATAACGTTTCCCTCCATTAGTAACTTTTTCTATAGTCCCTGCTTCTTGATCCATTAGTTTTGACTTATCCATACACTAAAGAGAATTAAAGATTGTATTCTATTGCACAAAGATGATCTGAAAGGGAAAACCTATTAAAGCATAGTATTTCAGTTGACGTATCAAATTCTCGGTTGCATACAAACAGAAACTGCTTGTTCCATACAAATAGAAACCACTTGAAGATATCTATGGACCACCTGAACATCATAAATGTTCAGTCTCGTAACTCTTAAGTAAATCTGTAAAGAATGTGACATTAGCCTTCTTGGCTTAGTGAAAGCCCTAATGTTCTATCCTATTTGACAGTCTTAAAAATCTCACAAAAACCTGTAAAGATTTTGGCATTCTGTATGCCCAGCCTCTAAAATCCCTAACTTTCTATCTTCCTCTGTGTAATTTGAATAGAATACCGTCAAATACCAGAATAATCAATGTCCATTCTCCCAAAACTTTGAAATGTGCAGAACAGAAAGAGAAATCATTCAATCAAACTACTCGAAATGTATCAGAATCCCCATCTTTAACTCAATGAATTTATTCGCAAACTATGTTGTATTTTTAAACAAATTTTTTAGCACAACCTCCTCTAGTCCATTTATATAGAGCCTTAGCTTATGAAATATTGTCTCTAAGCCAAAATAGGGTTAAATTGTTCCATTGAAAGCTTAGAATAATTGAACTGAAAAAACCAAAGAACCATTGTAGATACTTTAATCAACTTGTTTTTTTCTAATTCTGCCGCTTCAAACAGTGTTTTGAGCAAGACCTATTTCGACAAATTTAGTTCAGAGAATACAGTGGCTTATTTAATGAATTTTCTCCAAGATCGAGCATACAGGATTCGTGACAGCCACAAGAAAAATGATGAGATTTTGCAATTTAAGCATTCTCTTGCAGAAAAATACCTTTCTGAACTCGTTTTGACGGTGAACAAACACAAATGATCTATTGGAAGTCATGCATGAAGGGATCTGGGGGCTCGGGGATTTATCCCAGAGCGATTGCAAACCAGGATTGTAGAAAAACAAGCTCCTGAGCTCGTTTCAGTGCGTGAGCTCGTTTCAGGCCAGAGAGAGGGATAATGCAAAAGAGAGCTCCTGAGCTCGGCGTGAGCTCGTTTCAGGCCAGGGAGAGGGATAATGCAATGGCGGCAAAATACAGAGGCATTAAATGTAAAGGCGCCATATATTTGTATTTGAGTTAAATGATTTCAAAGAATTTGGAATAGTTTAATATTTTTTTTTAAATTGGAAAAATAAATGGAATGAATCGATATATAAATAAATTATAAATTAAGTAATTATTCATTATTAAAGTGGGATTTTATATAAATTATTTATTTATTAAAGTTAATTTTTAATTTTTAATAATATATTTGTATTAAAGAAAAGTATTTAAATTGATGTTGTATTAAGATTTTTGTTAATTTTTCTATATTATATTCTAATTTACTTTAAATTTGTTTTAAATATGTTTTTACCTTTATATATGGAGGTTATTTATTTGCATATTTAAAGTTTTGTTGTAGTTTTTTTTCCAAAAAAAATGACTATTGTGATTGTGATGGTGAGAAGGTATTCTATAAATAGCGTTAAGGATTATTTAGAATAAATAGGAGATTCTTTCTCATTATCTAAGACTAATCTTTGAGAGAATGGATATAAATTCCCTAATTATCACATAAACAATAGGTTAATCTTGCATTTATTGCTTTCTCTCCATGGAGTTTCGCTAAACAAAGGGAATACCTCCTCTTGTGTGAATTTGATTCTCTCCACCTCTTAAATGATTTTCAAACATTAATAATTAAATTTTAATTACTTTAAAGATGTAGTCTTGTCGAATATACCAAAAACATAGTAGGATTCTTTCATTGTGGACAAAATCAAGTACATGTCTGAGGGAATTATTCCTCTATGGATGGTTAACAAGTTCATCAATAACTACAAGCAAATGCTTCAATCTATATATTTAATGATCTTTAGTCATCATCTAAAGAGTTCAAGAATCAAATAAATTCCAACCTAAGTTCTAAGTATATGGTAAGCTTGTACTTAGAGGTTCTATTATTGTAAAAATTGACAACTATGGAAATTGTGGCAAGGTATTGGAGGAGGGACTGTCATTTTGGGGCAGAGCTAGCCTCTTTTTAAATGATAGTTTCCAAAATTGGATCCATCTTCAATGTATGTACGTTGTCTAGCTTTGAGTTTGGTTTCCCTTTCATCCTAGAGATCAAAGAAATACATGCAATGTATTATGACTTTCTTAGCCGTTTAAGTTAGTCATTTTTAGTTTGGTCACTTAAAATTTCTCAAATTTAGTATTAATTTAGCAGGTGAACTTTTACAACTTGTAATTGTAAGAACATTAGATGAGGTGATCCTCTAACTCAATGTTGTGTATATGGAAAATCTAGAAGATGTTATTGAGAAGAGGAATATCATGATGTCATTGGTTTCAACTAGACACTAATGTAAACCCACTTTGAAACCACCATGGGGGATCTGAAGGGCAACATCTAGTGCTCTTGTGTGTATAGGGGTTCAAAATTAAGGCCCCCTCTTATTTGCATGAAGTGTTCCTAGTACAAATCCATCTTAGAGTCAAGGACATGAAAATATGAAGTCCAAGTACTAAATTTATTGTTTATAAATAACCTCTTTAACAAATTGACACAAACGTATAATGATGTCATTTACATTGGAGGTGTATGTCACCTGAATTGTGTTACAACTTTAATCTCTCCCCCATAAAAAGGTGTCATGCTCCCTTGTGATGGTGCATCAACCCTAATGGAGAACAATCTCTTGATGTAAAAGGAATTTAAACATGATGTAACTTTAATAGTTCCCTACATTCACCCCTTGGCTCACCACTCAGGGAAAATGTGAGGCTATTTCAAGAATTGATGTGGATAATATCATTTTAGTTTCTCTTATGTATAGTATTATACATTGACACAATTGTGGTTTTTTAGCAAACAAAATATTTCTATCAAGGGTTAGCTCATTGTTCATTAGGGTTGAATAGGTTGTGTCATTATGAGTGATTTATTCATTGTCAACTCCTTATGTGGGAGAACACTACAAGCTCCATGTCAACATGAAGAGTAGATATTGCGAGCAAATCTTATTGAGGTTTTTAAAATTATCCAGTTTTTCTACATTTGGTATACATGTTATAAGCACATTACCCACAAACGCACACCCTCGAGACCAATACCCAGTTCTCTAAAAATCAAATGGTACTAATATTCTTAGTTAGAGGTGAAGGATTCTCCTAAGAGGTTATTTTGTTGGTTTGAGGTGTTGTGTTTTGCCTTAGATACTAAGTGGTTAAGGGCTTCAAGAGTTAAGATTTAAGGGCCAAGGGCTTGGGGGGGAAGGGATTTAGGGGTTAAGGGCTTAATAATTAAGGGATTTAGGTGTTAGGGGCTAAGGGGTTAGGTTTTAAGGTGTTTGGGGGTTATGGATTAAGGTTTAAGGGTCATGGGTTAAGAGAATAAGGGGTTAGTGCTTAGGGGGTTCATGGATTCTAGGTTATGAGTTAATAGCTTAAGGTTTAATGCATCAAGGGGTCGGTGGCTTATGAGGTATGAGTGTACGGGTTAAGGGAGTATGGCTTCAGGGTTAAGAGATAGGGAATTTAATGGTTATGGGTTAATGACTTATTGGTTGTGATAATGAGACCCCTAATGCCCTTATCACCACTATGAGGGGTTCCCCTTTCAATTTCTCTTGTTACCTTCCCTCTAGGCCCCCTAGCCCCTATGACATTAGGTCTTAATCCCCTTTCTCATTCTCTAATGTTTGTATTATAGATCTTAGTAAACCATGCTTGGGCATCCCACTTCTACCCATCCATGCTAAATGTGTGTCCCCCAGTCCTGTTCAATACACCACAAAATACCCCTCCCACCTTTTCGATCATATCATTCAACTTATCCTAACATTATGGATGAAATTGGTGTTTATGTTGTAAAGTCAACAGAGAAAAAATATTACTTGTTTTTTCTATTGAGAAGATGTGGAAATTAATTGTCATGATTGGAATGTGCATGCATCAATCTAGATTGGCTTGTTTTTCGAGCTTAGACATGAATAATCATTTGGTCATACTCCATCCTATCGATGGAGTCTGATACCACAAAGGTATCGATGGGAAATTTGAGAGATTATTTTTAAAGCTTGTATGTTGTGGTATTTATCTCCTTCAAAATGTGTCTGAAAGATAGCTAGTCCAAAGAGTTGGGGGAATCTATGATATCTTGTAGGATGGGGTGTAGGTAGATGTTTTCTATCATGAATTATTGACCCAATTGATCATGATATTTGAATCCCCCATGATCTATAGGGATTTGACTCTTTTGATGGATGCAATTTCCAGAAGGGTAAAAAGAGCAGTGGAATCAACTCAGTTGTTGGAGCCTTAACTTTGGGTATGTCTTAATTTCTCGCTATAAGACTGGGAGAGGAAGAGTACCACACCCACTTTGCAACTAGGTGGGATAACTTGTGCAACACCATCAAATAAGTCACAAGGGCATCCAAGAGGGAGTGGAGGAATTACCAAAATCCATTATTTTGTGGTTTAGGATGAATCTTGTCTTCCAAACACTATTTTTTATCAATTTAATTGTGATCTTTGTTAGAATTTCTCGTGAAAAAAATGTGTTTTTGTTCCAATCCCACAAGATATTGCTGATTAGAATGCATGAGACACCTTTAGAATAATCTTCCATGATGTTGAGCAGCTAAGTTTTGAAATTCTATTCCAAGCTTAGATAGGACAACGAGCCTGTCATGTTCAATTTTGCAAGGGTGGTGGTGATGACCTACACTGTGTTGGGACAAGAGATAAATAAGTGTGAAGAAATATCATCATATGACTTGCATAAAGGATAGATGTTAGGGTGATTCGTAAACTATCGTGGATATTTCTCATGAACAAAATGTGTTGTTGTTCCAATCCCACCAGATATTTTTGATTAGAATGCATGGGAAACCTTTTTAATAAATCTTCCATGATGTTGTGTAACTAAGTTTTGAAATTTTCAACCAAGCTTAGATAGGACCATGAGCCTATCATGTTCAATTTTGCAAGGGTGGTATTGGTGATGACCTGCACTGTGTTGGGACAAGAGATAAATAAGTGTGAAGAAATATCATCATATTACTTGCATAAAGGATAGATGTTGGGGTGATTCATAAACTATCATGGATATTTTTCGTGAAAAAAATGTGTTGTTGTTCCAATCCCACCAGATATTGCTGATTATATGCATGGGAAATTTTTTTAATAAATCTTCCATGATGTTGTGTAACTAAGTTTTGAAATTTTCTTCCAAGCTTAGATAGGACCACAAGCCTATCATGTTCAAATTTTCAAGGGTGGTGGTGATGACCTGCACCGTGTTGGGACAAGAGATAAATAAGGGGTGATTCATAAAATATCATGGATATTTCTCGTGAACAAAATGTGTTGTTGTTCCAATCCCACTAGATATTGTCGATTAGAATGCATGGGAAACCTTTATAATAATATTCCATTATGTTGTGTAACTAAGTTTTGAAATTTTCTTCCAAGCTTAGATAGGACCACGAGCCTATCATGTTCAATTTTACAAGGGTGGTGGTGATGACCTGCACTGTGTTTGGACAACTAGAGATAAATAAGTGTGAAGAAATATCATCATATGACTTGCATAAAGGATAGATGTTGGGGTGATTCATAAACTATCATGGATATTCCACTAGACAGTTCATCATAACAGACTAGATAAAACTATATTTAAAAATGAATGAATAAGAGTTTGTGACAAGAAGTGTCAGTGAGTTTCGGATGTGCTAAGGAGGGAGTGACCAATAACCCAAGATTCTCCCCCAACTTGTCAAACTTCCCCTTTGTTGGGAGCTTTGTCAAACTATTAACCATATGCAACTTTGTTAGAATGTGGTCCAACACTACCAACTCCCTAATGAACTTGGAATCTTAGCAAAATGTATTGAATATCAATGTGTTTGAAATGGTCATGACACATTGGATTTTCATAGAGCTTGATGTAACTTTGATTCTCACAAGAGACAATATTGGGCTTCAACAACTGATTGGTTGACTCTACAATCAAGTTGAAAATCTAGATAGCTTCATAAATAAGTATATGAAACTTTCATATACTTTGCTTCAGTGGAACTTAGTGCAATTATTGCTTGCTTCTTGTTGATTTGATGAAAATGATTTATAAAATGATAATAATGATGTTTAAAATGAGCCTTATGATGGTCTAATTATACACATTGATTGTTCACGAGGTGTAGGGGTATGTTTATAACATCACTGCCCTTGAAAGCTTTGTCTTGAAAGCACATTAATTATAATTTTCTTTAGTTAAGCACATTTTTGTGGTGGAATGAAGTTTATCAGATATCTATTTATACTTTGTAGAGGTTTGACTTTGTTTGTCCTTTGAGTTTTGGTGAGGTTTCTTTGCATTTTTTGCACCATAGTCTAAAGTCTTTTGACCTGATTATTTAACATGATAGCTTTATGCTTATTGGCAATATATTTGAAATACCTGCATGATCAAGAAACTATTATGGTTAATTAAATTACTAATTAGGTACTACAGAAAGAGGATGATGCTGAGAGGGATTGCCTAGGTGACTCTGGGAGCAACCCGGAGGTGGTCAGACAAAGCACTTCTAAGTTACAAATCTGAAGAGAAAAAACTGGTGATATATATGTGGTTGCTCAACCTAGGTTGTATGGAAAATCTTGGCAGAGAGTGTTTACCTTTCCGTGTCTTCACGAAAGTAGGTTGTCTGGTCACAGAATAAGATCACTACATGTAGGTGATGGTTCTATAGTAAGTTCTCAGCCTTATCTTCAAAATCGCTAACAGAGAGGATCAGGTTTGAATACAGGATATAATTTGATGAATTTGAAGATTTAGAGTTAAAGAAAAAATTGTGGTGATGTTTCGATGGGTGCTAATTTGTAGGGTTTTCCATTTTTATAATTTTATTTGTTGTGCTTTCTACCATGCTACCTAGTTGCTTTCTTGTTGCCCTAGAATTTTAACTTTTTCGATGTTTATCTCTCTATTTTTTCTTGCCCCATTTGAAATGTCATCCTTATTTGGTAGGTGTTTTCTTCAATATAGTGTGAATATTTTTCCATCACACAACTTCTGTGGCATTTGTCTACGCAAATAGCTTGTAAGGCTCATTCTTCAGGGTATTTGATGAAATAAAATGATAATCGACAATCACCAACTAATGGTACCTGCAAATATTTACTCTAACAATTCTATAGTTTTCCTGTACCAACAATTATACAACATTGTAACCTCATGAACTAGTCTCCTCTATTCTCTTAGCTGATGTTATAAGCACTTATTGTTGTAGCCAAAGCTTTTACTCTCTAGTCCCATTGAGCTATTTCAGTTATTTGTGGACATTGATCTATTTTCATTTCATTTCTTCAATTTTTTCTGAATGTTATGTGTTACCTTTGGCCAGTGCCTTATTTCTTACCTATGCTTTTTCTGCATAAGCATTCCAGCCAGATAGAGCAGCAGGGGTAGCAGGAGCCACTCAGTCCAGCCAAAGCCCACCAGGGGCAGCGCAGAGGTAGCAAGAGCCACGCAGGGCTGACGCAGGCCCAGTTAGGGTGGCACAGGGGCAATGTAAGCCCTTTAGGTGTGACATAGGCCCTTACTGAGCAGCGCAGAGGCCGAAACAGACCAGTCAGGCTGACGTAGAGGGATTCAGAGCAACGTATTACTGCCATTTTTATTTCTTTGTTGGGTGAACCAGTTTTGGTGCCCAAGATTGTTGTACTTAGATTATGCATAGTAATGAAAACCCTCCAGAGCTAGCTCCACTGGTTTTCCCGCATTGGGTTTTTTCCAGGGACATTTGTCCAGAAAATCCGCGTGTCAATTTGTCTATGAGCATGTTATTCAATATTTGATCTGTATGTGTAGGTTGCTAGTTGTATTTACTATTTACTTCGCTAATTTATTGAATATTTCAGAAATTAACTTGTAACTTAATTCAAGTAGGAGAATTAAATCAAGATACTACAGTAGGGTTTCTTAGATTAAGAAATTTTCACATTCCCTAGGTCTAGCCCCATTAGGTCACCTAGGGCAACAATTTCCCAGGAATATATCTAGAGGAAAACTTCTATATCCTAGAGGCAGCTGCGTTGTTGGGTGCCCTCACTCTCCTCAGAACTTGGGCCAATTCTGACAGTGGAATCTTCGGATACCTCAAGCCCTAGCTCTAGGATCAAGTTTTGCCTAGGTGTTCCCAAGGATAGAACCTAGTAGGATCAATTTGACCTATCGAAGTAAAAACTCTTGTCTGATCCTTTCCCCTCACCTTGTCCAGGATAGGAACATCATTGGTTGCTAAATTCCATCCCCGAACCTGGGCTGGGTCCACTTGGCCCCGTGTGGTCCCATTTGGTGTCAAAGGCATTTCATCAAGGACCATTTGGGAATCCAAGTTCCCAAAGGACTTTAGGGATTGATAACTTCCTTCATAAGTCTTTTTCTTCTCCCTCAACCCTTGAATCCCCCTCCTCTCTCCCTAGAAGATAAATTCCCTTGCTTAAAAGGAAAGCAAGTCCCACTCTTTATTTTATCTTAGGGAAATGGTTTTGAGGGTCACTTCCCACCTATTCATTGACCTATACTCTACAAATGACTTTCTAAACTATGGGACTCCACCCATCGGTGAAAGTTCGTGAAGAGCAAGGAGCCTTAGCTGTGGTGACAATGGGCTAAGCCTCCATCGTTTCCCTTGTCCTAGCAGTTTCCCTCTTAGGAACCCCTTTTAGGTCCACTACTAGTTTGAGTGGTAACAAGTTGTTCACAATTCCATTTGTGAACAACTCTTTGGTATGCCCACTTTTTCCATACTACAGCTCCAAGATGAGAAGTCCAGGGCTATGGAGGCAACCCTTCTTCTCTCTGAATCAATCCTCTACAATATAGTGAACTAGGGCTAGTTGGTTGGCCCACTTGACTGTTACTTTAGTCCTTCAAAGTCTGCACATCCTTAGGCCCTATACACCTACCCTTCTACCAATTTTGTTGTCCTTCACTAGAACAAGAGTCAGGGCTCTTCTTTGACAATAACCTAACAACCCTCCAACTGTACTTGGACTACCATCAATCTGCCCAACCACAGTCAATTCTTTTTACTAATCTAGGGCCCACAATATTGTCTTCATCTAGGGCTCTTCAAATCTGCCACCTAACAATGGTTTGAGTCCTCTCAAGATCACTGTTCTTGTGTATCGACAATTTGATCTAATTTTTTGTCCAATCTATGAACAAATATGAACTACTCCTCTTATCATACTTCTAACAATCTATAGATGACTAAACTAGGGTCACAAATCAGCCACTAACAGTCCATTTACTAATTTTTCATAGGTTTCTTCAGATCTTTGTCTAAAACTATATGGAAAGTACACCAAAATAAACTTCTCTACATGTCAATCCATTCTTCATGTGGCACATTTCTTCTGCATGCTCAATCTTCTGCTCAGGTTCCACCCTCCTTTGGATCTAATGTCTCCACACATACTAAATTTTAAAACCATCTTCCAGATCTGCGGTCTTTATTGCAGAAATAAGCCTCACTCTAAGGGTCACAACCCGTCTTCTTCTACGCAAATTTGTCACAGTCTTAAGGGCATACCTTATGAACTAAACATTCTAGGAAAATGTCCTAACTAGGGCATTATACTTATGTACTTCTAATTGTTGTAGAACAAACCCTATTCACACATAGAAAAAACACGACTTTTGCCTCCATAAGAGACTCGACCTAGCTCATATGGATCCATATATTCTGGGCATTTCTTTGACTGAATCTTGACATGAACTTCAGATCTCAATGTCAACCCTCAAACTAGGGTTAACTCAATCAATATTATGCCTATGTCGACTTATGTTATGGCTCTAAATTACAATGCAAGCCCTCCTCCATTTATGTTGGTCTTTATCATAGACCTTGCAGCCTACTAACCACCACAAGGTAAGATGGTATCAACCCTCTCTTATATTTCATGTAGAAAATCTAACCAACGGGATTCAATCTGATCTTGTAATGTACTAGAACAAGATACTGAATCCTTCCTACAATTTTTGGAAACAAAACATGATCGCACAATCACATATAAGTAAGAGAAACAAGTTATCAAATGCACAACACAAGATGTATCTGGGGAAGCAACTGCTCAAAACCCTCTATCTCTATTTTGTATTAATTCAAGGAATCATGAAAAAATACAGTGCTTAATCTCTCTTGAGATTCTCTAGCACTCTGCCAATTGTCTCCTGCTGATCTAGGCAAAATCGGTCTAATACTTAGCCAATTATCATCGTTCCTTCAGCCTGCCTTGCTCACGCAATTCTTATGGAATTATCTCCATATTAATTAGGAAAATCAACCTTCCTTGATTGCGCAATCCATCATGGAATCCCAATGACTTTATAATTGCACATGGAAAAATTTCTATAAATACAACTGATAGTTATGTTCCTTTGAACTATGTTACAATAAGGATGAAGGGTTTTTTTATTATTTAAAAATAAGATAAAACCCTAAACAACCAAAACCCTAACTTGAGGAAATGTAACACCAAGAGTTTATGGGCTCCGTTGGGGTTAGTTGGGCAGTCAACTTCCTGGGGTCGTAACTTGGTCATATTATATTCGTTTGACGCACATGATACCTCGTTAGAAAGATCTCTCCGAGGACTACAACTGCTAATGTGATTTCTATGAAGTCATGAAACCTTTCATGCCCAAAAAACATCGTTTGGGGCCTCAAAACGGCTCCGGAAGTTCAGGACCCGAAAAACTGACAAAGTAAATTGTGCTATAATTAAGGAAACTGAAAAACTGAAAGATACAATGGTGAGGGCCCAAGTGGAATAGGCGGGTGGCCACCAATATCCACCTCGAACACCTTAAATATAATTTCTTGAGCTAACTCAATCATCATGACTTAGTTAACTGACACAAGTTGTTATGAGACAAAATTACAATTTATTGTCCAATTTATTTTAAGGGAAAAACAAATTAGACACCTCACATTCTTCACTCCTGGTACATCAAAATTCCTCACCAGTGTGGGTGCATTTTTTTTGTCCTTTCTAGTTGCCAATTTCACTGTTTCTTGTTGCAAATTTCAACACTCCCTCTCAACAAGAAAGGAATTCAATCTATCCCCATCCGGCACCTTTGGAATGTTCTGCATGCTACACTTCTGTAGTGTTTTTTACACCTACAAATCCTGAAACTGAATAGCCTCCAAACAATTGAATCAGTATAATGCATCTGTCATTAGAGTCTTCTGACTGCTGCTAGCTACTACACCTGTCTAGTACTAGATTCTCTGCGCTACTGCTGACATCTGCATCCGTGCCCTTTGAACTGTTGCTAACTCTGATTTGTGCTCCAGTATTTAACATCTATCACTCTGATTTTTGTCTTGTTGACATCTAACTACATCAATCTAATTGATCCTTCCTACTACTGTTGTACTGTGGGCTCCTCGTAGCCGAGTTCGATCCATGAGACACGCCATCTCAATGGACCTTGCCCAAATTTCTTATCTTGGGATTATGTCTACACATCACCCCACCATACACCTCGAGGTATGGTTGCTCCCTCTTCCCATCTGGCTCGAAATTTCCTGCTCATGGAGGTATCTGCTTGAGTGGATGCTTCCATTCGGTCTCCTCTCTGCTTCTCATGAGGATGCATGTTGAGAGGTAATTTATGCTCCCTCTAAACCACCAAGTCTCTAACTTCTGCCTTTCTCCTAAAATATTTGCATGCATCTGGTACCTCAAGTACATATAGGTTCTTAACTCGCGCATTGTCCCGACGTTACAAAAAGTTTCTAAAAAAGAGTTGATTTTAAATCGATGATATCTCCCTCATCCGAGCTCCGATTCAACTGATTTTTTTTTTCCATTTGGGTAGATTTTCACAAGGAATCCAAATATTATATTTGTTTTTGAAAATTTTCCACCAATATATTTAGATATTCTCTGCAAACTCACTGCCCAAAAATTTCCTGCTCTGATACCATGTAGAAAATCTAACCAACGAGATTCAATCTGATCTTGTAATATACTAAAACAAGATATTGAATCCTTCCTACAATTTGCGAAAACAAAACACGATTGCACAATCACATATAAGTAAGATAAATAAATTACCAATTGCACAACAACATGATGTATTTGGGGAAAGAAACTGCTCAAAACCCCTCTATCTCTATTGTGTATTAAGTCGAGGAATCATGAAACAATACATTAATGCTTATTCTCTCATGAGATTCTCCAGCACTCTGTCAATTGTCTCCCGTTGATCTAGGCAAACTCGGTCTAGTACTTAGCCAATTCTTATCCTTACTTCAGCCTGCCTTGCTCATGCAATTCCTAGGGAATTAAATCCTTATTAATTAGGAAAATCAGTCTTCCTTGATTGCGCAATCCATCATGGCATCCCAATGACTTTATAATTGCACATGGGAAATTTTCTCTGAATACAACTGATAGTTATGTTCCCTTTAACCTCTATCTCAGCTAGGTATTCCTCGAAAATGACATGCATGCAACTATTAATAGTGAATTTTCAGTTATATGATTGATCACTCATTGTGAATTAAATCTAATTTAATTCACTGGACCTCTCACTTGCTCATCACTCAGTTAGAACTAGTTAAACTAATTTTAACTCATTTAATTAAGTTAATTACACTTGCACCCCACTAATGCATCAACTTCAACTGGACCCCAAAAATATTAGAATCCCTCTAGATGCCTCATCTTAGACCCTCAAGTACTTGAATTTCTTGAGCTAACTTGGTCATCATGACTTAATTAACCGACACAAGTTGTTATGAGATGAAATTACAATTTATTGTCCAATTTACTTAAGGGAAAAATAAATTAGATGCCCCACATTCCTCACTCTTGGTGCATCAAAATTCCTCACCAGTATGGGTGCATTTTTTTTTTTGTCCTTTCTGGTTTCCAATATCACTGTTTCTTGTTGCAAATTTCAACATTTCAGAATTTGATGCGGCCTTCACACAAAGACACCATTAAAATCACATGCCAAGATTCTCATGAGAAACCTCTCTTATGCTCGATCTGCTAGAAGAGAACCAACAATATGCCATCCTACTTCCTAGCACAAACCGACCATTAAGGTATGCAACATTCTTTTGAAACCTCACATGATGATCTTGCTCTTGGAGGATGATCATGACCTCCCTTTAGCAAGTAACCTTACTTGGCCCTCGTACTCGACCTACTTTAGGGCTACATCTCTCTTCACCCCCTTGATGTGCCAGATAGTGGGAATACATGTCAAACATGTTAATATGTGCCAAGTGATAAGGCATGCCAAGATGTGAAAGGGTGTGTCAATGCGTGTCAGGGTCTGTCAAGACAACAAAAGGGAGAAAAAAGTTAAACTACAAGGAAATGAACACATAAGAGGTCTAATAAGTCATCAATTTACCTTTTCCAAGAGGGGCATGCTAGGCACACCAACACTAGGGGGAAATAGGTGCCAAGTGAAAAGTCTTAGTGCATTCTAAGTGCCAAGTATTCCTTTGTTGCTTCTCATCTACTTTCCAAAAATTGATCATCACAAATAAATTTAATATCAAACCATGCCAAATCATACCAAGGCATCTCAACGTATTCCAATCATGCTAAGACTTTTCAAGTGCCAATATGTGTCACGGACTAGTGTTATGCATGTTATGAAGTGGAAGGGAATGTTGAAGAGTTCTAAGGTGTGCTAGAGAGTGATAATGCATGTTGATGAGTGTTAAGGATTACTAGGAAAAAACATTAAGGGAGCACTAGGTAAAAATTCATGGAAGTTAATTAATATGAGGAACTTGTGCCAAAGACTAGTGTTAATGAGTGTTAGTTGTCATGCCAAGGAAGGAGTGACAAGGTATGCTAAGCATTGGTAAGACATTCTAGGGAATATCAAGGCATGTCAAGAATTCCCAAAGTGTGCTTGGGAGTTCCAAGGTGTGCTAATTATATCATGTGAAAATTAATAGTGCCAAGATATTGTTGGGAAAAATACTGAGAGGGGGGGTGAATCAGTATTTACTGCATATTCAAACTTTTTACTTTTTCATTCCTTTAAAACCCATACGCTACTTTGCTGAAGCCAACTAGCGTATACACGCGGATATCCTTCATAAAACTCGCGTATACACAGAGATCTAATTATGCCATTAGTTCTTCAATTATATCATTCCATCATTCATTCATTAGATGTTCTATAAACAGTAAACATGTGCAGTAAGAACAGAATAAACCATCACACAAAGCATCACACATGAACACCGGGATTTTTAGGTGGAAACCCAAGTCGGGAGAAAACCACCGCTGCAGTTGCTCAGCCTTCAATATTTTATTATAGAGAAAACATATTACAACATATGTGCTGGTGCAGACTCTACCAGCACGCAGGCACCCACCTGCGCTCGTTTACCAGCCTCTCCTGGAAGGGAGCTCCAACCCCCTGACTCGTTTACCAGCCTCTCCTGGAAGGGAGCTACGACCCCCCGATCTCGTTTACCAGCCTCACCTGGAAGGGAGCTACAACCCCCTGACTGAAGGCTACAACCTTCAGCACCACCTTTGGACCACGTTTCATCAATTTTCACACTGGACCCTTTCCATACCTTTTTTAAGCACAAACATACATCACCAACAGATACTTATCAACACAGACGTACAGCGTAAACACAAATGGTATCATCGCACGTATATTTCATACCCTTTTATTTTGGGAAACCCTAGTTTGCATACGCGCTTTCCCTTTCTCTCGATGTCGCGTATATACGCTTTCCTTCCATAAACCTGCGTATACTTTTCCGCACAAATTACAAAAGCTAATTTTATTGCGCATACGCGTTTCTTCAAAGAAAGTCACAGATATACACGTTTCCTCTTCGGCGAAGTAGCGTATAGATCTTCGACCATCATAGAGCAGCATACTTCTTCAGATCAGACATTCAGTTCAGATTTACCCTTTTACTTCAGACATATGTTCGCCTCATTTCAGATCTAAGCCTTCCATAAACAGATCTAGTAGATACACGTGCATTTCAGATCTAGAAATCCCGCTTCATCATTTCTTCATAGGTGCATCATAGATTCAGATCTATCATCAAGTGTAACCCTTTCCATTCAGATCTACTTCAGAGAGAAGTATTCATTCAAGCTCAGACATCTTGCACCCACACTCATGATTTGCATAATGAATTTCATCTCTTTATATAGGTTTATCTTTTTTCAATACCATGAGCCCCTTTTTCAATACCATGGGCCAAAACAATACCATGAGCCCAAAACTACCTGGACGGGGTCAATTAGGCGGATCATTACCCAATACAATGGGTCAATACCATGGTGGTTACCCCTGGTTTTGCACTTTTTGAGCGCTTTAGCCCATACGCGACTTGGCACGTTCTTTTCCACGTGCATACGCGACTTCCCCTAGGCCAATCCGCGTATACCAAGAGACATACTCTTTTTCATCATAGATTTAGCACTTGCTGACTTCTTTTCTTCACTGCCTTCTGTACACACTGCAGATACATCAGATTTACTTCATCAAGAACATATTCTATCAAGCACAACTTCATCAAGCAAGTTGCCATCTTCTTCATCAAGTGAGTTTCCTTTCAAGGACAACACTTAGCATCATATTGCTAACTAACATCATATCACATCATATTTACATCGTTTACCAAGTCCATCAAGTCAAGCATAACTTCATCAGGTGTATTTCCATCAAGGACAACACATGTCAACTGTCACATGTCTTCATCTTCATTCAGTGGGTTGCCATCAAGGACAACACTCTGCATCATATTTCCAACAATCTCCCCCTTTGGACTTGATGGCAACCACGATGGTGTTTGGTTACCACAACAGATAGGTACATTAAGAATACAATGACACCATGTCACTCTCTCCATTTTTGACACCATTCTTTTTCTTCATTCAAACACCATGTCACTCTCCCCCTTTGACATCAAGGGCAAAGGGCGGATCAAAAACCAACATACTCTCCCCCTTTTCTCCTCATGTGGAAGAAGCGTTTTGCAGATCTGATATATACTGAAGTGACCAAGCTCCCCCTGAGTTCATGCTGAATCTTCAAACATATTTTTCAATGAAGTACATGACTCTATGAACTTCCTATCACCAAGACTCATACTTACATCAAATATCCAACCAAGTGGATTTACATATGAGACTCAACTACCCAACCAAGTGGGTTTACAAAATTTGACAAGTCCTTACATGACTGAATATTACAATTTTACATCATGGGTCTCAACAAGACCTTTTCAACAAATTACAAAAATGACCATTGAAGACCAACACCAGAAAGTCCTCAAGAAAGAGAACATATTTCAGAACCACCATAATGCCAACAATGTATTGTATTCAGCAATGTCACTGCTCCCCCTGAATCTGTGCATCCAAGCATCCTTTTCATATGACTAAGGCTCCCCCTTAGTTTGTGCATCCTGAACACTTTCACCAACAAATCATCAAGGCATCTTTATCAAAATATGAGAAATAGAATTATGAGAACTGGAACACCACCAGAGATACCAAACAGTATCAAAGATACCAAATAGCACTGCAGCTGTGCTGAGGAGAGCTGACTCCAAGCAAAAATTGTCAGCAATCAGACATACGCGGTTTTCTGTGCAGGAACTCGCGTATATACGCGACTGTGTTTCAGGAAACCCACGTATCCACTACCATCTTCTATATTTTGACCAGATCTAATCCTCTTTGAGGAAAAGACAGTGTTCAGCTTCTTTCTAAGATATTTGACTGCTTCCCTGGACTACAGATAGAACAGAGTAGTTGTGTCTTCAAGCGTCATCCAATGGTGGTAGCATAAGCGCATTAGTAACCAAGTCTTCATATTCCGTGCAGCATCAATACATTCTTTCCAAAAGAGATTATCATACCAGAACAACATCTTCAAATATGTGTCAAGCAATCATCCATGTGGTCCAATATCACCATGATCTTCAAGATTTAACATGAAGTAACATATGTAGGCAAACAATCTCAACCGTAGTAACCAACTCTGCATGATCTATTCTTATTTCTGAATCAAACGACATCCAACTCATCCATGTGTGAGCACAAAAGATACTTATCAGCAACCAGGCCTCAAAATCTCATCATAATAATCCATGTACCAAGTCATCATCATTTGAGCATGAGTATCACAAAGACCAAAGAATAAGCAATCATATTCCCAACAATGCAATCATTAGTATTCAACCTGTTGCTCCCCCTAAACCCGTGCTCTTCCTTAACTTGTGCAATCTGAAACACCTTCAACAGTAAGTTATTAGCAACAATCTCTGCATGATCTGTCCTCATTTCTGAATTATAAGACTTTCATCTCAACAACGAATGCTCTTCATCATAAAGCAACCAGGCTTCATCCATAATTTTCAACACCAGAACCCATGTATCATTTCATTATCATGAGTATAACCAGAATAATGCTAACAGTGCAATCATCAGCAGTCAGACTGATGCTCCCCCTGGACCTCTGCTCCAGATCTTCAGCTATCAGATAAATTTTCTCATTATCAATGCATACGCGGCTGTGTCAGCTGGAACTCGCGTGTATACGCGACTTTGTTTCATAGAACCCGCGTATGGAAAGTGAAATATAGAAAATTTCACACCTTCATCTCCTCCTACAAATTTACCTTCTGTTCCTGTCTTTTCTTCACACCAGATGCTCTGTCAGAGATACATATAACCAGAATAATCAAACCAACCATGAGAGACATCATACATTGCTCCCCTTGTGACGATACATTACTAGATCTCATAATGTATCTCACATCATTCTTGCAGTCAATCAGAGAAGTAAGCTTCAGAAGCGGATGACTGCAGTAGGGTCAGAATTCCCTACGTTTCTGATCGGTCCTCCATCTTTTTCCAGATTTCTTTGAACTTTCTATTTGTGTGCTGGAAGTTATCCAATTTCTCATGTCTGTTCAACCTACATTCCTTTTCTACATGTCCATACTTGTTACAAGAATAACACCTCATGTGACCAGAGAAATAAGCATAAGAATCATAATGAGTATTTCTAATCTTCCTCCTTTTACAATCAGCTGCTTTATGTCCATACATGTTACATGAGAAACAATATCCCCTAAAGAAACTAGAGTACCTTTTTGAGTAGAACTTGTTTGTTTGTGGCTGAAATGATCTTCTCCTGCAATTTGCTGCAACATGCCCATAATTATGACATTTGAAACATTCAATGTTCTTGAATGAATTCATGATTGTTGGTTGATCTTTTATTTCTTTCAACACTTCAGGTTTTGCATTGACATCCTCTTAATTTTTAGCACTTCCTTGTGAGCTAGATTCACCTTTAATAGTTTCATGGAAACCAAGACCAAGTTTGATAGCAGGAGACCTTTGATTACTTAAAATATTGTCCAAAGTGTTAGTACTATCTTGAAACCTCAAAATTTTAACCTTTTCTTCTAATTTACCTTTGAGAATGTTTACCTCAACCTCCAAGGCTTGACATTGCTTTGTCATGCTTTCTTCTTTCCTTCTTCCATCTTCTACATGATCCTTCAGATTTAGGATCTCTTCTTTCAACCAATTTTCGTTTTCTTCACATGTTTGTTCTAGCTCTTCATTCTTCTTATTTGATTTTTCCAGATCTTCTTTGAGAGATATGATTTCTGCTTCAAGGCCTTCCTTTTCAAATGATTGTAGAGGTTCCTCATTTTTCTTACCTGATGCTTCTAGATCTGCCTGTAGAGAGATGATTGCAGCTTCAAGTCCTTCATTCTTCTTGCTTGATTTTTCAAGATCTGCTTCTAGTTCTTTAATTCGATTGGATGCATAAGTATGAAACCTTTGATACTTGTCCACCTTTCCATTCAACATTTCTATTTGATCTTTCATTTGAGAGGTCATCTCTTTGTAAATAGAATCTTTCGTATCAATTTCCTTTTGTTGTTCTTCAACTTTGATCTTGATAGCTTCCACAACTTTACTATCTTCACTATTGTTTGCATGAAGAAGAGTATTACAAGTGGCCTTCTTCTTTTCCTTCTTTGCCATGAGTATTTGTAGAGCTTCGTCAGAAAATTCGGGTTCATCTTCTTCAATTTTTGCTATACATGATTTCCGAGGTATCTCCTTGTTTCGAGTAGGCTTCTTCTTTTGCTTCTTTGCCATGAGCACTTTCAGATCATGGTCAGAATATTCTTCATCTTCACTGGACACTTCATCATCATCTTCTTTTGCATAATAACTCTTTCTCTTTTCAAATTGTTTCCCTTTACCATGTTTTTCTCTATAAGGACATTTAGCAACATAGTGACCAACTTTTCCACACTCAAAACATTTGAAGGGAAGCTTACCTTTGAATCTTCCAGTACCTAGTTGGAGCTTTCTCACGAAATTCGCTTCTTCTTCATCGGATATATAGCTGGATTCTTTGACAACTTCCTTTTCCTTTCCTTTTGTAGATGCCTTAAAAGCAACTTCTCTTATTTGAGAAGGGCCTCCTTGTCTCATTTCGAAAGCAGTCAGAGTACCATGTAATTGAACAATAGTAAGAGTTTGTAGATCTTGCCTTTCTTCAATAGCTGAAACTTTAGAGTCAAATTTTGAAGTCAATGATCTTAAGACCTTTTCCACCAGAGTAGTATCAGTTATGGTTTCACCTAAATTTCTCATTCGATTTACAATATCATCCAGACGAAGAAAGAAACTGGAAACACTCTCATCACTATGCATCTTCAAATTTTCATATTCAATTCTAAGAGTTTGGAGTTTTGCACTTTTTACCTTTGTGTCTCCTTCATAGCTTAGAATGATTTTGTCCCAAATGTCCTTTGCCGAATGTAGCTGCATCACTTTAGCAAATTATGATTCAGACATGCTTCCCAATAAGACATTCACTGCTTTGGCATTGATTTCATACTTCTTTCTTTCAGCTGCATCAGTAGGAATACTTGCCGGGTATTGATAACCTTCTTCCAGGATTGCCCAGACATCTGCACCAAGACTTTGCAGATATGATTTTGTTCATACCTTCCAGAATATCAGATTGCTTCCATTGAATAGAGGTGGCTTTATAGACATTACTCCTTCTTGACCTCCCATTGCGACGGATCTCCTTTAAGCGATCAAGCTTCTGCACAAGGACCTGCTTTGATACCAATTGTTGGGAAAAATACTGAGAGGGGGGGTGAATCAGTATTTAATGCATATTCAAACTTTTTACTTTTTCATTCCTTTAAAACCCATACGCTACTTTGCTGAAGCCAACTAGCATATACACGCGGATATCCTTCATAAAACTCGCGTATACACAGAGATCTAATTAAGCCATTAGTTCTTCACTTATATCATTCCATCATTCATTCATTAGATGTTCTATAAACAGTAAACATGTGCAGTAAGAACAGAATAAACCATCACACAAAGCATCACACATGAACACCAGGATTTTTAGGTGGAAACCCAAGTCGGGAGAAAACCACCGCTGCAGTTTCTCAGCCTTCAATATTTTATTATACAGAAAACATCTTACAACATATGTGCTGGTGCAGACTCTACCAGCACGCAGGCACCCACCTGCGCTCGTTTACCAGCCTCTCCTGGAAGGGAGCTCCAACCCCCTGACTCGTTTACCAGCCTCTCCTGGAAGGGAGCTACGACCCCTCGATCTCGTTTACCAGCCTCACCTGGAAGGGAGCTACGACCCCCTGACTGAAGGCTACAACCCTCAGCACCTCTATCGACCACGTTTCATCAATTTTCACACTTGGACCTTTTCCATACTTTTAAGCACAAACATACATCACCAACAGATACTTATCAACACAGATCAGATAGCAGAAACACAGCAGAACAGATCAGATATTTCATACCCTTTGCTTCAGCAAACCCTAGTTTGCATATGCGCTTTCCTTTCTATGATGTCGCGTATATACGTGCTTCCTTCCATATAAACCTGCGTATACTTCAGTACAAATTACAAAGCTAATTTTATTGCGCATACGCGCTTTCTCTTCAGCGAAGCCGCGTATATACGCGCTTCCTCTTCGTCGAAGTAGCGTATAGATCTTCAACCATCATAGAGCAGCATACTTCTTCAGATCAGACATTCAGTTCAGATTTACCCTTTTCCTTCAGACATATGTTCGCCTCATTTCAGATCTAAGCCTTCCATAAACAGATCTAGCAAATACAGATACATTTCAGATCTAGAAATCCCGCTTCATCATTTCTTCATAGGTGCATCATAGATTCAGATCTATCATCAAACCTTTACCCTTTCCATACAGATATACTTCACAGAGAAGTATTCATTCAAGCTCAGACATCTTGCACCCTCACTAATGATTTTCATAATGAATTTCTTCTCTTTATATAGGTATATCTTTTTCAATACCACGGGCCCCTTTTTCAATACCATGAGCCAAAACAATACCATGAGCCTTCAATACCACGGGCCCCACTTTATGAGCGCTTTTGCCCATACGCGACTTGGAACGTTGTTTCCCGCGTGCATACGCAACTTCCCTTAGACAGATCCGCGTATGCCTTGAGACATACTCTTTTCATCATAGATCTAGCACATGCTGAATTCCTTTCTTCATTCCCTTCTGTACACACTGCAGATACATCAGATTTACTTCATCAAGAACATATTCTATCAAGCACAACTTCATCAAGTAAGTTGCCATCTTTCTTCATCAAGTTGGTTGCCATTCAATGACAACACTTAGCATCATGTTGCTAACTAACATCATTTCACATCAGATTTACATCGTTTACCAAGTCCATCAAGTCAAGAGTAACTTCATCAGGTGTATTGCCATCAAGGACAACACATGCCAACAATCTCATGTCTTCATCTACATTCAGTGGGTTGCCATCAAGGACAACACTCTGCATCATATTGCCAACAGATATGTCAATACATGCTAGGTGCTAAGGATGTGGCACAGGGTGCCAGGGTATGTCAATATGTGTCAAGGAAGCAAAAGGAAGAACCAATAAGAGGGTTAGTAAGTCAAGACTTTATCTTTTTGAAAAGGGGCATGCTAGGCACACTAATAATAAGTCCCAATACATGCCAAGTGTCATTTTGTGCCAAGTGCTAATGTATGTCAATACATTAACCAAAGTGTTCCAGGGCATGCTAAGGACTATATGCAGCATGCCAACACATGCTAGGAGAGTTCCATGTTGTGCTAGCGCATGCCACCATTTGCTTGGGCGTCGGTGTCATCACAAGATGTTCTAAGTACAATGATGTTCCAAGACATGTGGGGTGCTAAGAAATGTTAGCATGTGCCAAAGATTTAATTTAAGGTGTGCCAGATTGTTGAGGATTGTTAGGTCTTTCTCATTAATAGAATTGTCAAAGCTTGATTATGTATTAAATAATATACTTCCTACACACAATAGTGGAACTTTATCTAAAGGGAATTTGCTAGATAATAAACTTAATATATATGAATCATGTGTTGACTCATAGGAAATATCTATTCGACTAGTCATTACTTGAGGGAAATGATACACACTAATTACTTCTAAAAAAATTGATTGACCCTAACCACTATGGCCTTGGACATATTATAAAAAATACTCCACAATAATGGTATTAAATCGTTATCTTTTGACAAAAAAAATAATAACAGGCACATAGTGTCATCAAAAACACATTGGAATGATCAATGATGATGGGCATTTTTTGACCGTCACCAAAAGTAACAAAAAGAGCATTGGTGAGGGTCATTAAAAGTTCGTCACTAGAAGTGTCACCAAAGAGAGAATTAGTGATGGGCCTTTAACGACCCTCACCAAAAGTGTCATTGAAAATGTCTTTAGTGACGGACCATAAAGGACCATCACTATATACACTTACAGTGATGGTATTTTAATGATCAATGATGACAGACATTTTTTGACCGTCACCAAAAGTAACAAAAAGAGCATTGGTCAGGGTAATTAAAATTTTGTCACTAGAAGTTTCACCAAAGAGAGAATTAGTGATGGGCTTTAATGACCCTCACCAAAAGTGTCATTGAAAATGTCTTTGGTGACGGACCATAAAGGACCATCACTATATACACTTACAATGACGGTTTTTTAAGGACCGTCACCATATGTGACATTGGTGACGGACCTTAAAGGTCCGTCACAAGCATGACCCTCACCAATGTGCTTTTTTCTTGTAGAGACTACTCTTCCAACTCTGTCACAACTGTGTCACATTTAGTTACAACAAATTCCATCATGCATGAGTCACCAACCAACCTTGGAATGCATAATTCCTTTGGCTAACTGGTTTGCCACATTAGTTAACTGAAATCAAGTGCTCCAAGAGAATAAGTTATTATTTATTGTCTGATTATCATTAAGGGCTAATAATAATCGACCTATTTTTAGATATGCGATCTATAAATAGACTTCGCCCATGTTCTAAAAATAGAAACTCATCTAAAGATAGAATTTTCTCAACCATCTCGAACCAGCATCCTCCTAATTTTAGAATATGCTCACCATTCTAAAAAAAGACATACACCTAAAAATAGCCTGCAGGCCCCACCTAGTGAAGGTGCTTAATATTCACTAGGATCATCATCTTGTTGAATCTCAACATGACCAACATGAGTCTGCCTCTCCTTTACTTGTGCATCATGCTTTGGGTGAGCTAGAGAACATATCCACTCCCATTGAAATTCCCCCTCCCGACGTCGAGATTACGGAGTCCTCGGCCACTATCCTCTACCTGTCATCATCTATGAGATCCACGGTGGAAGACCCCTATAGGGCTTCCCATTCTATTTCGCCTGACCTCCCTTGAGTGATCACCCTAGGTTCAACATTGGTGGATCCTTCATCTACTTGTTTTTCAGTCACCCTCCATGACAATGTGCATGTGAACCTCATTTCTCATGATGATGAGTTAGGTAGCTTCACCACGTCAGGTGATCTTTCTTCCACCAGTCACCCCATCTTCTATTGTGATGAAGACATTATGGAAGCAATCACTGCCCCTGACTTTATCTATCCCCCCTTACATCGAACCCATGCATTCAAACCACATACACCTTGTGGCCATTACATTGACACCCAATATTTGGGTAAGGGGGCACCCATATTTGAGAGTCGAGGAGGAGAAATTCTCCACAACCCTCCTTGTGCATCTGGTCGTGTCGACTCTAGTACCATTATTCTTCCCCATTTAGAAGAACCTATAGAGACCCGTATCACTTCAGATCACTCTAGGGATGATCCACCTCATCATTCCTTCATATTACATCAACAACCCAGTCCCTTCGAAATTGTTGTTGACCAACCTATGTGTTTTCTAGGTGAGCACTAGTTCATTATATCCAAATCCACTCTTTGGGATAATAACACCATGTATGCGAACCCATAAATTTAGTCCATTTTATTCATATATGTAGTACCAAAAGAGATTGGTAATCCTCCATTTCCTTTCTCTAATTGCATCTATCCATTCTTCCCTCAAAAGATAACCATAACATAAAAAAATGGTGAACCGCATCATAAAAATGGGTTTAGATTCCACTTTTCTAAATACATTTGGCATGACCATAATATGCTTGGGGGAACCTATGCCCCTCAACCATAAAAATCCAATATCTCAGCCAAAAACAACACTGAAAACCCCTTTCTTTGACATGTTGCACTTTTCAGGTCATTTTTTGGGATAGGTCACAGTTTTCTACCCAGTACATGCTACCCAGGTCATAGAAAAAACCCCAAAAAAAGTGACCTGGCATGTTTCTAGGCTCTAGGTGCCTAATATGAAACTTTAATCCACTAAATTGAAAGAGTATAGCTAGGCCTCTTACATGCAACTGACGAATCTTGATTCCAATGGTCGGTTTGTCCATTACGATCGCCGCAAGATTTAGGGCCTTTTCTCCTCTCTACATTCACCACAACCACACTTGCAAATGAATCAAATTGGAGGGAAAATGCCTTATTAAAAGAGAAACCCCAAAATTTTCTTCCGCCAGCTGCTACCAAAACGTATCTCAGTTTGAAAACTCGCGAGCATTGTTGGAAATCTCTCACCGAGCTCTCAAATCAGTATCCTTTCATTTTTGGTGATTTGATACTTCACCCGAACACATTTTTTCCAAGAAGGGTCACTTCATCGCTCCTCAAAATCAAATTTCTTCACTTGCAACAATTGTACTTGGGGCACCACTTTGCCTTCATACTTGTCCACGCCCGTGTCGATTTTCGTCTTTAGTAACCATCTTGTACTCATGTTTTTATGGTCCCCATTGGGTCTATTCTGTGTGGCAGCATCATTGAGTCGCCCTTATTTAGAGCATCCGAGTTGAGTCATTATCGCATCCATGGAGTCTGTCCCGAATCACTTTGTATCCTGATACAATCGTCCATCCTTTTTCTCTTTGTCTCTCTCTCGTGTCGCACATTTTTGCCTTCAGTCATACTATCCCCTATCCCCTCCGAAGTTGAGTCAGTAACTGACAGGTCATCCATGCCCTTTATGCTCTAACAAGGGAAGTCGTCCGCTCGCTAATTAGTACCTCCCATTCCACCATCATCCTTGGTGTGAGTTTATCAGTCTCTCTACTATTATCCTTCATGCCTTAGTTGAATATTCTTCATTGCCTCACCTATGGCGGGCCTCATTCGGTCGACATCAATTTATTAATTCCAGAAGACAGGTCTAGAGGGCGGTGTACCTTGGTTCCAACTTCCACTCTTGTTCTGTGCCTCAGATCAGGAAAAGGGACCCTTCATTTCCCTTTGACTTGATTGTTTCTCAGTTCTAGCTCCTCATGGCATGATTGAGATCCGTATACTTGATGGTTCAGTGATGTAGCATATTATACTAGTGATTCCCAGGTGTGTGCGAGATGTTTCAGACCTCATGAGGGGGTGGCCCTTCAGGTAGGACTCCACATGTGCGGATGACTTCTCTGCTATAGACTTGGATGCACCTCCATAGATTTGATGGTTCTGGCCTCAATCACTTGCAATTCCTTTTTAGTTTTCATGTGTTAGACATATTTTTAGAGCCCTTTCCTATTTTATAGGGCCTCTTTAGTTGTACTTATATCTCATGTACTTAGATATTATTTTATAAGCCCTGGTTGTTGTCCCAGGCATAGTATGTATGTGGGATACATTATCATGTTTTCTATTTGGCCCATGGTTATGCCGCCATGTACTATATAGTTTAGTCCCATGTTTGTTGGACACATCATTATTCCTTTTACTTTGTTATCTCGGTGGGCATAGGTATGCCTCCCCCACCTCATGTAGAACATAAAATCACTCATAAAATAGACTTGTCACACCTGTATGTCTCACCTCCTCACGGTATTGTCCTCTCGCGCTTCATTCTGCCTTATATTTCTCTCTCTCTGACTCCCCTTCGGTGTCTAGTGATTGTGTTCATACAACATATTTCGGTCATACGATTAGCTCCTAACGCTCGCACGTTGGGGGGGAATATATTACACCAATTTTTGGTCATCTAACCTGTTACTATTAGATGGACTAAAGTACCCATGTAAGACCAATTTTACCATAATAAAATTGCTCTCACTATGAAAAATAATTTAATAACCCATAGTTTATTAAGTTATGTATGGTCTAAATAGGAAACCCCATGAGGAATAATTGAATAAATCCTTATTTGTTTGATTTTACTCAAGGGATAATTTATTAAAACACTATTTAATTAATATTCCTCGTCATATTTAACCCAAAACATGAAAATTAATTAAATAAATCATTATTTATCTTATTATTTTCTAGGAATAATTATTTAAAACATTATTTCAATAATATTCCTTGTTAAATTTGACTAAATCATTTATAAATAATTGAATAAATCACTATTTATTTAATTATTACTTAACCACATTCTTAAAGTAATAAATAAATCATTTATTTATTTATTATTTCTAAATAAAGGGATTTGACCAAATTCAAATTATTTTTCCCTCTAACAAATATAATAAAATATTTCATAAAATTTGGATCATAGATTTGTTTAATAATATTTTAATTATGCACCAATATTTAGACTAATTCAATATTTTCTTATAAATAGAACGGTTTTTCCATTCATTCACTACCTTTTGTTGCCTAAAGATCACTCTTGATCTATACTTTTGGTTTAACTTTTATCCTCCCATCATTGTCATATTTTTATATTTTTTGCTTGTGAGCTCCCTTTCAGTTCCATTTTGTTTGCGTTTTCTGTACCATCAAGAGAGAGAGATCTTAGATATAAAGCGTTGAGGACATACAAGAACCCATCCCATTGAGGGGGACTGGTAACATCTTTAACATCTTTCTATGTTCTCTTCCCAAGTGTCATAATACAAAAAAATTCTTTAAAAATTCCTGTCTTGTTCATTAGATGCATGGAGAAACTCTCGCTCATTTTTTTTTGTTTAATGTCTTGAACTGCATAGATCTGGAATTTTGTAACATTTATTCTGATCAATAACTAAAAATCTAAGGAAATTGACAACCATAATTGATGTTAGGGTTTTTTTTTATGCACAACTAAAGTGAGTTTTTTTCGTACGCTTGCGACTAGAATTCACACTAACATAGGTCTATATGAAATAGGTGGGTGGCCACCAATATCCACCTGGATCATATGTTCTTCATACTCAATTGAAATTAAAAGTACCCAGATGAAAATAGTTAGAAATCATCAAGAAAAATAAGTTATTAAGCACAAAAGCACCCAAAATTGTCCTTTCTTCACGCACATAGAAAATTCATATCACTCAAAAACTGATATTGACATCAACGAATATTACAGGACAACAAAAAATGCCATGAATTTAAAGGAAAATTTCCCGTGAAAATATAGAAGGTTGGCATTACCAATTACTATGTACACAATTTCTTAAGGGATCCGATCCTTGTACACCATAATTTTCCAAAGCACGTTAACATAAGGATCCAACAATGATCTCAAATTGGAATAAAATTTGATAGCTATAATTTTGGGCCTATCTAAAATTGAGATTGTGGGTAATGTTAGAGAATCAGAAAGGAAAAATTATTTTCTTTACGTTGATAATTACTTGTTATATTATTATGTTCTTATTAACTTTCTTGTGTTTTTATTTTATTTTAATTCATCAAGCAATTACCAAAACAATAACATGAAGATAAAAGGCACTAGATGTAGGTGGACAACCAGGGAAAAACCTCGTCAACAACTCTTCCTTCAACAGTTTCATGAGATAATCCAAGACTCTTTGATCTAGACACAAACTTTCTCCAATCACCAGTCAACGCTTCCCTTCTTCTGAAAATAATAACTATTAGGCCTCCAATTTTTCATACTTTGTTGATGAAACTATCCATTTTTGCATCATTCCATTCACTCATGATCGTCATTTTTAACCATATTTATGCATAAACGAACCAAATTACCACATACATGTATACATGGTTTATTGTTATTTTCATTATTTTTAATGAATTAAGAAGAATTTTTCATGGTTTTTCTAATGAAAGTTTGGCCAATTCAAGTTTCTATAGTTTAGTAAATTTTCTGTAGCTACCCCCATGGTTGAGGTAGTAGCACCACTCTAGAAGGAAATTTGACATTTGGACTTGGTTTCTAGAAGCTCCAATATGGATTTTTATTGCTCGAACTCCACCCATCTCACATGTGTGGACCTCCAGCAAAAGATCAAAGGAAAAATGCAACAATTTTGACCATTCAACTTCAAACTCGTTTTCTGAGAAAATAAATGAATTTCGGAAAATGAAAACATTAGTTTTTTCAGCATCGGCCCAATTAGGTTCTCAATGAGATTTTTTTTCAAATTCAATACCATTTTAGATATTTTCGAGGTTCTTTGGAGCCTTATTATGCACATTACATGGATAAACGGTTTTCCAATTCGTCATTCAATGCACAATCACCAAAAAGATTGGAATGAGTTTTTATTTAGAAAATTCACTGCATAGAGATAATTCTTATCATATCTGGGCATATATTCGATCTAAGGATCCATCAAATAATATTGGATTTTATTTTCAAAACTAATCTCATGACCAAAACTCAAGCAAGAAAATTATGAGTTTGTTAATTGTCTCAAAATTCTATAAATTGTAGTCTCTTTGATGAGAGGAGAGATCATATGTCAAGGATTATCTTAATTTGTAATTACAAATTAAGATCATAAGTAGTAATTCACATGCTCAGTTTGATTCATAAATAATTATCATTTCAACAAGTATTCTGTGCTTTACATAGATCAATTGTTTATGCTTCGGATAGATTGAATACTCACGATTTCCTTAGTTTAAATGCTTATGCTTTCTTAGATTAAGATGTTCATGATTCTATAGATTAAAGTTTGTAAGTTTTAGAAGAAAATATCCTTGTTTCATAGGCTAAAATCTCATGTTTTCTGAGATAAAGAATATTTATGTTTTTATAGTTTAACATTAATTGTCTTTCAAAGAACTTAATACTTTCATAGTTTATATTAAAGAATCTAATTTCCTTTTGAAGTTTCCAATTAATTTCAGTTATGCATAAGTATTGAAATCTAGTCTCCTAGCACATACTATGTAATGTACTTCACAAGCTCACGTACCTAGATTTCCATATAAATTCAATTGATTTAAGAGTCAATTAAATTACCCAACATTTTGGCACTGTTGTAGGGGAAGTATACATAGGTGTTAGCTTTCAATTTATCGCATTCTTAGTTTCATAATAGTAATCTCATTTTAGTACATCCTAGAGGTAGATTCATTAAAAAAACCATTAAAAAACTTCAATAACCTACCACCCCCACTAAATCACGTGGTGTCGTAAGAGGCACATCATGAATTCATATTTTTGCAGGTAGAATAAGAGGTGAAAAAAAAGCGGTTGAAGAAATGGTTGGATATGATGATAATGATGAAGATATTTTTGGATTTCCTATTCAAGAAACTGATATCAACGTTCAAATGAAGAACATCCCTCCATCTATACTTCCTAACTTCAAAGGTATGAAGATCATAAGACCTAGAAGCCTTTATTTTTGGATTTGATATAATTCGTAGATTTTATGGATACTCATTACACACTCAAAAATTGAATTTGTTTCTGACAACATTGAAGCATAAAAATTTTAAATGGTTCATGACTTTAGGAACAAAATCTATAAGGACATGGGATGATATGAAAGTAACATTTTGGAAAAATGAAAAGATTATTGCATACACCATGACCTTAGAAATGAATTTCTTAAGATGAACCAAGAAGAGGATGAAAGCCTAGAATATTTAGTGGAGATATTTACTTATAATGTTAAAAGATATAAATTGGATGAAATTTCAATCCCAACCTAAAACCAAACCTTGGGAACTTTGGTCTTCTAAATCCTAACCTCAAAACAAACCTTGGAAACAAGGTTGGAAAAATCCTTATAGAGGAAATCCACCATATCCTCAATATTTTCCTCACTATCCTCAATACCAATATCAATGTTATCCATACCATTCACCTCCACGACAACATCATTTTCATCATCAGTTGACCTCAATTCAACCTTTCCCATTACCACCCACACAAGCACCCAAAATATCCATTCCCACTCCACTAACTGTACAACCATTTCAGATCCCCAACAATAAAACACCATAATCCACTTACAATGTTGAGGTATTACAAAATTATTCTCCAAAAGACATTAAAGAACAACAACCAAAAGAATAATATTGAGATAAGGTCCAAGAATCATGGATGCCCACTGAAGAAGAGAATTTGTCAGAACTAGATATTGAAAATTTTCATGTATTCCTATCACTAGATTCTTTGAATGCGGATCACATCTCTGAAGACTTGCATGGCATGATTTTAGGAAGCCTAGGAAGACAATATTACATTGAATCTTGATTCAAGAAACTCATCGGATCTCGGTACTACTTTCTTCAGTATCGTCTGACATCATCTCAATCAAGGAATATGGTCTCTCATATACTGGAACATATCAAAGAGTATCTTTCAAATTTACATATGAGTTTATATATCATCTTGTTAAGCACATGGTTCCATTGGAAGTACTCATATACTTGAATGAGATTTCTTTTTTAATTAGAATAGGATTAAAAAAAGACTAAAGAGAAAATAAGCCCTATTGTGAAAACTAGTTTACTAGCGCAATTGGACATGAGATTTGCTTGAAAACAAGGCAACTGACAAGCAATGTTCATAATAAGTTCTATAATTTCATGATGGCTTCAATATTTTGTTATGGCTCTTCAAATAATTTTTGGTTCTATGCTCGAGTTGGCTAATGTGGGATTCCTTAAGGTCCACCTTCCAAAAAATCTTGTCCCATCGACCTCAACACCTTAAATAGTATCAAGATCAAAGATTATTTGGATTGCCTTGGAACTTGCATACATAAATGGAAATCCTCCTTGTTGACAACAATGGGAATACAACAATGTCTCTTGATTTTCAGATCTTGCAGGTGACTCGACTTCAACACTTTCATTCGTCCCTGTCAAGATGCACTCAGGTACCTTGACGCTAATTTACATTATCGGTGAGTTGTTTCACATTGTTTAACGATTTTGATCATTGATCGGTAATCCAATGATTTCTTTCCATGCTCGACTTCGACACATTCATTCACATGGTAAGAATTTTACCATGAATTTTGGTTTTGATGAATACTATATGGTTTTATGGAATCAACAACTTGAAGTAGTACATTTTATTGGTTTCTTGTAACAACATGTTCATATTTTTGTCATTCAACAATAGCATTATGAAGCATTACTACAAATCTTCTTCATTTGATTTCATTTTCCGAGAAAATTACAATAATTTCAAGTCATCATGCATCATGTTTCATGGTTTTTACTTCAGCATACATCACATAGTCCAAATTGAATATTAGGCTTAGAGAAAAAAAATTCCAAATAAAAACAAAGAGAACCATGGAAAGTTGCAATTTCTACAGTTATTGCTGTTGAATTTTGTTTTTTGTTGTAGAAGCTTATTCCAGGGTAATTTTGACACAAATATTACAAGAAATTGGAGCGAAAATAAAACATTATGAGATATTGATTTTTCTTAAAATATGATAAATTGAGTAAGTTGTGTGCATAAATAAAAAAGGAGCAATTTTGAAGGGCATTTCAAGTGGGTTTTTAAGGCATATTTTCATTTTTTACCATTGTGCACAAAGTAGGACAGAGTTTGGTATTTTTGCACAACAACTCCTTTTTGTCATCAAAAGTGGATTTTGAAGGCATGTGGCAGTAAAAAATTAAAAATACACAGTTTCCCTTTTGAAGCGCTTAACTTGGCCTTAAAATGAGTGTGTGGCATATGTTTTTGTTGTAACATTGGGTAGCGTGAAGGGTGAAACAATGAATAAATTAATTTTTCCATATCTTTCAAACCATGCATCTGTTGGTCTTGAAATTTTTATGGTACATGCATTGAGGTAGGGTAAATAAATACACAAAATTTCAAGAAATTCCAGTGTGCATTTTTCAAGAAATTGGTCTCTTTCACCTACAACCATTTCTCATTTTTATCGAGATATGTTCACCCATTGGCTGAAATATTTTGTGGAAATATGCATAATGTTAATGGTAACAACCTAAAAAAAAAATTAGAAGAACCTGTTTTACAATTCGAGAGAACTTGGAAAAATACGCTACATGAAAATTATATATTTTGTGGATCAAGGTAAATGTGATGGTCAACACAACATGGAGCAGAGTACATGAGCCAAATCAACAGCAAATTGTAGAAATTATATCCAAGATGCATGTATATATCCAGATTATCCTAATATAGCAATATGTATCTTCTTACTAAATACAGAATCCTTCCACTATTAATATTTTGTGGAAATTAAATTCAATTGCAAACACATGAAGCAATAAAAACAATCGCACATAACATAGTTGTTTAATGGGAAATCCTGAAGCTGAAAACCCCAACTATCATATATTATGTATCATGGAGATCATGTGACAATCTCATACAAATCTTAGTACATCAAGCTCTCATTACAATCAATCGTCACACACTAATCAAAAGAAATTTGCAAATCCATGCACTGATTTCTTTCCACGTGATAGCCTGCCTCCACTGCGTAATCCATGCTAAAGAATAGCTCTGAATGAATTTGAATTACCCTTGCCTTGACTGCGCAATACACATTGGCAACTCCATTGTGTGTGTGGTGCAATCAATGCATCACTACAGTCACAATGGATAGTCCATATTTCCCTTTCACCTATCTCTCCATTGGAACTAACATGCGTTGTAGTTAATTGCTTTATTTTTCAGTTTATTAATGAGTTATTGTTTGTGAATTAATTAACTATTTAATTCACTCCACTCTCACTAGTGTATCATTTAGTTAGACTAGATACAACTAGCTCAACTGAGTTTAACTCCATTAACCGAGTTAAACTGAATAAAAACTCCATGAAATACTTTTCCAACTCTGTCATAAATTTGCCACTTCTGTTCTAACTGAGTCCTCCATGCATGAACCACCAGTAAACCCTAGGAATTGCATAATTCCTTCAGCCCACTGATTTTCCAAATATGTACATTGAAATTAAGTGCTCCAAGAGAATAAGTTGATGTTTATTGTCGGATTATTATTAAGAGCTAATAATAATTGACACTTATATTTTTAGATCGACGATCTATAAATAGACTTTGCCCAATATTCTAAAAATATAATTTCATCTATTTTTCCAACTTGACCAACCATCCACAAATGGCATCCTGCAACTTCTGAAATATGATCACCGTGTCTAAAAATAGACATAGTCTAAAAATAGACTTACACCTAAAAATAGCCTGCGGGCCCACTTAGTGAAGGCTACTGATTTTCACTAAGCTCGTCATCTTGTTGAATCTCAACACTCCCTCTCAACAAGATACGGATTATCCTTCACCCCGATCCTGCCTCTATGGTATTCAAATTTGCTCCTGGTGAGCACCTTTGTCAGAATATCTGCATCCTGATCTTCTATAGGAATGTACTAAAGCAACATGATCTTTCGCTACACACAATATCTGATATGATGATACCGGATATCAATATGTTTAGATATATCATGAAACACAGAATTAATTGAGAGTTTAATGCAACTCTGATTATCACAATGTATCACTGTAGGATCTAAATGTGGACCAAACAAACCGACTAGGATCTTCCTCATCTAGATAGCCTCACATGTAGCTTGACTTGCTGCCATGTATTCTACTTCCGCTGAACTGAGTGCCACGGATCTTTGTTTCCTGCTGTACCAAGAAATTATTGTAGATCTGATACTGAAAACCCCTCCTGATGTGCTCTTTCTATCCGTTGGGCTCCCTGCCCAATCTGCATCTGTGAAGCCATGCAACTTCACCTCATCCGTCTGTTTGTACCATAAGCCATACTCAAATGTGCCCCTGAGATACCTCAGGACATGCTTGCCTGCCTTCCAAAAGATCTTGGTATGCTTAACCATCGCTTGTGAAATTTGGTTCACCACATAGCATATATCTGGTCTTGTATTAACTAAATACATGAGCAAACCCACCAAATGTCGATAAACAATGGCATTCACTACCTCTGTCGATGTAGCATCCTCTTTCCTCCAATTTCCTAGAAGAGGAGTGTCGATAGGCTTGCAACCTTGCATGTGAAACTTCTCCAGTATCTCCCGGGCATACCTTCCTTGAGACACAAACAATTCACCTTCCTGCTGCCATATTTCCAATCCAAGGAAATAATGAAGGAGGCCCAAATCCTTCATCTCAAACTCCTTTGCAATTTTTTCCTTGCATGAGTGTATCAAATTCTCATCGCCCATTAGTATTAAATCATCAACATAAAGAAAAATGATTAAAATCTTACCCTCCACCACAATTTGGTACAGGTTTGTATCTGCCTCACTCTTGGTGAAGCCAAGTCCAGTGAAATAGTTGTCGATCCGTGTGTACCAAGCACGTGGTGCTTGCTTCAGCCCATACAACGCTCTTTTGATCTTGCACACATGCGACTCGGTGCTGAAGATCTCAAATCCTTCAGGCTGCTCAATGTAAACCTCTTCCTCAATGATCCCATTAAGGAACACAATATTCACATCCATCTAATGAATGTGCCAACCCATCTGCACTAAGAGAGCAAGGATAGTCCTTGTGGAAGAATACAGTGTGACAGGTGCAAAGGTTTCTTCATAATCAATCCCCTTGATCTGTGGGAAGCCCCGGGAAAAAAATCTTGCCTTATACTTATCGACGCTCACATTAGCAGCTTGCTTTACCTTGTAGATCCATTTCGATCTACCACTGATTTACCCATCGGCCTTGGAACAATCTCCCAAGCATTGTTTCTGAAAATGGAGTCATACACCTCCACCATGGCATCTACCCATGTGGGCTCTTGTGCTGCTTCTTCAAAAGAAGATGGCTCTGTCACGATACACTTGATCATAAGAGCCATGTGTCCAATAAATCAGTTAGGTGACTGTCTCTGTCTGCGCTGTGATGTAGGGACTCCTACATTCTCTGCCGCATCAAGCTTCAATCTCTCAGCTTTTGTGGTACGCTTTCTGCTAGATCTGATGTTTGGTTCTGCATGAATGGACTCCTCCACTCCATGAATCTCCCCCTGTGGCTGATCCAGTTCTAGAGGCTCATCTTTAGGAACAAGAAGTTCCTCCTCTGCATGCAAGTGTAGCTACCTCTCAAGCGAGAACTTCATGGCTTTCACCTCAATGAATTTTATATCGCATCGCACCACAATCATTGCACTATTTAGGAAATACATATGATAATTATGGGGTGTTTTTGTGTACCCCGAAAATATCCCAACTTCTGCAGTCGGCTCCAGCTTCTTCCTGGCGTCCTTTGTCACATGAATGTAAACAGATGAGCCAAAAATCTTCAAATGAGAAATATCAGGCTTCTTACTAGTAAAATCTTCTTCAGGTGTACTCATGCAAAGTACTTTATGAGGACAATGGTTTTTCACATAAACTGCAGTGTTGCATGCTTCCATGCACAAGTGCCTCAGTAGGCCCTAGTCATGCAGCATAGCTCGTGCAAAACCCATGATCGTTTTGTTCTTCCTCTCCGCGACCCCATTCTGTTGTGGGTTATGATGCGCTATGAGTTCTCTTAGAATTCCTTCTTTGCTACAAAATTCTTTGAATTCGTTTGAGATATATTCACCACCATTATGGCTCCGTAGAGCCTTCACTTGCTTCCCTGACTCCTTCTCCACCAATGCTTTAAACTCACAGAACTTTGAGAATGTTTCGCTCTTCTTCTACATGAAGAAGATCCAACATCTACGAGAATAGTCATCAAAAAATATAACATAATACCTGTGTTTTTCTGTTGAAGCAACTAAGAAATGTCCACACACGTCTGTATGAATTCTCTCCAGGATCACCGAAGCACGGTTCTCCTTCTCATGAAAGGTGGTCTTCACAAACTTACCCATAGTACATCCCTTGCACTGATATGACTGCGCAAGAGTACCTTTGGGAAGTCGAGTAGAAATCTGCTGCAAAATATTCAAAGCACCATGGTGAAGATCGCCCAATCTCCTGTGCCATAATTCGCCCTCATCTCGGCTCACCACTTCTTCTACCTTTCCCATCATTGTAGTGCAGCCATCTACCTCTATCTTGTAGAGATTCTTAACTTGAATCCCTATCCTCTTGGTTTGACCCATTGTTGTATGTCGCGGGAAAGCTTTTCCATTGCTAAAAACAATGTCATAACCTATGTCTTCCAACATTGCGACTGAGACCAAGTTCTTCTTCAGACCTGGAACATGCATAACATATTTCAACAGAGATGGATTACCTGACTCCCTCTCAAAGGTAATGGTCCCAATGCCGTTCGCACTGTATCGACCATCATCGCCCATCCCTATATGCATTTGAAGGTCCTTCTCCTCCAAGTCACTAAACAACTCCTTGTCTCCCGTCATATGGAAAGATGCACCACTATCAAGATACCACACCGATCCCATATAGCTTGAAACCAAGCATGCGATCAAAGAGAAATCAAGTTAAAATTTCAAGGCTAAGGCCTCTCTAGGTGCAACTCCAACAACATTCTTATTATTCTTCTTCTGTGGGTAGCTACTGGCGAAATGCCCATGTTCGTGACAGTGAAAAAACTTCACCTTGGAAAAATCCTGCTTGTTCCCTTTAGCTTCAGATTTTGAAGGAAATTTATTCCCCTTCCCTTTCCTTGCTTTGGCAGCCAAAGAAAAATTCTCTTCATCTTCATTATTCGATGAAGAGCCATCCCTGGTACTTTGCCTTATCTCCTCTTGCACAAGATCCGACCAAAGTCACTCCCATCCCGGCAGTTTCTCCCGTCCATTGACAGAGTCTTCGTAGCTATGCCAACTATTTGGAAGCCCAAGGAGAGCCAAGCTCACCAAGTATTCATCATCAACAGTAATCCCCACACTTCATAGTTAATCCCTACAGTGGACAAACTTCGTGAGATATTTTTGAATATTGTCGGCCTTCTCCATTTTTATTTTTCTAAGCTTGTCTTTCAGCGCCAATTTCCTCTGGTCGCTGCTACTTTGGAACAAATCTGTCAAAGCCTTCCACATTGAAAATGGAGTGGCTTTCCCATGAAGGTTGGACACAATATGGTCCTTCACACCTTCCAACATAATTCTTGTTGTCTTTGCTACCTTATTTTTCCATGCGTTAAGTAATGTAGCATCGCTAGATCCTGGCTTAGGAACATCGCTATCAATTAAATCCTTCAGTCCATTATCATCCAGCACCGCTTCCATCCTATCCTTCCAGGCTATGTAATTCGAGCTGCCATCAAGGGAATACTCCAATCGCAACCCATTAAAATACATTTCAATGTATACTCAACTGTCGCACTAAGAATTTTATGAAGCAAATTCGAATTTTCCACTAGCACAAACTCAACAATTCTTTACAACTGCAATCTTCAAGAATTAACACTGCTATGATACAATGTAGAAATTATATACAAGATGCATGTATATATCTAGATTCTCCCGATATAACAATATTTATCTTCTTACTAAATACATAATCCTTCCACTGTTAATATTTTTGTGGAAATTAAAATAAATTGCAAACACATGAAGCAATAAAAACAATCAAACATAACACAATTTTTTAACAGGAAATCTTGAAGCTGAAAACCCCAACTATCATATATTATGTATCATGGAGATCATGTGACAATCTCATACAAAGCTTAGTACATCAAGCTCTCAGTACAATCAATCGTCACACGCTAATCATAAGAAATCTGCAAATCCATGCATTGATTTCTTGCCACCTGATAGCTTGCCTCCACTGTGCAATCCCTGTTGAAGAATAGTTATGAATGAATTCTAATTACCCTTGCCTTGACTTCACAATCCTCATTGGAAACTCCAATGTGTGTGTGGTGCAATCAATGCATCACTATAGTCACAACGGATAGTCCATCTTTCCCTTTCACCTATCTCTCCATTGGGTCTCCACTGGAACTGACATGCACTGTAGTTAACTGCTGTATTTTTCAGTTGATTAATGAGTTATTATTTTTGAATTAATTAACTAATTAATTCACTCCACCCTCACTAGTGTATCATTCAGTTAGACTGGATACAACTAGCTCAACTGAGTTTAACTCCATTAACTAAGTTAAACTGAATAACAACTCCATGAACTACTCTTCCAACTCTGTCATAAATTTACCACTTCAGTTCTAATTGAGTCCTCCATGCATGAACCACCATTAAACCGTAGGAATTGCGTAATTCCTTCAGCCCACTGATTTGCCAAATCTATACACTGAAATTAAGTGCTCCAAGAGAATAAGTTGATGTTTATTGTCAGATTATTATTAAGATCTAATAATAATTGACACTTCTATTTTTAGATCGACGATCTATAAATAGACTTCACCCAATATTCTAAAAATATAATTTCATTTATTTTTCCAACTTGACCAACCATCCACAAATAGCATCCTGAAACTTCTGAAATATGATCACCATGTCTAAAAATAGACTTACACCTAAAAATAGCCTACAGGCCCACTTAGTGAAGGTGACTGATTTCAAATAAGCTCATCATCTTGTTGAATCTCAACACTCCCTCTCAAAAAGATAGGGATTACCCATCACCCCGATCCTACCTCTATGGTATTCAAATTTGCTCCTGGTGAGTGCATTCGTCAGAATATCTGCATCCTGATCTTCCGTAGGAATGTACTGAAGCAACATGATCTTCTGCTGCACATAATCTCTGATATGATGATACCGGATATCAATATGTTTAGATATATCATGAAACACAGGATTAATCGAGAGTTTAATGCAACTCTGATTATCACAATGTATCATTGTAGGATCTAAATGCGAACCATACAAACCAACCAAGATCTTCCTCATCCAGATAGCCTCACATGTAGCTTGGCTTGCTGCCATGTATTCTGCTTCCATTGAACTGAGTACCACAGATCTTTATTTCCTGCTATACCAATAAAATTTTGTAGATCCGATACTAAAAACCCCTCCTGATGTGCTCTTTCTATCCATTGGGCTGGCTGCCCAATCTGCATCCGTGAAGCCATGAAAATTCACCTCATCCATCTGTCTGTACCATAAGCCATACTCAGATGTGCCCCTGAGATACCTCAGGACATGCTTGCCTGCCTTCCAAAAGAGCTTGGTAGGCTTAACCATCGCTTGTGAAAGTTGGTTCATGGGATATCATATGTCCGGTCTTGTATTAACTAAATACATGAGCGAACCCACTAATTGTCGATAAGCAGTGGCATCCACTACCTCTGCCGATGTAGCATCCTCTTTCCTCCAATTTCCTTTAAGAGGAGTGTCGATAGGCTTGCAGCCTTGCACGTGAAACTTCTCTAGTATCTCCTAGTCATACTTTCCTTGAGACACAAACAATTCACCTTCCCACTACCATATTTCCAATCCAAGGAAATAATGAAGGAGGCTCGAATCCTTCATCTCAAACTCCTTTGCAAGATTTGCCTTGCATGAGTGTATCAACTAATCATCTCCTGTTAGTATTAAATCATCAACATAAATAAAAATGATTAAAATCTTACCCTCCACCAAAATTTGGAACAGGTTTTCATCCACCACAATTTGGAACAGGTTTGCATCCACCTCACTCTTGGTGAAGCCAATTCCAGTGAAATAGCTGTCGATTTGTGTGTACCGAGCACGTGGTGCTTGCTTCAGCCCATACTGTGCTCTTTTGAGCCTACGCACATGCGACTCACTGCTAAAGATCTCAAATCCTTCAGGCTGCTCAATGTACACCTCTTCCTCAATGATCCCATTAAGGAAAGACTGCGTTGAGAGAGCAAGGATGGTCCTTATGGAAGAATACAATGCGACAGGTGCAAAGGTTTCTTCATAATCAATCCCCTCGATCTATGAGAAGCCACGAGCAACAAATCTTGCCTTATACTTCTCGACGCCCCCATAAACAACTTTCTTTACCTTGTAGATCCATTTCAAATCTACCACTAATTTACCCATCGACCTTGGAACAATCTCCCAAGCATTGTTTCTGATAATGCATTCATACTCCTCCACCATGGCATATACCCATGTGGGCTCCTGCACTGCTTCTTCAAAATAATATGGCTCTGTCACGATACACTTGCTCATAAGAGCCATGTATCTAGTAAATTGGTTAGGTGACTGTCTCTATTTGCGCTATGATGTAGGGACTCCTACATTCTCTGCCGCATCAAGATTCAATCTCTCATCTTCTGTGGTATGCTTTCTTCCAGATATAATGTTTGGTTTTGCATGAGTGGACTCTTCCACACCATGAATCTCCTCCTATGGCTGATCCACATCTAGAGGCTCACCTTTGGGAACAAGAAGTTCCTCCTCTGCATGCAAGTGTAGCTCCCTCTCAAGCGACAACTTCATGGCTTTCACCTCATTGAATTTTATATCCCGTCGCACCACTGTCATTCAACTATTTGGAAAATACACACAATAATTATGGGGTGTTTCTGTGTACCCCACAAATATCCCAACTTCTGCAGTCAGCTCCAGCTTCTTCCTGGCGTCCTTTGTCACATGAATGTAAAAATATGAGCCAAAAATCTTCAAATGATAAATATCAGGCTTCTTACTAGTAAAATCTTCTTCAGGTGTATTCATGCCAAGTACTCTATGAGGACAACGGTTTTGCACAAAAACCACAGTATTGCATGCTTCCACCCATAAGTGCCTCGGTAGGCCCTGGTCATGCAGCATATCTCGTGCAACACCCACGATAATTATGTTCTTCATCTCCGCGACCCCATTATATTGTGGGTTATGAGGCGCTATGAGTTCTCTTCGAATTCCTTATTTGCTACAGAAGTATTTGAATTCGTTCAAGATATATTCACCACCATTATTGCTCCGTAGAGCCTTCACTTGCTTCCTCGACTCCTCCTCCACCAATGCTTTAAACTCACAGAACTTTGAGAATGTTTCGCTCTTCTATTGCATGAAGAAGATCCAACATCTACGAGAATAATCATCAACAGATATAACATAATACTTGTGTTTTTCTGTTGAAGCAACCGAGAAAGGTCCACACACATCTGTGTGAATTCTCTCCAGGATAACTAAAGCACAGTTCTCCTTCTCATGAAATATGGTCTTCACAAAATTACCCATAGTACATCCCTTGCACTGATATCACTGCACAAGAGTACCCTTGGGAAGTCGAGTAGAAATCTACTGAAAAATCTTCAAGGTGCCATAGTGAAGATGGCCCAATCTCCTGTGCCATAATTCGCCCTCATCCCGGCTCACCACTTCTTCTGCCTTGCCCATCATTGCAGCATAGCCATTTACCTCTAGCTTGTATATATTCTTAACTCAAATCCCTATCCTCTTGGTTTGACCTGTTGTTTTATGTCACAGGAAATCTTTTCCATCGCTAAAAACAACATCATAACCTTTTTCTTCCAACGTTGCGACCGAGGCCAAGTTCTTCTTCAGACCTGGAACATGCATAACATATTTCAACAGAAATGGATTACCTGACTCCCTCTCAAAGGTAATGGTCCCAATACCGGTCACACTGTATCGACCATCGTCTCCCATCTCTATATGCATTTGAAGGTGCTTCTCCTCCAATTCACTAAACAACTCCTTGTCTCCCGTCATATGGAAATATGCACCACTATCAAGATACCACACTGATCTCATATAGCCTGAAACCAAGCATGCGATCAAAGATAAATCAAGTTCAAATTGTGAGGCTAATGCCTTTCCAACTGCAACTTCAACAGCCTTCTTGTTCTTCTTCTTCTATGGGCAGTTAGTGGCGAAATGACCATGCTCGTGATAGTGAAAACACTTCACCTTGGACAAATCCTGCTTCTTGCCTTTAACTTCGGATTTTGAAGGAAATTTCTTCTCCTTCCCTTTCCTTGATTTGGCAGCCAAAGCGCAATTCTCTTCATCTTCATTCTTCGATGAAGAGCCATCCCTAGTACTTCGCCTTATCTCCTCCTGCACAACATCCGACCAAAGTCGCTCCCATCCCAACAGTTTCTCCCGTCCATTGATAGAGTCTTCGTAGCTATTACAACTCTTCAGAAGCCTAGGGAGAGACAAGCTCACCAAGTCATCATCATCAACAGTAATCCCTACACTTCCTATTTCATCCCTATAGTGGACAAACTTCGTGAGATATTTTGGAATATTGTCACCCTTCTCCATTTTTATTTTTTTGAGCTTATCTTTCAGCACCAACTTCCTCTGGTCATTGTTTCTTTGGAAAAAATCTATCAAATATTTCCACATTCAAAATGGAGTGGCTTTCCCGTGAAGGCTGGACACAATATGTTCCTTCACACCTTCCAACAGAATTCTTCTTGTCTTTGCTACCTTATTTTTCCATGCGTTAAGTAATGCAGCATCACTAGATCCCGGCTTAGGAACATCGCTATCGATGAAATACTTCAGTCCATTATCCTCCAGCACCACCTCCATCCTATCCTTCCAGGCTATGTAATTCAATCTTCCATCAAGGGCATACTCCAATTGAAACCCATTGAAAGACATTTCAATGTATACTCAACTGTCGCACCAAGAATTTTATGAAGCAAATTCGAATTGTCCACCAACACAAAATCAATAATTCTTCACAATTGCAATCTTCAAGAATTAACACTGCTCTAATACCATGTAGAAATTATATACAAGATGCATGTATATATCCAGATTCTCTTGATCTAACAATATTTATCTTCTTTCTTAATACATAATCCTTCCACTGTTAATATTTTGTGGAAATGAAAATCAATTGCAAACACATGAAGCAATAAAAACAATTGCACATAACATAGTTATTTAACGGGAAACCCTGAAGCTAAAAACCCCAACTGTCATATATTATGTATCATGGAGATCACGTGACAATCTCATACAAAGCTTAGTACATCAAGCTCTCAGTAAAATCAATCGTCACACACTAATAAGAAGAAATCTGCAAATCCATGCATTGATTTCTTGCCACCTGATAGCCTGCCTCCACTGCACAATCCATGTTGAAGAATAGCTCTGAATGAATTTGAATTACCCTTGCCTTGACTGCACAATCCTCATTGGAAACTCCAATGTGTGTGTGGTGCAATCAATGCATCACTGTAGTTAACTGCTGTATTTTTCAGTTGATTAATGAGTTATTATTTGTGAATTAATTAACTAATTAATTCACTCCACTCTCACTAGTGTATCATTCAGTTAGACTAGATACAACTAGCTCAACTGAGTTTAACTCCATTAACTGAGCAACCGAATAACAACTCCATGAACTACTCTTCCAACTCACATAACTTTTCCACTTCGCTCTAACCGAGTCCTCCATGCATGAACCACCAAGAACTCTAGGCCCTTCAACCCACTTATTTTCCAAATCAGTATTAATCGAAATTAAGTTCTCCAAGAGAATAAGTTGATGTTTATCGTCGACATACAAGAGCTAAAAAAAATCGACACTTCTATTTTTATATTGACGATCTATAAATAGACTTTGCCCAATATTCTAAAAATAGAATTTCATCTATTTTTCCAACTTGACCAACCATCCACAAATAGCATCCTGCAACTTCTGAAATATGATCACCATGTCTAAAAATAGACATAGTCTAAAAATAGACTTACACCTAAAAATAGCCTGCAGGCCCACTTAGTGAAGGTGACTGATTTTCACTAAAATCAGCCATCATATCGTGTTATCTTCTCCAATTACAAAAGGTAAACTTGAGGTAAAACTAACTTCAATTTTTTTAATTTGCTAAAGTTTTTGGAAATTGTAGTGAGAAAACTATTGTAAAACACGTGATCCATGTGTTTAACCCTATCATATTCGCATTCTTCAAACCATTTTCTCAATCCTTCATTCCTATTCTAATTTGCATGCATAATCAATTCCAATAATCGTTTCCATCCTCATACCTTATTGGATGCTCTACAAACCTTGTTATGGTTGAAGTCCATACCATGATTGCATAATAATTTCCTTGATAAGATCTTATGTTTGTCTTGGTAATAATGTTGTCTTCCACCATTATCTTGTTTAACTTTCTCTTCTTGTTGCAATATAAATTGATTCATACCTCCTTAATTAACAATTTGATCTTTTTGGCCTTCATATGAGACTAATTCAAAATATGGAGATTATTTTCTTAATGAACCATCATAGTACTTGTTAGCCACCTATAAAATTTGTCATATCAAGTGGTGGCTAAATTATTTTTGAAGCCTTCAAGGAACAGATTTTATTGAAAAAAAGTGTTGGCCCTTGAAGAACTCTTGAAAGGCCTCATGCCTCTTTCCAAAATCTTCATTTGCTGCTTCCCATTTTATACTCAGAAATTCTGCTAATTTCATGAGGAAAGACTGCTGCAAAGACCATCATTTTTCCCTTTTTTCCCACTCAAAACTAACCTTCATTTCCACCCCTTTCTTCCATAAAACCCTCCATTTTTTATGATTTTCCTTCTTTTATTCATAAAAATCTACTTTATAAGGTTTTAAACCCACTTTTAAACCTTACCGAAACCTTCAAATTCCTTTGAAAACATTGAAAAAACCATAAAAAAATTCATGTTTTTATGACAGGCTTTAGCCCCTTTGGCCAAAAGCCCCCTAACCACTTCCCCCACATGCCCTTACCATAAGAACAAGGTGCTAAGCCCCTCCCGGCGCTTATCGCATCGCGCAAATTCAAACAACGCAAGTATTTTTCCATCGATCAAAGTTCCAATGCGATTAGCTTTGCATCATATAAATCCCGATGCGATCAGCTCCCTTTGATATAACTCCAAGTCTCATGTTTCTTTTGAAAAAACCAAGAGTTGTTACCCCGAACGCTAATCACATCGGAAAAATCCAAATGCGCGAGACTTGTGATCTATTCAAAACTTCCGATTGCGATTAATCCTTTATATTAAAGAATCCCCGATCGCATAAGTTTTTATATACATAACCCGTGGGCCCATCTTCCGTGCTTAAACTATTGAATAAACCATGCCTGATCTATTTTTTCCTTTGTAAAATGCCAAAAACCCACTTTTTTAAAGTTTGGTCTAAAAAACCAAAACCACATGTTAAATATTTTAAATGGGTAGATTAAAAAGACTCGATCGCGCAATCGTGATCAGAGATTTCAAATGGGTTGATCAAAAAGACCCGCATCAAAGTTCTGATGCGATTGGGTCTTATATCCATAGCCCCCGGTCTTTTGTTTTCTTTGTAAGACCAAGCACAAAGGCCGAGTATCTTATCGCATCGGAAAGAGTTTAATGGGTTGATTAAAAAGCCCTAGGCCCGAAGGCCCAACTCCGATAAACCCATATATACATAAGCCCGGGCCTATCGGAGTTCCATATAAACAGGCCCTGCAACCAGGTGCCAATCGCATCGAAAATTTTCCATGTTGCGGGTTAAAGTTTTTACCACCACCGATTGCGATGGCTCGATCACAATCACATCACAACTTTCTCCGATCATGCACATCGCATTCACCCTTTTTCTCCTCCAATCGGCCTCTCACCCGATTTGTTCTCCACCGTCGATCTAATCTATAGATCGACGGCCTCCGCTTCATCGCATCGCATGTTTTGATCGGCCCATCCACTCGCCACCTCCGATTGTGATCCCCTGATTGCAATTTTTCGCTTGAATCTGGACCGTCCATGTGTCCATATCGGACGATCCAAAAATCACCCCGCCTTATTTCTTCTCCTCGCTCTCCTTTTGGCTTTTTGTGCAGATCTCCACCGTTGGATGCTTTCATCCAACGGCTACGCTCCTTTCCCCACCATCTGAAGCAGTTTAAACCTAAAAACACAGGATTTATTTATAATTTTATGTTTTATGCAGGTTTTAAAAAGTTTTCCGTCGGTATATTGAAGAAAAGCCAGGAGTTGGGAATGACGATTCCCGTGCTTTCGGCCCATAAAGAGAACCATTCGCAGGGCTCCATTCAAACATTTCATCAACGTTCCATGGGCGCCGATACTATAAAGGCCCTGCGTGGCTCTGCACATTGACAAGACACTACATTTTAACGCGATTTTAAAAGAGTATAAGTTTTGAAGAACAGAGTGCAGCAAGAAGAAAATTAAAGACAGATCTGGGGAATTACTGCTAAAAATAATTATCAAAAGCCCAATTCCCTGGATTAGAACACAGTCAACAAAAAATCATAAATTTTTCACTGACAGAAAGGCTTCCACCGCTTCAACTGAGGCGAATTGATTCCTCAGCTACTACAAGAGCCACCTTCTGCCTCAAACCATTCAAAACAGAGGCCAAAGTTATTGCTTAAAGAAATATCTGTCTCCAGCGTTGCCATGAAGTTGATTCTGCCACATGAAAACTAATGCAACAAATATCTGCAGAGTTACTCCACATTATGCAGAGCCTCAAATTCAACAAAGCTCCCATCGAGCTTTGATATTAATTGTAAAACATTAATACAGTGGTCCACCTATAAACTTCTTCATCGAGCCCCTCAAAAGGCCGAGAATTCTTAAGTCTGTATTATTTATCCTTGAGATCTTTTGTTAAGTCTCACCTCCTCATTCTTCTATAAATACTGCAGTAGAAGATGAGAAATTGTTGGTTGATTAGTTGTTGTTTGATCACAAGCTGTAATACTGAAAACTCTCTGAAATAAATACATATTCCGTTGAATTTGAAGAAGAACTGGAGTCTTGGAAGTCTTGATGATGTTGTTGCATGCTTGTTCTTGAGAAGGCTCTATCATTGGATCCATGAGCTTGGCTGTTGGTGAAGTATTCTAAACTGTTTTATGTTTTTCCCCTATTTTCATTATGTTCCATAATTTCTTACTACAGTAGGATGAAATTTTTAGGCTAAGAAATGACTCTTGGAAGCACCTTAGACCTGTTCACCCTTCACTGTTTAATGTTTTCTGCTGCTGAAGTATTTTAGAGGCTTTAATCTTTCTCTTTAGTCTTCATGCTTGTTTATTTCCTTAATAGTTTGAACAGTTGGTTTCAGCATGATTATGGTCTGCCCTGCTTGTCTGCTGCCACTTAAAAACTGTTATTGAAGTCTCCCTTTGAAGTTCTTTTCTTACAGTGAATCAAAGAGGTATGTTTTGATCCTGCCCTTCGTCCTCACTTTAAAAATTGGCTTAAAGTTCGTTATAATTATGATCATAGATGTTTTTAGGCGTTCCCTCTTCTATGAATGCAATTATCAGTGAATCTTTTATGTTTTCTAAGTCATTTGAAATAAGATCTTTGAGGAAATAGGGTGTTCCCCAAATCTTAGATTTCATTTCAAAAGTTGTTTTGAAGTCATTATTTGCTTAAGGTGTGATTTGTAGATTTTATGGTTAGCCCTATCTATCAAAAAGCTCTTTATTATTCAAGTTATGCTTTCAAATTCCCTTTGTTGAGAATTAAACCTCTCTTTCTAAATCATTAATGTTCATCTCATTCCAAAAACAAAAGGATCATGTGGCCAAGTTAGATTTTCCCTTTGATATCCCATATCTTTTGATGAGTGTGTTATGACCTTTTCTTCACTCCATTGCCCAATGAAACAGACATTTTGTTGTCCTATATATCTTTCCTATGCCTTTCATGCTCTGTTGTATCATTCCAAACAAACAAACAAACAAACACCTGCACTTAATAACTATTCTAAAATCAATACTCTAAGCACACAAGATAAACCTTTGAAAACAAACGTTTGAGAGATCCCTCTTTGAGAACAGGAGGACTAGATCCTGTAACTCTAAATATTGGTTCTGATGTTGCCTTGTATTTTGGTTTGCCAAACTATCAAAACACGGGACACCAACATAATGGCGATCACGGTGGGACCATTCTGAGTCAGTAATAATCTAAGTACTCCTTAGGACTCCAGAAATCCCTTATTTTCAAAGACTATCCAGTGATTATCAGCCACCTCACCGCCACCAACATAATGGCGATCACGGTGGGACACTGAGTAAAATCTGCAAAACAAAACACTCACTGTCTAAGTATAACATAAGTAACCTTCTTCAAGAACTACCAAGCAATGGTAATCATGATAGGACCTTTTGAATCAGTGACAAACTAAGTAACCCTTAGGATTCTTAGAAAACCTTATCAAACCATGAAGGATTCAGTTACCAAGCCATAAGAGTGAACTCTGTGTGTTTTGACACCGTAGCTAAAGTGTTAAGACAGATTTAGGACATTCTCATAGCCTATAAGACCAAAATAACTCAAAAAACCCAAAAAAAAATTAGTTTGGCTTTATAATAAACTTAGTGGTGGACTATAAAACTTTTACTCCCAAAGAGCTAAAATTTCCACCTGGCGACTCCAAAATCCTAAAAATAGACCTTAAGACTCCACTGGGAAGACCCCAAGCCTTAATAGCACCATACAAGCTTAGCTAGAAGGCTTTAAGATTAAAATTTTCCTTCTTCTGAAAAGATCAGTTAGCCTCTTAAAGACTGTCATATTTGGTTAAACTCTCTTTCTAGCCAGGTCTAAAAAACACAGCATAGTGGCTCCTAGAAAGATTTATACTAGAGCCTACCCTGACCCAAACCCACTGGAAGAAGTTGACAACCCTGAAAGTATACTTAGGAAGTCTTCCAAGATAGAATTTTCAACTGTTTTCAGATCACCCTTGAGATCTAATTCAGTCCCTGAAAATCTCGCAGCCCTACACCAATCACAAGTCGACTTAAGAAATCCTTTTAGAACTAGGTCACTTGATGATATAATTTAGATAGATTCTGAGTCCTCACTTTCATCCCCAGAACAAAGTGAACAACCTGGTAGTAGAGAAACCACACCACCTGATTTACATTTCCTTCTCAATTTAGGTGTCTCTCATCCAAGGTCAGCTCAACAATCTATCCTCGGTACATCCACATCTCTCCACCCAACATCCACTGTCCAAACCACTCCATTTCAACCCACTTTCCCCCTTGTGAATCCACCTCCACCACCTATCATGGCAGCATGGTATGCTCCCCTAGTCCTTCCTGTACCGTTATCCAATCTCCCACAGAACTATCAGTCCAAAATTCCATTATATGATGCTAAAAATGCTACAACTGCATCACAACATGTAGACAAAATGAATGACTACTTTGACAGAAATGAAATTGATGATGACTCTGTCAAGCTTAGGTTATTTTCTCAGAGCTTGGGGGGAGATGTAAGAAAATGGTTTAAAATTTTAGCCCCCCATAGTATTAATGATCTCCAAGGCTTCCATCAAACATTCTTAAACAAATTGGAAGTGAAGAATAATCCTCTCCAAGTCCTTTCTAATTACAAAAATATCCATAGAAACCCTGGGGAAAGTGTGCAAGCTTATTGCACTAGATTTAATAGTGTGTATAATGCCCTTTTCCCAAAACTAAAACCTCCACAGGGTGCAACTTTAAACAAGTTCCCTGAAGGGTTTGACTCTGACATGACCTATTCGCTAAGAGAGAGATTTTACAACTCTTGAAGATATGCAAAGGGGTGCTCTTTCTGTGGAAGTCAACTTAATGGAGAAGAGAGCAAGAATGAAAAATGAGAAGAGAGTATCTTTTAGAGAAGAGTCCACTCCTTCTACTTCAAGCTCAAAAATGGAGAGAATGTTGGAAGAAATGATGAAAGAGATGAGCATAATTAAGAAAGCACAAGAAAATCAAAATCAAACTTCTCCTCAAAATAGAAATTAGAATTATAGAAGAGAAAACAATCAAGACAAACAGAATGAGAATGACCAACAGATTAGACCTCCCTTCCAACAAAACTATGTAGATCAATATGAGGAAGATAGGGAGTTGGAAAGGTTGGAAGAATCTCATGTAAACTTGATTGGATCAGACAGTGGGGATGATGTATTCCTCACTGAGGAAGAGCAAGAATTCTTCTCTTATGATCAAAATACAAACACCTATGAAGACTCTGATGACTATAGATTGGGTTTTGAAAATGCAATTATGGAAGTGCATAAACAATATGATCTTAGGAGCAAAGGGAATGCAGATAACTTAAAGGACAAGAACACTAATACTGCTATCAAGAAAAACACAGAAACTCAGCCCAAAAAGACAGTGGAGAAAACCAAAATTTTGGCCAAAAAACCAAACTTAAACAAAGACAAAAATATTCAGCCAAATGTTGAAAAAAGTACCCCTAGCACTTCAGCTAGTGGTCCTAACAAAACTGTCTCAATTACCAGTCCAAATAAGGTTCAGCAAATCAAAGTGGCTGAAAAGAATTCAATTGAAAAGGCAGATGTAAATACCAAAAAGTCAATTATTCCTTTCAGCCTTGAGGGAGAGATTGCTAAGATAAAAATTGCCATTCCCCTAGCTGAACTAGTAACCCAGGACATGTACAAAAACCAAGTTTTAAAAGCTTTGAACTTAGGAAGTGATATTGATACTTTGAACTTGACAGATGACAAACCTGAGTTGTTGTTTGGTCTTGAAGTGGAAGGAAAATACCAAGAAGGGCCTATCCCTCCCTTCTATGTTAGCTTGAACATACACGAGAAAATTTTACACAATGCCATGTTAGATTCGGGAGCTTCACACAATCTGATGCCCAAGGTGGTAATGGAGAGCTTAGCCTTAGAGATTACTAAACCATACAAAGATTTTTATTCTTTTGACTCAAGCCAAGTCAAATGTTTGGGTTTAATCAAAGATTTATGTGTTACTCTAGCTCAGATCCCTACTAAGAGTCTGGTTATGGATATAGTTGTAGCTGACATTCCTCCTAAGTACGGCATGCTCTTATCAAGATCTTGGGGAGCCAAACTTCAAGGAAGCCTTCAAATGGACATGTCGTACACCACCATCCCTGTTTTCAACCAAAAAATAAGACTGTACAGAGAATCTCACATGAAGTACATGGTGAGTAACATAGACAAACCGAACAACTCTCCAATCTATTCCGTTCAATCAAGTTTAGATTCCTTTATCTTATGTAACGAAGTTGAAATTACCCAACAAGATAAAGAGAAAGTAGACCCGGCTGATTCACCAGAAAAATCAAATTTTCCCTCGAATAAACTTCAAAACATTGACAGTCAACAACAACAAGAAAACGAAAATGAGTCAAACGTAATTTGGACAATAAACTTTGATGGATCCTATAATAAAATAAGGCAGGTGCAGGCATATGGATCTAGAATACGAATCAGAATTTTTCATATAAATTAGATTTCCCGTGCACTAACAATATCGCTGAGTACGAAGCACTTCTCCTAGGTTTATAATTGCTTAAACAGTTAGAAGCCCAAAAGATAACAATCTTAGGAGATTCTGAACTTATCATAAAACAAATCAAAGGAGAATACTTAGCCAGAAATCCGAGGCTTAGGGAATATCGGAACGCTGCCCTCGATTTATTGAAAACCTTTGAAAAATACGAACTTGTTTTCATTCCTAGAGCGTTTAATCATTTGGTAAATGAACTCGCTTTCAATGCCAGTAACTGTAAAATACCTGAAATCAACGAACAACTTACCATAAAGGTAAAACATAGGCCTACGGTACCTGATAACTAAGACCACTGGCAAGTGTTTGATTCTGACCAACACATAGATGATTTTTTGAAATCAGAAAAGGATTTTAGTATACCAATATCAGAAACTAGCCATAAGGAAAACTGTTTATATATCGAAGAAATCCCAAAAGCTGAAATAACACACTCTACTGATATAAATCATTATGAGAATCCGTTTGAAGCAGAGTTAATTGACAACGTGGACCAAAAATACCTGGAAGTTTTAGAACGTAAGAACGGTTCAATTCCAAGAGGTCTCTCACCTTTGGAACACCTTTTCGACTTTAATGATGTAGCCAAAGAACCAAAAATGGAGCCTGTAGAAACAAACGTAGAAGAACACAACATAGGCTCCCTAACATAACCCAAAATAATTAAATTGTCCAGCACTCTTTCAACTCATATGAAATCTCGATACATTGATCTGTTTAAAGATGTTTTTTCCTGGGCATACACAGATCTAAAATCTTATGATACCAGCATCATTCAGCACAAGATTCCCCTGAAGGAAAATCAAAATCCCTTCAAACAAAAATTAAGCAGAATAAACCCACTTTTATTACCATTAGTTAAAGCCAAAATTGAAAAGATGCATGATGCTAGCATTGTAGTGCCAGTTAGATTTTCAGAATGGGTATCAAACTTAGTTTCTGTTAGGAAAAAGACAGGGGAGATCAGACTCTGTATCGACTTCAGAAACTTAAACAGAGCATCCCTAAAAGACAACTACCCTTTGCCCAAGATGGACCATATACTTCAGAAGGTAGTTGGGTCTAAAAGGATATCACTCTTAGATGGGTTCTCGGGTTACAACCAGTTGTTAGTGTTCCCAAGTAATCAAATCAAAACTGCTTTTACCACACCTTGGGGCACCTTTATGTATGTCAAAATTCCTTTCGGGTTAATGAATGCAGGGGCCACCTTCCAAAGGGCCATGGACATAGCCTTTTCTGAAGATATTGGCTATTTCATAGTTATTTACCTTGATGACATAACTGTCTTTTCAAAAACTAACGAAGAACATCTGATTCACTTGAGAAATTTTTTTGAGAAGTGTAGGAAATTTGGCTTGTCATTGAATCCCAAGAAAACACTCTTTGGTCTCCAAGAAGGTAAACTTCTTGGTCACATAATTTCAGAAGAGGGAATCAAAATAGACCCTACAAGGATAGATGGCATATTGCAGATCAGCCATCCAAGGAGCCTCAAAGAATTGCAATCTTTCATTGGGAAGATTAATTTTCTAAGGAGGTTTATTCCTAATCTTGCTGAGCTATTAAAAAACATTACAAACATGCTTAAGAAAGATGTCGTTGTAAAATGGACTTTACCAGCTAAACAATCATTCGAACTAGTCAAACAAGCTCTTACTCAAGCACCAGTACTGATTAGTCCAGATTTTACCAAAGATTTTTACATCTTTTCCTTTGCATCTGAACATACAACAGCAGCAATTTTACTTCAAAAGAATGATTTAGGGCAAGAAAAACCAATATATTTCTTTAGTAGGGCCTTGAGAGATGCCCCTCTCAAATATAACATCATGGATAAGCAAGCCTTAGCATTAGTGAAAGGATTAAAAGACTTTAGGGTTTATATTTTACACTCTCACATAATTTCTTTTGTTCCACATACTGTTGTCAAGGACATTCTAAGTGAAGACCCTGATGGTAAAAGAGGAAAATGGATTGCAACAATTCTTAAATATGACTTAGAAATTAGGCCCACCAAACTAGTTAAAGGGCAAGGATTAGCAAAAATTATGGCTGATTCTAACTTCCAAGCACTAGACATGAATATGGTAGACGTGTTGGAAGAAATATAAGAATCTGATGCTCCTTTTATTGAAGAAACATTTCTAAATTCTCCTTGGTATGCTGACATTATTTATGTGCTTTTGTATTTAAATGCCCCTCCTTCTTTGTCTAAAACTAAAGCTCTATTTCTAAAACAAAAAGCTTTGAGTTTTTTCATATTAGATGGAGTATTATATTGGAAAAATGCTGTTGGAATTTTGCTTAAATGTTTACTTGAAGATGATGCAGGAAAAATCATGCATGAGTTGCATGACAGAGAATGTGGAGGACACCTCTACTGGAAGGCCACAGCAAACAAAATTCTTAGATCTGGTTACTATTGGCCGACCCTTTTCCTAGACACTCAAAAGCTGGTCATGTCTTGCCATAAATGTCAAATATTTGATGGCAAGAGAAAACTCCTTCCCTTACATTTACACCCTATCAGAGTTGAGGTACCTTTTCAACAATGGGGTTTAGACTTCATTGGGGAAATACACTCGTCCTCCTCAGCTCAGCATAAATGGATCCTCACAGCTACTGACTTCTTTACCAAATGGATATAAGCTATACCATCCAGGAATGATAATGACTATGTCATTATCAAGTTCCTTGAAACAAATATCCTATCCAGATTTGGTTGTCCCAGAAAAATCATAACAGACAATGCTGCTGCTTTTAAATATAAGAAGATGGTTGATTTCTGTCACAAATACCACATAACCTTGGGCCATTCCACTAATTACTATCCCCAAGGGAATGGATTAGCTGAATCTTCCAACAAGAGTCTCATCAATATAATAAAAAATCTGTTGGAACAAAATCAGAAATCATGGCACAGTAAACTAGTTCATGCCTTATGGGCTGATAGGTTGACTACAAAGAAATCAATAAACATGTCCCCCTATCATTTATTTTATGGCATGGATGTAGTATTTCCCACCTCATTGGGAGTGCCAGTCATGAAGCTCCTTCAAGAATTGCAGATTGAAGAGAATGATATGCAGAGAAGAATCATCCAGACAATCTATTTATAGCAAACCAGAGAGGAAGTCTATGAAAGAACACAGTTAGTCCAAGAGAATATGAAGAAGCTATTTGATCAAAGGACTAAGGAAAACAATTTCCAAGTTGGAAATGTTGTTCTTAAATGGGATTCAAGAAGAGAAGAGAAGGGAAAACATGGAAAGTTTGAGAATTTGTGGAAAGGGCCCTATATTATTCATGCTGAGAGGGGTCACAATACATTTTTCTTGAAAGAACTAAATGGAGAAGATCTGAATGGAGGTCCCGTCAATGGCAGGATGTTCAAACATTACTTCTACCAAGAATCTTAAGTTTCAAAGAATTTTATTTTTCATTGTAAATATCATAGTCTAACCATTGCATTCAAAGTTAGAAAAACCAAAAAATACAAAAACATATAAAAGAAAGAAAAGAGGGCAGATTGTGAAAACAAGAAAGGCACAGCCCCATGCCAAAAAAGAAAATAAATTCTGAGAGTGTGCAAGCTTAAATGCCACTCCTCAAAACACACTTCTAGTTAGTCAAACTGTTCAATCTTGACTAATTAGCTTTAAATTTTTCTACTGATAGGATAGTGAAATTGATTTGCCAAACTGTTTAATCTTGGCTTATCAATAGGTAGATTAGGATAGAAATCAAAGGTTCAAACATGATCAAAATCTGAACCTAAATTTCCAAAAGAGATATGACTCAAATCTGTTTCAAAATTCTGAGTCAAATGATGTTAAAATCTGGTTCTAAATAGCTCAAAATATGAACCAGAAAACAAGGCAGAAACAACTCAAAGAAGAGTCAAAACAGAGCTATAAAAAGAGTGAAGGGAGTGCTTGAATTTTCAGATCTTAAGCCTTCCAATTTTCATTTAATCTTCTGCAAATAATAATCTATGTGCAGCTTGTTTTTATGCCATAGATTAGCATCAAATTAGATTGATCAATCCTAACTTGAATGCTTTTTTTTTTAATTTCTGTTTTAGCAAAATTAGAGAATAAAAGTCTGCTGGACAGTTTAATCCCAACAGATAGCAGATTAGGTAGAGAATTATATGGATTCAACTGTTTAATCTGAATCCATGGAGAAATAAGGAGTAGAAATAGATTATATTTTTTCTTTCAAAAAGAATAAAATATTGTGAGAGAGTTTGCCAATCCAAGTGCACTCTAAATGAAGAAAAAATGTTAGATTTGTAGGATTGGGTAGGTAGAAAGCTTGTTGATAAAAAGATCCATTGTTTTCCATGGCTATTAGCATTTCCAGAGCAACAGAAGATCATTCAATCAAAGAAAGGCAGCCCAATGGATGAAGCAATTGATCAGCATCTCAGAGAATGCAAATCTGAAATTCTTGATGCCTTCAAGAAGACACCATCCCCAAGTGGAGCCACTGTTAGCCACCTATAAAATTTGTCATATCAAGTGGTGGCTAAATTATTTTTGAAGCCTTCAAGGAACCGATTTTATTGCAAAAAAGTGTTGGCCCTTGAAGAACTCTTGAAATGCCTCATGCCTCTATCCAAAATCTTCATTTTCTTCTTCCCATTTTATACTCAGAAATTATGCTAATTTCATGAGGAAAGACTGCTGCAAATACCATCATTTTTCCCTTTTTTCCCACTCAAAACTAACCTTCATTTGCACCCCTTTCTTCCATAAAACCCTCCATTTTTTATGAGTTTCCTTCTTTTATTCATAAAAATCCACTTTATAAGGTTTGAAACCCACTTTTAAACCTTACCGAAACCTTCAAATTCCTTTGAAAACATTGAAAAAACCATAAAAAAATTCATGTTTTTATGACAGGCTTTAGCCCCTTTGGCCAAAAGCCCCCTAACCACTTCTCCCACATGCCCTTACCATAAGAACAAGGTGCTAAGCCCCTCCCGACACATATCGCATCGTGCAAATTCAAACAGCACAAGTCTTTTGCCATCGATCAAAGTTCCAATGTGATTAGCTTTGCATCATATAAATCCCGATGTGATCATCTCCCTTTGATATAACTCCAAGTCTCATGTTTCTTTTGAAAAAACCAAGAGTTGTTACCCTGAACGCTAATCGCATCGGAAAAATCCAAATGTGCGATACTTGTGCTCTATTCAAAACTTCCGATTGCGATTAATCCTTTATATTAAAAAATCCTCGATCACATAAGTTTTTATATACATAATCTGTGGGCCTGTCTTCCGCACTTAAACCATTGAATAAACCATGCCCGATCTATTTGTTCCTTTGTAAAATGCCAAAAACCCACTTTTTTAAAGTTTGGTCTAAAAAACCAAAACCACGTGTTAAATATTTTAAATGGGTAGATTAAAAAGACCTGATCACGCAATTGCGATCGGAGATTTCAAATGGGTTGATCAAAAAGACCCGCATCAAAGTTCCGATGCGATTGGGTCTTATATCCATAGCCCCCGGTCTTTTGTTTTCTTTGTAAGACCAAGCACAAAGGCCGAGTCTCTTATCGCATTGGAAAGAGTTTAATGGGTTGATTAAAAAGCCCTAGGCCCGAAGGCCCGACTCCGATAAACCCATATATACATAAGCCTGGGCCTATCGGAGTTCCATATAAACAGGCCCCGCAACCGGGTGCCAATCGCATCGGAAATTTTCCATGTTGCGGTTTAAAGTTTTTACCACCGCCGATTGCGATGGCCCGATCACAATTGCATCGCAACTTTATCCGGTCGCGCACATCGCATTCACCCTTTTGCTCCGCCGATCGGCCTCTCCCCCGATTTGTTCTCCACCGTCGATCTAATCTGTAGATCGACGGCCTCCACTTCATCGCATCACATGTTTTGATCGGCCCATCCGCTCGCCACCTCCGATTGCGATCCCTCGATTGTGATTTTCCGATTGAATCCAGACCATCCACGTGTCCAGATCGGATGGTCCAAAAATCACCCCGCCTTATTTCTTCTCCCCGCTCTCCTTTTTCCTTTTTGCGCAGATCTCCACCATTGGATGCTTTCATCCAACGGCTACGCTCCTTTCCCCGCCATCTGAAGCAGTTTAAACCTAAAAACATAAGATTTCTTTATAATTTTATGTTTTATGCAAGTTTTAAAAAGTTCTCCGTCGGTATATTGAAGAAAAGCCAGGAGTTGGGAATGACGATTCTTGTGCTTTCAGCCCATAAAGAGAACCATTCGCAGGGCTCCATTCAAATGTTTTATCAATGTTCCATGGGCGTCGATACCATAAAAGCCCTGCGTGGCTCTGCACATTGACAAGACACTGCGTTTTAACGCGATTTTAAAAGAGTATAAGTTTTGAAGAACAGAGTGCAGCAAGAAGAAGATTAAAGACAGATTTGGGGAATTACGGCTAAAAATAATTATCAAAAGCCCAATTCCCTGGATTAGAACACAGTCAACAGAAAATCATAAATGTTTCACTGACAGAAAGGCTTCCACCACTTCAACTGAGGCGAATTGATTCCTCAGCTACTACAAGAGCCACCTGCTGCCTCAAACCATTCAAAACATAGGCTGAAGTTATTGCTTAAAGAAATATCTATCTCCAGCGTTGCCATGAAGTTAATTCTGCCACAGGAAAACTAATGCAACAAATATCTGCAGAGTTACTCCACATTATGCAGAGCCTCAAAAGTCAACAAAGCTCCCATCAAGCTTTGATATTAATTGTAAAACATTAATACAGCGTTCCACCTGTAAAATTCTCCATCGAGCCCCTCAAAAGGCCGAGAAGTCTTAAGTTTGTATTAATTATCCTTGAGATCTTTTGTTAAGTCCCACTTCCTCATTCTTCTATAAATACTGCAGTAGAAGATGAGAAATTGTTGGTTGATTGGTTGTTGTTTGATCACAAGCTATAATACTAAAAACTCTTTGAAATAACTACATAGCCCATTGAAGTTGAAGAAGAAACTGGAGTCTTGGAAGTATTGATGACGTTGTTGCATGCTTGTTCCTGAGAAGGCTCTATCATTGGATCCATGAGCTTGGCTGTTGGTGAAGTATTCTGAACTGTTTTATGTTTTTCCCCTGTTTTCATTATGTTCCATAATTTCTTACTACAGTAGGCTGAAATTTTTAGGCTAAGAAATGACTCTTGGAAGCACCTTAGACATGTTCACCCTTCACTGTTTAATGTTTTCTGTTGCTTAAGTATTTTAGAGGTTTTAATCTTTCTCTTTAGTCTTCATGCTTGTTTATTTCCTTAATAGTTTGAACAGTTGGTTTCAGCATGATTATGGTTTTCCCTGCTTGTCTGCTGCCACTTAAAAACTGTTATTGAAGTCTCCCTTTGAAGTTCTTTGCTTACAGTGAATCAAAGAGGTCTGTTTTGATCTTGCCCTTCGTCCTCACTTTAACAATTGGCTTAAAGGTCATTATAATTATGATCATAGATGTTTTTAGGTGTTCCCTCTTCTATGACTGCAATTATCAGTGAATCTTTTATGTTTTCTAAGTCATTTGAAATAAGATCTTTGAGAAAATATGGTGTTCCCTGAATCTTAGATTTCATTTCAAATTTTTTTTTGAAGTCATTATTTGCTTAAGGTGTGATTTGTAGATTTTATGGTTAGCCCTGTCTATCAAAAATCTCTTTATTATTCAAGTTATGCTTTCAAATTCCCTTTGTTGAGAATTAAAACTCTCTTTCTAAATCATTAATGTTCATCTCATTCCAAAAACAAAAGGATCCTGTGGCCAAGTTAGATTTTCCCTTTGATATCCCATATCTTTTGATGAGTGTGTTATGACATTTTCTTCACTCCATTTCCCAATGAAACAGACATTTTGCTGTCCTATATATATTTCCTAGGCCTTTCATGTTCTGTTGTATCATTCCAAACAAACAAACAAACAAACACCTGCACTTAATAACTAGTCTAAAATCAATACTCTAAGCACACAAGATAAACCTTTGCAAACAAACTTTTGAGAGATCCCTCTCTGAGAACAGGAGGACTAGATCTTGTAACTCTAAAGATTGGTTCTGATGTTGCCTTGTCTTTTGTTTTGCCAAACTATCAAAACACGGGACACCAACAATACTCAAAAAGCATATGGGGAATTTGGATTATCTTTCATATTTTTCATCTTTAGATTTTTAATGGAAGTCAAGAAATGATGGGTACAAAGCCATAAGAAGAAGAAGGTTTCAACAAGTATTTTTTCACTCACTCTTGAAATCACTTGGAAGTATATTTTCTCTTTGATAAATTGTACAACCCTCACCTACAACTCTTATTTTGTGTTATGTCCAAGTCATATTGTTAGAGATTCTCGATGGTAAGTCTCCTTGCATTAATAGAAAATAACTCATGTTTCACATGAAGATCATTCATTAGTTGGCGAGCTATTGAAGAAACTATTTGAAAACATTGTTGAAGTAGTATTAGTTGCTATGAAATTTTTTTCTCTGCATGGATGATAAGAAGGCAAGCATTATGGGTTGAAATTTATGATCATTTCCAACCATGCTAATGGGATGAATTTGACAAGAATAGAAAAAAAATTCTATAGATGGAGTAAAATTCTTGATGTTTTCTACACAACATGGTATTCCACCAAGGATTGAAAAATTTGAGCACAATTAAGTAGTGACAAGAAACTTGTAAGTTGTTTCCAAGCTATTGAAAGAGTTATATTTGTAAAGGTTTTAAAATAGTAACAAGTGCTTGGATATGTTGTTATGTTGGAACCCTTGAGTTTCACACAAGTTGTATATGATAATGCGCAAGAGGATAATAAACAATGTAGGGATATTTGTTTTATTAGAGAAGAACAAATCAACATGCATCACTTATACCTTTATAGCATCCATGAGAAACCTAGTATATGAAGAAATCAACTTGTTTGAATTTAAAAGGAGGATGGGTACATATTCTTTCTTACTCTAATGACACGAAAAGAAAATGTAGAAACATAGAGTTATGCTACTAGATTAGTAATCTTGAAAACAGAGAGAGAAAAGTGCATCTCATTGAGATAGAGGGTCAATTTTTCTCTCTTGGAGCTTTGGTCAAGGATTAGTTGAAATGACTTAATAAAGGAACACTGGGAACCGGTTGGATTATGAAACTTTGCAATGCTTTGTTTGCATGAGAACATGAAAAATATCTGGTGTGGGAGAATGTTGGGTCTCCAATTTGTCATTATTTTATTGATGGAACTATCCATTTTCACATCATTCCATTCACTCATTATCATCATTTTTAACCATATTTCTTCATAAATGCACCAAATTCCGACATACATGTTTACATGGTTTATTATTATTTCTATTATTTTTAATGAAATAAGAAAAGATTTTCATGGTTTTACTAATGAAATTTTGGCCAATTCAATTTTATGTAGTTTAGTCAAGTTTCTGTAGCTATCTCCATGGTTGAGGTAGTAGCACCACTCTAGAAGGAAATTCGACAATTGGACTTGGTTTCTAGAAGCTCCAATATGGATTTGTATTGGTCAAACTACACCTAGCTCACATGTGTGGACCTCCAGAAAAATATCAAAGGAAAATCATAGCGTTTTTTACGAGTCAACTTCAAATGCATTTTCTGAACAAATGAAAACAAATTTCTCAAAACGAAAACATGATTTTTTTTATTTTTTATTTTTTTTTTCCAGCATGAGCTGAATTAGGTTCTCAATGAAAATTTTTCAAATTCGTTACCATTTGGGAAAATTTTGGGGTTCTTTGGAGCCTTATTTTCCATATTACCCGGATAAATGGTTTTCCAATTCGTCATTCAATGCACAATCACCAAAAATATTGGAATGAGTTGTTCTTTAGAAAATTCGTGGCAGGAAGATCATTCTTATAATATCTGGGCAGATATTTGATCTAAGGATCCATCAAATAATATTGGATTTTATTTTCAAAGATGATCTCATTACCAAAAATCAAGCAAGAAAATTCTGAGTTTATTAATTGTCTCAAAATTTTATAAATTGTAGTCTCTTTGATGACAAGAGAGAATATATGTCAAGGATGATCATAATTTGTAATTGTTGTTTTTGATTGAAGGAGAAGAACTTTTTTTTTTTCCAGTAAATGTAATTTTTAATATAGCGCATCTCTGAATGAAATTGGTGATTTAAATCTCCTCTCTTGATCTGAGTTTTCAACACCTCGTAGTCCTCAGGAGGGCCACCTAGAGATATGTGAGAATAGTATAGATATTTTACATTTATTTCGTTTAATTTCTTTTTCTCTATGTTTAAGATAAAAAAATATTTTTCATTTCAATGTTTTTTTTTTCTTTATCTTGAATTCATTTTTCTCTGTTTACTTATTTTCCTCTATTTTGTTACACATTAAGCGCTTGGAAATAACAAAAAAATAAAAAAAGTTTTACTTTCATAAATTAGCTTTAAATAGAATCTCTATTAGGTTATTCTCATGAATGGTTTTTTTTATACTTAGTGATTGTTTTTTCAGAATAGTTGGTTCCATATATTTTTTTCAAATTCCAGTAACATTGAAGGATAAAGCTCTTAAATGGTTCATGACTTTAGGAAAAAATTATATAAGGACATGGGATGATATGAAAAGAGTATTTTTGGAAAAATACAAATATTATTGCATACACCATGAGCTTAGAAATGAATTCTTTAAGATGAACCCATAAGAGGATGAAAGCCTAGAAGATTTAGTGGAGATATTTACTTATAATGCCAAAGGATCTAAATTGGATGATTTAGGATTAGACACATTAAAAACTCTCCTACTAAAAGATATTAAGGATGAATGGATTGATCTTCTTAACCTTATGGGAAAAGGAGATGTCTCTCAATTGTCATTTCAATAGATTTGTGAATTGTGCAAGAACATTTCAAGAGGAAAAGAAAAGTATGGAAGATCTCCTCAAGGTACAATTATGGCAAGATTAAGTCAACATCAGGATTGGTAATTCAAACTGAATTTAACAATTTGCTATAAATTCTTGGTAATTTAAATGAAAAAATTGATATGCTAAGAATGCAAAGCCAAAAAAAGTTGAGAATGCTACTTCATTTATATTTTCCCCTAAATGTAGAAAGAACATGCTTTGGATGAATTTCCACCCGATAACGTTAAACTTTGTGAAATATGTGCAAGATCACATACTACTAAATATTTCCCATCATTACAAGGGTTAAAGGTAGTTTACTAGGGAGAAAATCAAACACTGGAACAATATTGTTATGTAGCTCCAAGAATACCATGGAAGACTGATCAACCTAGTATGATGCAAGATCTTAATTATGAATTTCAGGGTTATGCACAACAATCTCAAATTAGTCAGAAAACACCCTTGCCTTGGAAGCCTTGGATATTTCAATCCCAACCTCAAAACCAACCTTGGCAACCTTGGTTTTCTCAATCCCAACCTAAAACAAATCTTGGAAACAAGGTTGGCAAGATCCTTATAGAGGAATTCCAGCATATCCTCAATACCAATCTCAATGTTATCCATACCATTCACTTGGGGTTGGTTCGCCTTCAAATTTGTAAACACAAAGCAGACTTGTTGGGTCTTGGTAAGTGAATGGAACATTGAACATGCTCCTTCATACTTTTAGTAATGGTATTCCCTCTTTGACCCTGAAAAGGGGCAATTAGGGGTTGGCCCTATTTTTCTCAGGCTCCCAGGTCTTTCTATGCATTTATGGGAAAAAGATATCTTTTGGTGTATTTTTGATGACCTAGAGAAAGTTTTGGACTAAGATCGATCGTACCTGGAGACTGGGAAAAGGACCTGTGCTTGTGTGCTAGTATTTTTGGACACTAGAGAAGGATTGGTATAAAATATTATTCAGAAATATAGAGGATATTCTCATAGTCATATATTGGACTACTAGGGGGTTCCTTTTCCCTATAGACGATGCCACAAATTTGGTGACATTTATAGGGACTTCCCTCTGGATCTTAAAGAAAAAGAAGCCAAAGAGGGAGGTGGGTCAAAGAGTGGTGCTAGTTTTGTACGAAATAAGTATGTGGGGGAAGATGAGCACCCAAGAGTTCATGGATATCCTACGGGACAGGATATCATTTCCACCGATAAAGAAGCGACTCATTCATAGAATATGGGGTCAATGGCTCGATGAAAAGTCTCTGGGATATCTCCTTTATTTTTGGGTATTTACTCCTCCCCTCCCTATTTTCCTGAGAATTGTACATATTTTTTGTCTATTCATATTGTTGTGCATGCTTGTTGTATACATTTGGGAAGGGTTTATTTTTGGATCTGGGGGTTATCAATTGTTTTAGTGAACCAGTCACTACCTGTTGCCCCACCCCTTATCCATATGTATTTAGATCCGAGAGCTCATCCTCATTTGACTGTAGACAATATTGGTATAACCTTAGATCTAGAGTCAAATTATTGGAACAAGGATTTCCTCACTCTTCCTCAGGGGGTGGGTTGTGACATCTTTCGCCATATAAAATTCCCAGAATCCCAAGAGGCCATCAGTCATATATTTCGAAAGAAATTATTCAAGCTAGTCAATCTATTGTGGTTGATCATCGGTTATCTTTAAATTGGTTCCTTAGAGCACATTTCACCCCGACCTCTATTTCCCAATGAAGTGCTTATATTTTAATTGCAGAGGTTTTGCTAGTGCCTAAAAAAAACTAGCTTTGAGACATTTGATCCCGAAGGAGAGATTGGATGTCATATTACTATAAGAGAATTTAGGAACTAGCTTGCATGTTGTTCATACCTTGAATGGGATGCTTAATGAATGGGATTTATTTTTAAATGATGCTCGTGGTCCCTCTAGGGGCTTGGCCCTGGAAGTTAACAAGAAATATATGAAGATTCTAAATTGTTGGGGTTGTGAGGGTGTGATCGTGGCAGATTATTTCTTAGAAGAACTTGGCTCAGAAATTATATTGGTAAATATATATGGCCTCTGTGCAGACATGTTGGGGATGACAATACAAATTTTTTTGAACAATATGCAAAAGGAAAAAGAGCAATTAATACCATCTGGTCTCTGAAATATGAACAGGGTGAATTGGCATCAAAATTCAGGGACTTGGCGAGAATAAGAGTCATACATTTTCATACCCTTTTCAAGGCCCCTCAAGTGGTCACACTTCCAAATGTCATTCAGATTTCTCTATTATTTCCTAGGTATGTTGATGCAACTGTAAATTAAGATTCAATGGCACCTATAACTGTTGGAGAATTAGAAGAAATTACACATTGGTTTAAAAAGGAAAAGAGTCTGGGGCCATGTTGATGACATGTTGAATTCTTTTCCGAATTCTATGAGATGATTGGGAATGATTTTTAAAACTTATTTAAGAATGCAAATTATCAAGTAGGATGTTCAATGCTTTCAATTCCACTTTAATAGCTCTAATACCTAAGGTGGTTAATACTAAAACTTTCAATGAATTTTGGCCCATCTCATTATGTGATTGTATTTATAAGATCATTTTGAAAATTATTGCAAAAATATTGAAGCCGATTCTTTCTAAGAACATCTCAAAGTAACAATTTGCATTTTTGGAAGATTGAAAAATACACAAAGCTATTGGAGTAGTACATGAATAAATACATAGCCTGAATACAAGGAAGTTGATGATATTCAGTATTGATCTGGGAAAATAATTTGAGAAATTCATCTTGTTATATATTAGAATGCTTCTCATGCATCTAGGTTTCCACATAAAATTTATAAATTGGATCATGTGTTGTATTAATTCATCATATTTTTCATTAATGATAAACGAATCAACTTTTGAATTATTCCATGTAGATAGAGGATTGAGGCAAGGGTGCCCCCTCTAGCTGTTATTATTTCTTCTCATAATGGAAGGTATCAACAGATTGATTATGGATGCGAGGAATAAGGGTCTCCTGAAAGGTGATCCTTTGACTATAAATATAAATCTTACACACTTGTTATTTGTAGAATACGTGATGATTTTACTTGATGGTATTAGGCGTGATTCTACCTCTCTGGACCATATCCTAAAATTATTTCAGAAAGCAACAGGAATGGAAACAAATCCTCAAAAGTCCACTATCTCGGCTTCGGGATGCACCACTGAGTAAAATCCATTTTCAATGGGATTATTTCCATTCCAATAGGCAGACCTGGATGAAGGTATCAAATACTTGAGATTTCACTTAAAACCAAACGATTATCAGAAACACGACTGGATGTGTCTTATAGAGAATATTGAAAAAATACTAAATGTATGGAGTCATCGATGGCTTTCATGGGCTGGTAGGTTAGTTATTATAAAATAATTTATGGAGGCGATTCCTATGTTTTGGATGGTTTTAGCATGGATTCCAAAGGGAATTATAAATATCATTCATAAAATATGTTGTGAATATTTATGGAAGGGGAAAAAGGAAGGAAGGAATTTCACATGGATTCAATGGGATCAAATTTCCCTCCCCCAAAAATGGGGAGGATGGGGCATAAAGGATATACACACTTTCTCTAGGGCGCTTGCTCAAAGGCTGGGGGGGGGGTGCTCATTACAACTAAAATTATCCTCTGAGAAGTGGTAACGAGTAATTATATCATTCCTTTATCTATGATTGAATGGATCAAATTACAAAACAAAACAAAAGTAACTATTTCTTCAATCTAGAAATCCGTAACAATATATTTCAATATCATTGAAATGGGGTTGGTTTGGATTGATCCTTGTTTTGGTTGTGATGACATGTATAATCTCCCTCATGATCTCATTTCATGTTTAAATGATCAGGGCATCAAAACTGTTAATCAAATCGTGACCCCAAAATACTCTTTTATTTGGAGACATGTATGGAAGACTACACATATATTAAACATCCCGCCTCTTTAGAATCAAACCTGGGAAGATTAGAAAAATTCTCTAAAAACTTCCCAAGTTCGAATATTGAATCAAAAAGATGAAATAGTATGGGAAAAATTGAAACAGGACATCTACAATCCAAAAGAAGGTTATTTGGCTGCATATGAGCACATGAAGTCAACAAACACTTGCTAGAAATGGATTTTTTTAACAAACAAAATTCCTGCAGAAGATAACCTCAAGAAAAGATATTTTCAAAGGCGATCTCGGTGCGCATTGTGCAACCGCTCTAAAGAATCAGTTGATCAATTTTTTCTATCATGCCCAAGCGTAAATGTGATTTGGGAATCGATCTACAGAGCCTTGGGCATACAATTCAAATGGAATGGCACATTGATCAATGATGCATGGTAGAGATGTTGTAATGAAGTAAAACCTTAAAAACTATGGAACATCCCTATTCTTGGTTGCTGGGACATATGGATAAGGAGGAACAAGAAAATTTTTGAAAACCAAATTTTCAGACTTGAGAAAATGGGAGCACAGATTATTGCAGTATATGATCTTATTTCGAAGGTGGACCAATCCATCTCAATCCGCACTATAACTAATGAAGCTATCGATTCCTCAATTCTTTGGGATTTTTTTGATGGGTCTTCCATTCAAAACAACAGTGTAGGAGGCATGATCATTTACCTAAAAAGTTATCACTATTTCAAAATGAGTTTTGGGTTTGGTCCTGGAACAAATAACTTTGTTGAGTTATTAAGTCTGAAGCTTATTATTATTAATGCTCTAGAAAAGAGTGCAAGAAGATTCAGGTATTTGGTGACTCCAAAATTGTCATTGACTCGTTCAATCGAACATCTCAGTGTAACACACATGCACACTCATAAATTTTTTGGATGACACCCTTATGATAAAAACACAATTTGAACAAATTTCATGTTGCCATAAATACTAATACAAGGAGAGGAAAAACATTGTTGATCATCTATCCAAAGAATGTGCGCAACAAGAGTCGTTCACATGGAAAATACATGAATATAATGGAAAAGAGAATTATCAATTTTATCACAGTCCATTAATTGACCTCACAGGGAACGCATACAAGGAATAACTACTGGAAAGAAAGAAAAATAACAAATCAAATTTTTTGTCTCTACTTTCATATTTTTGTTATCAGACTTTTTCTTGAAAATATGTATGTGTAAAAAGTATGATCGTGATCGATGACAATAGTACAAGCATATTTATAAGTTTTGTAATTTTGTATGATCAGTAGGATCTATTAGTTACTATGGAGAGAGACCTATAGTCAATGTTTTAGAGACATATGGATATGCTATATGAACATATACTACATGTAATTTTCATTTTCTTCACTAATGGAAATTAAGATTCTTGTGGAAAAAAAATCTCATAATCACAAATCTTGAAATTCATGAGAATATTTTCCTGCAATAGGAAGAGACAACGGTTTACGTTTCTCGCCCCCACCCCCCTCGCCCCCCTCCCCCCCATTCTGAGTTGCTTAAGGCACCTTAGATTGAATGGTTAGTTTGTGTGTTGATTACAAGTTGTTGATGCACCATGAATATATTTTTGAAGGTGAAACAATAAGGAAACATTGGTAATAACATATGTCAAATTAATTATGGGGGGTCCCTGAAGACAAATGGACAATATTGGGACATGTGGTGCTATGGGATTTCATAAATTTCATAAAATTGGCTATTGAATATGACTCTGGTAGAAAACCTGACACTCAATTATTTGAGTAGTTTTGAAAATCTTAATCCGGTAGAAAAAATATGGTAAACACGTTGTCAAAGAAAAAGTGAAAAAAACCCTCTAGATAATAGTAGTAAACTCCATTTACAGCTTTACCAGTGGTCGAACCTAATCCACCTTGATTTTTTTGTGTTTATTTACTTCACAGAGTTGGATCCATTATATAAATTTATATGCGGTATGATTAGACCTTCAAGAACATAATTTTGAACCAAAGAAAAACAAAAGATTATGGATTATTTTTATAAAGTAAATAAAAAAGAGAGATGATGGATTATTTGGATAAAGTATATGAGAAAGAATCGCTTTTTCCTTAAAAAAAAAAAGGTTAACGACCCAAGAAAAAGAGGAATTTGGTGTGAAAGTAGTTAAAGAATTCCCTCTTAAGGTATGCTAGCCTTCCCTCTTAACTGTGCCACTGTTAATTTGACAAGTACGACAGGTTTTGGCTTTGTATAACAAAAGTATTGCAATAATGCTACCAACCAAAATCTGCTTTATTTCGAGTGTTTTTGCTGTAAAGATGTCAAATGTGACAAAATCATGAATAATTCATATATTCAAAGGAATTTACATGGAATTCATGCTAATATGTATGCTAACATGCTAAAAAAGTTTATTCACTCAAATTCCCATGTTCAGAGCCTGTCTATTTCACCTTGTAAAATGAATGTGCCAAATACTTCCAAAAGTATCATCCATCATCCATTCCCTCTTATTTATAGGAGAGTAAATTTTCGTAATCCGATGGGAGAGTTTTGAAAGGAGTTTGATTATAAAATTGAGATTTATAGTTAATTTATTATGTTTATTTAAGAAAAACCATCAAAATATAATGGGAGAGTTTTTAAAGTGTTGACGGTGTTGGAAATCCTTCAACCAAGGGGGTCTCCTCGATGTTAAGTCCCAATTAGACCTCACACTACTTGGAGTAGGAGCCCCATCTAGAGTATTGACCTGGGTGCCATGTATTTTTATAGATTTTCCTTAGCTCTAACTGTCACCAAGAGAGAGGAATGCATGTGTGCCTTCGAAAAGAAAGTAAGTGTGCCTGGTGAGTGTTCAGTTGTAGGTGTGCCAAGGTTCTTCTAATGTGGAGGGAGAGATTAAAGTGGGCCTACAAGAGAGAGGTAATATTAAAACCATAGTAGAGACACACACAAACAATAAGGATCCATCTAACATCCAACAGAATATTCCATACGAGATGCGACAGTCATTAGAATCAATCAACAAAAATATCTGTCTAGTATCCAACATAATAGTGCACAAGGATGTGACATCGCTAAAAATAGTTATAGAACATTCTCAATATGATAAGTAATAAAATAAATGAAATAGTTCAATTGCACAAACATCCATGTAATATTCTTACAAATATTCATAATCCATTCTTGAATAACATGTTGGCCATGAGGCTTTTGATATTAAGTAAAAGTCCCAAGACACATGTATACAACAAACACCACTAGCTCCGATCGTGGAGTGTTGAAGCCACTCCTTACACCCCAAAAGAACTAGATTGTCTCTCTAATGCCTTGCAGGAGGATCCAAGGTGAAAATTCCTTTTCTTGTACCATGTGGGTGTACATATAACAAATGGGGTGATCTTCACCTCCTTTGTGACTCTTGGGCTACCCTCATGAATGTTCAAATTATCTTGACATTTTGACTTCCTACATGACTTTTCAAATTACATGAATGACTCTTAAACCTCTACTTTACATTATATTTATCCAATATTGAATTACATTGTTGTGAAACTAGCTCCAAAAATAGAAGAAAAGAGAGATCAACACCTTAGGAATCAGCCACTTCGAGGGGGAAACCTCCAATACATTACATAAATGAACAATTATTGGATGATACAAATGAGAAAACCTCCTTTCTATATATAGGAGTCCATGGGGCCACAATGTAATCCTAGCCAACCTAACAAAAATAATGTAAGGGAAAAATAATAAAAATATGGGGGTTACAGGGGTACAACAATAACAATAAGGGGATCTACACTAACATAATAAGGGACTACACTAGTAATACAGGGACCTAACATGCCCCTCTCCTTCAAACAAGTGTTGTCCTCAACGCTTGATTATTTCTTGATGCTTCTATATAAAATTCTCATCCTCCCATGTGGAAACTTCTGTAGGAAAGTTATTCCACTTGATGAGATACTCTGAAATAGATTGTACTTGTCGAGTTATTGTTTCTGTGACTACTTCATAACTTATTTCGATGTGATATTGATATTCCTATTGTTTCATTTGATTATGCACCGAAGTTAGGTTATCCTTTGAGAGTTGGAGAACTTGTTGTTGTTGCTCGATGTGAACTTCCACTACTTTATCATCCATATTATATTTCATTTGATCCTTCAAACCATCCAACTTAACCTCCATTTCTACTTTTAAATCATCTATGTCATCTTCGGTTTCTCTTCGTAAGATCGAAATTTGTTGCACTTGGTACCGTAATTTTGATATCTCATACTACAATTCTTCCTCTTCAGGTGTCATAGTATAGCTTTCTGAGGGCTTAATGGGTATGAAATTATTTTTAGGTGGAATTTTAGAACCCAAAACTGATATATATGCTTCAATATTCCCTTGGAATCACTTCAAACTGATTTTTGTTTTACTCAAGACTTATGCAACTTGGAAACAATACACATCTTTTTCTTGCTTTTGAGGAGCGCGATATTGAAATTGAATTATCTCTATAATTTCGGATCCTTAAAATCTAAAATTTGGCCTTGTCATAGCCCTCTGAAGCTTCTTTCAAATTCCACAGGTATGATTTGATTTTGATTCTTCAAGGAAAATTTATGTCCAATCTCCCACAATGACCCAATTATGGACTAGTACAGTAGAGAAAACTTGTACGACTTGCCACGTGTCACTGTTTCCTCCTTTGGCTCTGAAATTGATAGAAAGAAAACTACAGTCTATGTACTTGCGGCCAATTTTTACAGCATTCCAATCCAATGCTCAAAGAGATATCTATGAAGATTTTCCCACAATCACCTCTTTGAGATGAAATTCAGAAGCTTGAAAAAGCCCTAACTTCCACAAATCATATCTCTGCAAATATTGCAAACCAAGATCTGAAATTTTGCAACGATGTTCCTCCAGAGTTTCTCTTCGTACTCTAAAAATTTCAGCTTCTGAACATTCGTAGAAAAACATTTATAGCGATGATGACCTATTTAGGTTAAATTCAAGAGCCTGAATAATGACCTAACTTCCACAGATCATATCTCCGAAACTATTGTGAACCAAGCTTTGAAATTTTGTGACGATGTTCCTCAGGATTTTTTATTTGCACTCTAAAAATTTCAGCTTTTGAACCTTCATAGAAAAAAATTTATAGCGCAAATTCCACGATGACCTATTTGGAGCAGCGAAACCCTAGAATCCCAAAGCTCTGATACCAAATTTTGTGAAACCAACTCCAAAAATAGAAGAAAAGAGAGATCAACGCCTTAGAAATCAGCCAATTCGAAGGGGAAACCTCTAATACATTACATAAATGAAAAATATTGGATGATAAAAATGAAAAAACCTCCTTTCTATATATAGGAGTCCATGGGGCCACAATGTAGTTCTAGTGGGGCCACAATGTAATTCTAGCCGACCTAACAATAATAATGTAAGGGCACAATAATAAAAATATGGGGGTTACAAGAGTACAACAATAACAATAAGGGAATCTACACTAACATAACAAGGGACTACACTAGTAATACAGGGACCTAACATACATATTCCACAAAATTATGTGGCACACGATGAATCATGACACGAAATGACATGACACTGATGACATGGACTACATGATGACATGGAAATTTCAAGCCATTATTTGTTGTTGCTTTGTGACATCTCAAAAATATGGTCCATGTTATTCTTCTTCCTCCTCCTTACGACTTGAAGATAAGGAGTCTTCCATGTGGTCTTGATCTTTCATATTCTGTTATAGTCTAGTGTTCCTTCTTCTTCTTGCTTGATGATCATCTTATCTCCTCAGCTACTTACATGTCTTATAACATGTCCTATTGCTCCATATTCTTATTCATCATTTTTTCATAGCATAATAAAATAACTCCATCTCCAATCCACCCATGATAAGATGAAATCAATTCGATAAAACCCTAGTCTAAGATATTGCATGATGATCCAATGACTAGGCCAAAACCGGGTGGTAGGATGAGGGAGAGGTTCAGTGGATGCACAATTGTGAATCTCAGGAAGTCAGAGGTGAAGCTTGAGCCTTAATACTATGCAATGCATAGTTCAGGTTGGATTGGACAAGAATATTGTGCAGTTTTGGAGCTTAATGAGCCAGGATTAAGGATTGAGCACTGATTTTTCTCATTGCGCAGTTCTAGAAGGCAGAGGAGTCAAGGTGATTGCATAATTGCACACTTCCAGAGCTCAAGGGCTTGTTTTTAGCCTTGAGACTGTGTAGTGCACAGTTTAGGCTAGACTAAGCAAGAATATTACATAGTTTTTGGACTTAGTGAGATGGGATGAGGGGTTTTGCATTATTTTAGCCAAATAAAAAATTATAGGAGGAAAATAAGACTTGGTGATTATGAAATTTCACAACTCATGATATTAAGAGTTGAGATTGAGCTCAAAAACTGTGCAATGAGCAGTTGGGGTAAGGTTGGAGGGTTGAATTGCGCAATTTTGGAGGCTAGGGTCCAGGATTAAGAGCTTGAACTAGACAATACATAGTCCTAGGAGGTATGAACTACACATTACGCAATGTCAAGGGTTAGGGTTGGAACTATGTAATGTGTAGTTGAAGGGGGTTGGATGAGGCTAAGTTGCTTGGAAATTTTCGGAATTTGGTTAAGTGTGGGATCAATGAAATTGATGAGAATAGTGATATGACTTGACTGTGATCAAACACTTAGAACACTCAATGAAATAGAAACATATATCATCCAAGACATGTGAAAAAACTTTGTGATTAATTACGACAAGTGTGACACTAAATATATACTTTGTGATGACCGTGAGGACACTTGTGCAACTGTGCTTAAAACTTGGGGAATGAGTACGATGTATATTTACATGGTTAGATCAACTAATTTACACAAATATGAACCATTGAAATGACCAAAAAAATATTATGTACATTGTGTGATGCTTAACATGCCCAAAGACAAAATTTACTATATGAAGAGAAAAAGGGGAGCAACACTTGCGATATGTGAACGAAAATGAAAGCGACACATGCCATAGTGAATTTAACGTGAAAATTATCATAATTAATGTGAAAGAAAGAATGTAATGTTCCAAAATGGAAATGAGCAGCTTTTACACCACTGAAGAAATTCTTTTGTCGGAAATATGAACAAGGCTATTTCAGAGATGGACTAAGAGGGCATTTACCAGGTATATCACCTCTAAAAAGAGGGTGAGAACTGGAGGCTATCTGGCCCTTTCTCAGACTCTGCCTATAGCTATGTAAATATTTCTTCGTCAGGAAGATCTTTGTCAAAGGATGAGCTACAACAACATCTGAACTTTAACAAGTAACAACAACAATGAAATCATGCTCATAAAATGTGAGAAGAGTGTAAATCTGATATATAATCTGTATCAGAAAAAGATATACAAACTCCTTGAGGAAAATACTTCTCAAGGTGGGATCAAATCAACCTCAAAGAAAAATGTACATGCAATGGAGAAAACACTCTGCTACATAACCCAGCAACACTATAACTGCGTAGTCTATAAGGGAAAATGACTGTAGACTGAAATATACAATATGATATGACAATATGAGCTCAAATAAAGAAGGGGGAGCAATATATCAACCCCATGAAACAATAATATCACAATCCTCCAAGGGATTGGCTAAAATACATAATAATAATAAAAAATGTCGGAGTTGCAGTGTAGCAGCTGCAACTCAATATAATACAACATGGGAGAAGGATGTAAATGCTGCAATAGACAATGATACCTCCTCCAATGATCTCCAAATTGAAAGGTTGCTCCCCTCACTGAAGATTGCACTCTTTAGTGCATAATGTGAACCCCTTGTGCATGCCTCCTCTGTAGATAACATTGTAAGGGAAAGAGACTGCGCTGGGCATGAGAAGAAACATATGGCCCAATGCCAAAATCTACAACAGAGCTCCGAAAATATCCTTTTCTGATCTCCTAGAGAAAGAGAGGGCTCCTCCTCTCCAAAACAAGCTCCGGAAATGGGTGATGGTGATCCTCCCTGCAACACCAGCAACTCCACCGTTTTTGCCCAACAGAATAACGCAGTAGCTGAAGATGAATGCTTTGGCCTCAATCCAAGATGTGAGGAAGATGAATAACAGCTCCTCCAAGTCCTCCCAAGGAAGAGAAGGGAACTCTAGGAATCCCTCTTATGCTGAGCAACACAAGCTATCTCAATTGAACAACTGAAGAGAGCTGCAATTAGAAATTCTCCAGCATAATGAACAATGGCTCTCCTTCACCTTTTTATGAAAGGAATGCTTCCTTGCCATGGACCCCACCCATTAGGGTTTCTCTCATCCTATAATTTCCCTCCTTTCAAAACTGCACAGTCTTCTTGAGCAAGCTTCTCCTCTTAGCCACATTGTTGAATTGGTCAACCATGGCCTAGTTTACTTTCTTTTGGCCCTTTTCACACTAGGGACTGCCAAGTTTAGCCACTTAAGTGACTCTTTGCACCTTAGGAGAGTTTATTTTGCTGCTACATGGGCTCCCTTACCCATTTTATTCCTTTTATTAAAATAAAAGAGAAATTAATGTTCCAATTATCTTATTGAAAAATTTGGAACGTTACAGTCCTCCCCTCCCAAAGATTGCTTGCCCTCAAGCAAGTGCAAGGGTAGAACCGAAAAGGAACCTCCACTCAAGGTATGGAGTCTGAAATCTCCTCATGTAGATCCTCCATCCCCCAAGCAATCAACCAAGAAAAACGAGTCACCCTCCAACTAGGCAACTCCTGAAAATACTCCTCCACCTTGTGCTCATGTAGGAAAAGTGGGCTGAACTGCTGAACATGGTAAGCTTCATAGCCTACCCCATGCTATCCTCTCCTCCACTTATGATAAGTGTGGAGTGAAAGCTGAACTTGGGCTACCATAATGTTGCCTTCAAGAGGCAAGATGAAGTCTAGATCCCCAAGGATCTCTCCTCCAACGCTGCAAATCAAGCTGGCCCAAATCATCTCATATGTGATGAGTTGGAATTCATCATCATATGTCATACAAACCATCATATGGTTCACCTCATGGAAAAACAAATGGCTGAACATGGTGACCATATAATCTCCCATACTCCCCTTGGAGCATGTTCTGCAAAAAGAATGGAGGTTTTCTCTCCCAAAGGGCACATCCACCCAATGAGTCTCTCCCTCCTCATGATACATATGGGACTGCTGCTGATATATGGCTGAAACATAATGGTCTTCAAGAGAGACCCAAGCCACCCCATCAAACATGTAAACCATGAAATGCCTTCTCCAAAAATTCATACTCTCTAAATAGCTCCTCCCACATGAAGGAAAGAGGTGAAGCTTGGCAATCATGGGCTGCCCATTGTTTCCCCTAGAACATACATCATGTAAAATAGGGAGAATAATGCTCCCAGTGGGCATCTTCAACTCATGTCCCACTTTCCAAACAAAGCTCCCCATGTACCAAGAAGAATCTGCAATGCATGGAAGCAAGAACCAATAGAAGCAAGTTGTCACATGACAACCGGAAAGCGGATCATTGTTCCAACAATGGAACCTGCACAGTGCTCTCCTTGCCTGCATCAAAATAGAAAGTAACAAGTGCTTTCCCAACCACTTTTTTGCTGCCACAATCATCTCAAAAGATGTATACATGAGAGTACAAAATGGTGTAATTGGTGCACATCGAAAATCATGTGGCTTTCCCCCACAATCCACTGCTAAAATAACCATCATATCTACTACAATAGACCATGAGAATAAAAAAACATAGTGTGCAAGAAGGAAAGATCCTCCTTGATATAATATGCTTCTCATAAAAATAAGAGAGTGAAAAGCATGAAACAAATAGTTACCTCCCTCATCATGTACTTTGGCCTTTGAGCTGAAATGGCTCAAGTGAAAAATCTCCCTCACTGCAACAGAATAGGAAAGTGCTTGTGCCAACCATCTCATCATCTCTTGGGATATGAATCTAGCCATATGTTGATATAAATCCATTAGGATGCCCTCCCAAGTGGACTCCTCCATCAGTAGATATTATGCATAAGAATGCATGGAAGAAGAATCCATAATTGCTGCATGTAGGTGTCTCCTCCTGTGCTTATGAGCCCAAGCCAAGAAGATAAAAACATAGCAAGGGATGATGCCATCCATTATTTCCTCATCCTCATCTCCTACATGCCTCCAAAATACATCACTTGTGAATTGGTTTGAAGGACACTCCAACAAGTAATTCAAGCTCTCAAGTGACACTGCTGCTGGCCTTTGGAGTAGGGCCACTACCATCTCAAATCTCCCCTCTTTGACATGAATCTTTCCAAAGACTCCTCCCATCATGTTGATGCAAATTTAGAGCCCCTCCCATGAAGAAGGTGCTTCTTGGGCATCCAAGATCAAAGAGAAATCCCCTTGCACTATGCTAGTGCCTCCTCTTGCTCCTACAACAACCAAATAGAACTTGAGCAACAAAATTGTTTGTTGCCCCCTCATACTTCCACCACTCCAAATATGAAATGGGAACATGATGAATGGTAAAAATAATTCCATCCCATCATAATGCAACCATGCTCCTTTCTACTTCATGGTGTAATTATCCTACCATTTCCTCTTCCCTTTCAAACCCCATGAAAAGGAATAGGTCACATGTTGGCCAAACTCCCTCAAGAGAAACCAATGCAGCATGGCTTCTTGCTGCCCTGTATCATAGATCTACAAGAGGCTCACCATCCTCTTGCCTCCCATCTACATCCACTAAGCTCCTAGTGGATGTTTCGCACCATTCTGAAACTTGGCACCTCCCCAACAAGAGATGCCATCATCCCAAAACAGATTATCACCTTTGCATTTCATGGGACATTGAAATGCAATCCTCTCTATGGTCCATTTCTCAAACCCCATTCTCCTGTGTGGTGCATGACTCATCAATGGAGTATGAGAATGATGGCACAGTGCAGTGACAGTCTTTTTCTCAAGACAGTCAACTTGCAATGGTATGCAACTCCTCATAGAAGGTATTGAATCAGAAAATGTAAACTTGTGCATACCTCTATGAAGTTTTGGGGAGTATAATGTGGCTGCAAGTGTCTCTTCCCAAAATGTGTTGGCTGCCCCAATTGCTGAAGATGGAGGCTTCTCCTCCATGAATGTAACAACGCTAGCATGTGCCCTCTCTTCTAGTGTTGAGGTCTCCTTCCTCCTTTGGCCAAATCTTCTGATCAATGTCTGAGAAAAATCAACAAGAGTAGGAACCCTTGTATGTCTCCCATGGCTGGACCACCAAGCCTTTGCTTCTCCCTCAAGGTGCAGCGCTACAATTTCTATAGCCTCTCTGTCTACTACATAATGTAGCAGGAATAAAGCCTCTAACTTCTTCACCCAAGCCTCCGCTGCACATGTGGGTGACCCATCAAAAGTAGACAATAGGAATCTCTTTCCTTTCATCCTCCCATGACTGTGGGGTCTTATTTCCTCTTTCTTCTGAAAAAAATGTGAAAAAGATAGAGTCTCTTGGAATAATCTAGGGTTTTCTCCATATTCAGCAAGATACTCACTTAGAATTTCGAATTCCAAGTGCTTTTCATGCTTCTGCTCTGCTTTTCTGTGAGAATAGGAAGTGCATGGTCCTTCCTCTTCTCTTTTCTCTGTCTCCTCAACCTCCTTGGAGAGGTTCTTGCTGGATCTGAACACTAATGAGATCAATCTCATCCTCTGCATCATCTTGACCTCTTCTTCTCTGAAATTCGTACTTCATAGGCTGAGCCAAGTTCGAAGCTCCGATACCACTATAATGTTCCGAAATGGAAATCAATAGCTTTTACACCACTGAAGAAATCCTTTTGTCGGAAATATGAACAAGGCTATTTTAGAGATGGAATGAGAGGGAATTTACCGGGTATATCACCTCTAAAAAGAGGGTGAGAACCGGAGGCTATCTGGCCCTTTCTCAGACTCTGTCTATAGCTATGTAAATATTTCTTCTTCACGAAGATCTTGCTCAAAGGATGAGCTACAGCAACATCTGAACTTTAACAAGCATCAACAACAATGAAATCATGCTCATAAAATTTGAGAAGAGTGTAAATCTGATATATAATCTGTAGCAACAAAAGATATACAAACTCCTTGAGGAAAAGACTTCTCAAGGTGGGCTCAAATCAGCCTCAAAGGAAAATGTACATGCAATGGAGAAAACACTCTGCTACATAACCCAGCAACACTATAACTGCGCAGTCTATAAGGGAAAATGAATGCAGATTGAAGTATACAATATGATATGACAATATGAGCTCAAATAAAGAAGGAGGAGCAAGATCTCAACCCCATGAAACAATAATATCACAATCCTCCAAGGGATTGGCTAAAATACATAAAGCAGAAAAATGTCGGAGTTGTAGTGTAGCAGCTGCAACTCAATACAATACAACATGGGAGAAGGATGTAAATGCTGCAATAGAAAATGATACCTCCTCCAATGATCTCCAAAGTGAAAGGCTACTCTCCTCACTGAAGATTGCACTCTCTAGTGCATAATGTGAACCCCTTGTGCATGCCTCCTCTGTAGATAATGTTGTAAGGGAAAGAGACTGTGCTGGGCATGAGAAGAAACATATGGCCCAATGCCAAAATCTGCAATAGAGCTCTTGAAATCTCCTTTTCTAATCTCCTAGAGAAATAGAGGGCTCCTCCTCTACAAAACATGCTCCGGAAATGGGTGATGGTGATCCTCACTACAACACCAGCAACTCCAACGTTTCTGCCCAACAGAATAACGCAGTAGCTGAAGATGAATGCTTTCACCTCAAGCCAAGATGTGAGGAAGATGAATAACAACTCCTCAAAGGCCTCCCAAGGAAGAGAAGGGAAATCCTAAATAGGAATCCCTCTTGTGCTAAGCAACACAAGCTATCTCAATTGAACAATTGAAGAGAGCAGCAATTCGAAATTCTCAAGCATAATGAACAATGGCTCTCCTTCACCTTTTTATGCAAGGAATGTTTCCTTGCCATGGACCCCACCCATTAGGGTTTCTTTCATCCTCTAATTTCCCTTCTTTCAAAGCTGAGCAGTCTTCTTGAGCAAGCTTCTCCTCTTAGCCACGTTGTTGACTTGGTCAACGATGGCCTAGTTTACTTTCTTTTGGCCCTTTTCACACTAGGGACTGCCAAGTTTAGCCACTTAAGTGACTCTTTGCACCTTAGGAGTTTTTATTTTGCTGCTACATGGGCTCCCTTACCCATTTTATTCCTTTTATTAAAATAAAAGAAAAATTAATGTTTCAATTATCTCATTGAAAAATTTGGAACATTACAAAGAAAAAGCTAAAATCAAAAGCACAAAAACAACACTCGCAAAAGAGAAGGTGCGTAAAAGCGACAGTTTGAAGAACTCACCAAAATAGAAGTACAAATGCAACCAAAAGTGAGGGACTGCCAATAACAGTTTGCATTGACTGTCAACATGGGTTTAAAATTGCACACACACTATCTTGATGGAATTTTATTTTATTATTGACAATCTTGCATAAAATAAGGCACTCATGAACTTGTTTCAAACTGATCATGTGTGAGCAAGTGACTCCAATCGATCAAGAAGTGACCACTGGATGATTGATCGCAAGATCCACAATAGGTTCCCAAATTCAAGTGTAGGTGAAATTTTGGAGGGTTTTTTTAATAGAGACAACACTTGGCGACACATTGGTATAAATCCAACTTCTCTGCCTTGTTCAATTATTCTATGCAGGGTCTTAGTTCTTCCGGGAGTATTGATTCATCGTGCAGACTAGTTTGGCCTCCCCACTTACCCTGTGAATAAACATGGTCACATTGGTGCCCTCTCTGTTAAACCAAAACATAAGGTCCACGATATCACAATGTTTCAAATTGGAATGTATAGTATAAATCACGGGCTTTAGGTTTTTAGAGTGTATTTTTTTCATCTCTGGTGTTGCTCCACTGCCAGTAGGCCTGGACAATACCCCGACAGAGTCACTATAGGAACACAAACATTGCTTTGCTGCTAGCAACTTTAGACAATACCTCTATGGAGTTTATTACTTCACCTCTTTGCACAGGAAGTCTTTATCTTATTTCACCTTTATTTATATATTTAAATAGGATTGTGCATAGGAAATTATTCATTTTATGGGTAGAAGAGAGATCTCGACTTATTGAGAGCATGAGAGGTTTTCCCTTCAGATAAGCATATAGATAACTTTGATTTAGGTTTACTCATTTAGATTTTCCCCTTCTCATCTTCTACTAGTTGGATAAGCATGAAAAAAATGAAACATAAATCACCTAGTGTGGGCATAAGGTTTCCTGAATAGCACAAGTACCATGGTTTGACCAAAACTCTCCTTACAGATAGATCGTATTTTTTGTTGGAACATCACCAACGAAAAGGTGTGACCAAGACAAGGAATAAGGACAAATAGTTAGCCAAATGTTGCAGTGTCATATTTTAAGGCCAAATAGGATATTCTTCATGCAAAATCTTATCAAAAAAAATAAAAATAAAAAGACATGACACAACAAGAAAGAGAAACCGAAGCACGAACAAAAGGAGGCTAAAGCAAACATGATGCAAGAAAGAAGTAAGAAAATACAAGAAATACTAAAGAGAACAAGTGTGAAATGAGTGCAAGAGAGGGGAAACTAGAATGTAGCTAATCCTACTCCTAACCTAAACAACTAGAAGATCAATGTCAAATATAGTGAAATTTCTAATGTAGCCACCATATTTTTTCCTTACGTGCATCCACAAAGATACAAATAATTAAATCAAATATAAATTAACGTGAAAGAGAAAAGATAAGAGCTTGAAGGACTTGAAAAAAAAAGGGAAGGTCTTGCGTGTGGGTAGAAATATGTGTCACACCCACTACTTCTAACCACTGTGCATTATTACCTTTTCTCCAGAAACAATAATAAGAAAAACCTCGAAAACTTCTTGCAAATGCACCTTATTCTATGTCATCCGACGTAGAAAGCATGAGAAAAGGATGAAACCTATTATTTTCAACGAATATTTCCAAGTAATATTTCTCCAACCATTCGACGATTGGATCATGAAGTTTGAAACAATTCTCTTGAACATCCTGAAAACTTTGAAATAATGAATCTTTAATTAAAAGCGTGGGATCAGGATGAGAATATTGTCAGGGAAAATTGAACTAATCATATTGAGAGGACATGCCAAGATAGTGAGGACTTGGAATAACCATCAGAGAAGGTTGAAGTTTCTCAACCACCTGATAAAAATATGAATAGTGAGATGTTAAACGATGAAGATCGAAGGATGTAAAACAAATGTCATTCGATTACTGGTGGGAAAATGATAAAAAAAATGATATTCATCAAAGAAAAATTTATTTTCAGATGGGTTGATTAAGACATCATATTCCCAGCTTGTAATTAGCGAAGATAAATCAATTTTAACAACTCTACGAATGCTCTGAACAATAGAATCAACTTCCTCACATTTTGAATGTGACAAACCATTTTCCTATAATTGGTGAAAAAATGTACAAGCATCATAATTGATGAAATAATTTCATGTAGAAATTATACAAACATATGTATATCAATGGATTCAATCTGATCTAACAATGTACTAAAGCTAGATATTTAATCCTTCTACAAATCAATTTCATAAATTAAACACAATCGCCAATCACATGAAGCAAAGAAAGAATCAAATCAATACACAACACAAATCATGCACTCTCACAACTGTCTCACACTGTCCTGGACAAAACTGACCAACAATAGCCAATTCTTAGCCTCTGAACAGCCTGCGTTGCTTTTTCAATTCCGGATGAATGTGATCCCTATTCTTTAGGAATTTTGGCCTTCTGAAACTGCGCAAGGATCATGGGAAATCCAGTGGATGTTCGGTTGAATGCAGGAAACCTAATAATCACAAAAATAATAATTAACATCCCTTTAACCTTTGTCTCAATTGTTGTCGATCCTATGCTGACTATCCCTCCTGATGTGCTCTTTCTCTCTGATGGACTGCCTGCCAAATCTGCATCCGTGAAGCCTTGAAGCTTCACTCCGTCTTTCCATCTATACCATAATCCATACTCTTTAGTGCCCTTGATATATCTCAAGACATGTTTCCACGCCTTCCAAAAGAGCTTGGCCATCTTAACCATAGCTTGACTCAGCTAGTTAACTACGTAGAAAATTCTTGGTCTGGTGTTCACTAAGTACATCAGTGAACCCACTAGCTGTCTGTAGACAGTAGCATCCACTACTTCTCCTGAAGTAGCATCCTCTTTCCTCCAATTTCCTAGAAGAGGAGTGTCCATGGGTTTATAGCTCTCCATGTGAAACTTACCCAATATCTCTTTGGCATACTTTCCTTGAGAAACAAAAATTTCATCATCCCGCTGCCATATTTACAAACCAAGGAAATAGTGAAGGAGTCCCATGTCCTTAATTTCAAACTCACTTGCAATATCATCCTTGAAAGAATTTATCAGCTACTCATCACCTGTCTAAATTAGATCATCAACATAAAGTACAATAATCAAGAGCTTACCATCGACCAAAATCTGGTACAGGTTTTCATCTGCTTCACTTTTGGTGAAGCCCAACCCAGTGAAATAGATGTCAACCCGAGTGTACCAAGCATAAGGTGCTTGCTCTAGCCCATAAAATGCTCTCTTGAGTCTACACACATGAAAATTACTGTTAAATATCTAGAAACCTTCTGGTTTCTCTATGTTCACTTCCTCCTTAATAAATCCATTGAGAAACACAATTTTTAGATCAATCTTATGAATGCGCCACCCCATCTGCGCTAAGAGTGAAAGGATAGATCTAATGGAAGAGTACCTCGCGACTGGTGTGAAAGTATCTTCATAGTCGATCCCCTCAAATTGTGAGAATCCCTGGGCCACAAATTTTTCCTTGAACTTCTCCACACTCCTATTCGATGCTTTCTTCACCTTATAGATCCATCTAAATCCAACCAGTGATTTTCCAACTAGTCTTGGGACAATCTCCCATGCACTGTTCTTAATGATGGAGTCATACTCCTCTACCATAGCATCAACCCAAATTGGTTGCTGCATTTCTTCCTCAAAGGAAGATGGTTCTGTCACAATACACTTGCTCATAAGATCCATGTATCTAGTAAACCTGTCTGGAGACTATCCCTGTCTGCACAGTGAAATAGGGGCTCCTACATTCTCTACCACATCAAATCTCATTCTATCAGCTTCCGTGGTGCACCTTCTACCATTTCTGGTGGATGGATCTGAATGAGTATTTTTTTCCACTCCATGATCCTCTGCATGTGGCTGCTCCACATCTTGAGATTCATTCTTTGGAACCAAGAGTTCCTCCTTTGCATGCAAATCTAGCTCCCTCTCAAGGGAAAATCGCATGGCTTTCTCCTTATAAAACTTTATATCCCGTCGCACAACAATCATTCTAATGTTTGGAAAATACACCTGATAGTTGTGGGTAGTATCAGTGTCCCCCAAAAATATCCCAATCTTAGTTTTTGGTTCAAGCTTCTTCCTAGTGTCTTTGCTCACATGCACATAAAAAAATGAGCCAAAAATATTAAAATATGAAACAATAGGTTTATTACCAGTAAAATCCTCCTCTGGTGTACTCATGCCAAGTATCCGATGAGGACAATGGTTTTGCACAAATACCTTTGTGTTGCATGCCTCTGCCCACAGATGCAATGGTAGGCCCTGATCATGCAACATCGCTCGTGTTGCACCCACAAATTTTCTATTCTTTCTTTCTGCGACCCCATTCTGCTGTGGGTTATGAGGCGCAATAAAATCTCTCTGAATTCCTTCTTTGTTGCATAAGTTCTTGAATTCATTGGAGATGTACTCACCACTATTGTCTCCCCTAAGAGCCTTCACATGTTTCCTCGTGTATTTCTCCACCAGTGCTTTGAACTCAAGAAATTTTGAGAATGTCATATCTTTCTTCTGCATGAATTAGATCCAACACTTTCTAGAAAATTCATCAACAAATATCACATAGTACTTATTCTTTGTTGTCAAAGAAATAGAGAATGGTCCACACACGTCTGAGTGAACTCTCTTAAGGATTTCCGAAGCTCGGTTCTCCTTCTCGTGAAAAGTGGCCTTTGCATACTTCCCCATAGTACATCTCATGCATGTGTCTGACTGTGCAAGAGTACCCTTGTGAAAACCTGTAGAAATCTGTTGCATGACCTTCAAGGTTCTGTGTTGTAGATGGCCCAATATCCTATGCCATAACTCACCCTCATCCTGGCTCACCACTTTGTCTGCCTTACCCATCAATGTTGCACAACCATCTACATCAAGTTTATAGACATTCTTCAAATGAATCCCAATATTCTTGGCTTGTCTTGTTGTTTTGTGTTGCAGGAAATATTTTCCCTCACTAAAAACAACATCATAGCCTTTATCCTCCAACATTGCAACTGAGACCAAATTTTTCTTCAAGCCTGGTAAATTCATTACATCTTTTATGAAAGAGTTTAATTGACTGTCTTTGAAAGGTAACTATACCAATCCCAGTAGCACCATACTTCCCTCCATCACCCATTTCGATATGCATCTAAAGGTCCTTCTCCTCCAAGCTATTGAAAAGTTATGTCTCCCGTTATGTGAAAGGATGCACCACTATCAAATTACCACAATGATCCCATTGCACTTGACACCATGCATGAAATGAGTGAGAAGTAAAGCTCAAATTGCGATGCCAAAGCCTCACCAACTGCATACCTAGAATCCTTCTTATTCTTATTCTTTTGTGGACAATTAGTGGCATAATGTCCATGCTCGTGACAGTGAAAACAAATCACTCTGGACATGTTGCGCTTCTTTCCATCTTTGCCAAACTCAGATTTGGAATGTAATTTCTTTCCTTTCCTCTTCTTCATCTTAGCAGCCAGATCGCAATCTTCTTCATCATCATTCTTAGATGAAGATCCATCCTTAGTATTCTACCTAAATTATTCTTGCACCAGATCTGACTAAAGTCATTCCCAATCTAGCAGCTTTTCCCTTCCATTTACAGAGTCCTGATAACTATGCCAACCCTTAGGAAGTCCTAGAAGAGCTAGGTTCACCAAGTCATCATCTGAGATAGTAATGCCGACGCTCCTAAGCTCATCCCGACATTGAAAAAACTTTGTTAAATATTTCAGCATAGTGTTGCCTTTCTCCATTTTGATTTTCTCAAGCTTGTCCTTCAGTGACAATTTTCTATGATCACCACTGCTCTGAAATAGATCTGTCAAATATTTCCACATTTCATATGGCATCGCTTTTCCATGGATACTTGAGACAATTTGGTCTCGTACTCCCTCTAGTAAGATCCTCCTTGCCTTTACAACCTTCTTTTGCCAAGCATCAAGATTTGCAGCATCCACTACAAGGAAAAGACCATCTAGTGGATGTTTTTGAGGAACCACAAAGAAAAATACCCCATACATCCGTTTCTAGCAGAGGTTACTAGAGGAGGTTGGCGGGCGGAGGGTTTTTCGGATGTTTTCCTATCGGTGCTCTTATCATTAAAACTTGCCTCGGTGCTCTAAAAAAAAATAAGCACCGGTGCGGCCAAAATCATTGGCGCACTAGACACCATGCACTCCGTACACACACGCCCGGTGTGTCATAATATAAAAGAGCACTGGTGCCTCACAACTTGTCTGTGCCGGTGCATTATAAAACACAACGCCAACACCGAAACCATGTGTTGCGTTAGACAGAAACTGCACTGATGCATCATAAAAAGCGCGCCAAAACACAAACTGACTGGTGTGTTTGTAGCAAACAATACCGGTGCGCCTATAAATAACGCACACCGGTAAGGGTTAAATTAAATGACAAAAAACCCTGGTTTTTTAGTTTTCCAGTGCCCTTGAGCTATTAATTACTGGTATGCACGATACCATAGAACACACCGGTGCGCACTGAACATTGGCACACTGGATAGAGTGCATGAAGTACACACTGCCGGGGCGTCCAATTACTGTAACACACCGGGGCGTCAATACTCTTCCGCGCCGGTGAATCATAAAACATCGCACCAAAATAGAAACAAACCGGTGCATTCTTCTCTAAGAGCACCGGTGCGCCAGAAACAACACGCACTGGAATAACGTTATATATATAAAACAAAATTAAGGCCAAAAAGCCGGTGCTTTATGACTATTACGCATCGGTGCTTTACCATTACACCGCTCTGGTGCATCATCAAATTTTCAAGCCAAAAATGAAACATCCTGGTGCGCGGTTAGGGCAACGCCCTAGCGCGTTATAAACAACGCGCCAAAATTAATACCGCTTGGTGCAGTTTTATTTAACCGCACTGGTGCGCTTATAAAATCCGCACACCAGAACAGGGTTAATAAAAAAAAAAATTACAGCCAAAAAACTTCATTATTCACTTTCCTCAGTGCTCTAGAGCTATCAAGCCCCGGTGCAATTTCCTTATTTCTCAGTTGCCCTGCCATCGGTGCTCTCATTGCACCCATTGCAGGCACTGTTTCTCTACATTTCCAACCAATCTGTAGCTTGCATTTTGAAAAACAGTGGGAAAATTTTATTTTCCAAATTTTACAGCCAATATGTCTCCTGAACGCAAAATGTACAGGTTTTTTTCTACTTTTTCTATAATTAAGCCTTTTACCGGATTAGATATTGAAAGAAACTTAAAAATAACCATTAAAAAAAAAAAAAAATTGTCACACGGTGCGTTAGAGCTGTTCGACTCACACCGGTAGCGGTGCTCCCTGTAAAATTTACAGGCAGCACCGCTACTGGTGCTAATGGTAACCGCACCATTTCTGGGGCGGTGCCGAAAGGCGCCCCGAATAATTTTAAATTAAAAATAAAAAAGAAAAAGGTGATGCGCTCATTTATCTAGGCGCACCATTGACCCCGGCAATCACAGTGCGGTGCGTTGACTGCATTTGCTGCCCTGGTTTATGTCAGCGCACCACATTTTTCATTCCGAGAGGGACAACAGTGCGGCCTGGTAAAAGACTGCACTGTCAACTATGTCATTGTCATCAAGTCAGTTCGCTGACACGACTATACACGCTGGGGCGTATATTTCAGTTAGCGCACCGCTATTCTGAATTATATACAGTGTGCAGTGCTTGGAAAACAGACATCGGCACCAAAGCCTGTGCAGTCTATTTCATTAGAGGCCCTAAGGATGGTGTGCTAAAATATTAGAACGCACTGGCACCAGTGCGTGACTGTTTTTATGGAGCACCGACTTGTATGTATGTTTTTTTTTCAAAAAAATTTATATATGTATATTTATAAATACATTTATGTTTTAATGAAAAAAATGATTGAATACGGAAATGATTCAGAGAGAACAGGAGCAACAACAACAACAACAAGCAGAACAATATGACATGATTCGCCAATGGGAGGAGAGAGAGAGGGAGAGAGATGGGTGCCCTCACCCTATTACTGCAGATACCCAGGAGATCCTTAAGCAGGTAGGCCTCCTCAAGTTCTATGAGGAGGATATTTTCGGCCTAAAGGCCCATAGTGTGCTTTTGAGACATCTTATCGGCAGGTGGAATGCCCACCGACAGGCTTTTCAGGTTGGTCCTGCCCAGTGGTACACACCCACTGAGGAGGAAATTTATTTTATTACAGGACTATCGAGGAGAGTGGTAGATTTTCCTTCATTCCCAGACGTGCCACCTGGTTGTGTAGCAGGGAGTCAGTTAGTTTACTCCTAGAGATACATTGGAGCACATGTACTATCTCCTTCAGAGTTTCAGGTACCTGAGGTCAATTATGTATAGGTTCTTTTGGTAGACAGGACATGCAGTTCCTCTCTATTATCGCTTCGATCATTTCGCACAACACCAGTGACGAGCAATGCATTAGTTGCTCGTTTTTATATTACGTTGATTCTTTAGTACAACAGCCATGACTTGTCAGCTGGTTTGCCATTTTTTGCGACAGTTTTGTACAACCTTAGATAGATGTCGTGTTCATGCACAAGGGAGGGTCAACTTCCCTTTTGCTTCAGAGCTGTTTTCTTTATTTTTTGAGAGGTTTCCAAAGATGAGACCTAGTTTTGTTTGATAGCCTTGTAGGTTGATGTTTCAGGCCTGGATGCGCATGTGGGGGCAGATGATGCCCAAGAGGGGAGACACTATGTTTCCAATGAGGATATCACATGATTCACTGGACTTACTAGCCAACGTTGGCGGGCTGCATCCCTTCATTATGGTCCCATGTCCTTATGATGGACTAGATTGGCGAGGGTGTCCCAACATCCTCTTCACTCCTGATGAGCCGCCAGATGATAGAGTTAATATTACTGTTTTATTTATACTTATTCTAACATGTTCTTTAACTTTTTTCTATTAAATTATGTAATGAAATTGTCTAATTATTGTTGTGTACTTACATATATTTTGCAGACATTGGGTCTTTTGATGGCGATGAGATGCCAGATCCACCACATGATCCAGGTGTTGATCCTGATGATTACAATCAGGAGATGGCTGATGCACCAGATCAAGATGAGGCCGGTGGCGCAACAGAGAGACGTGCAAATCCTCATGTGCCTCATGGTGCACCGGTATTGCCTCTTACTAGGCGTGGTCGACCAGAGACCAGATACCGGATGGAGTTGGGGAGCCAACTCTGTGGATTGATTTAAGATGCAGGCATCAGGCCCACTCATTACAGAAAGATACAGGGTGATGATAGATTAATATGGATGTGGAGAGGCATGCCGTGTGACATGTACGGACTGATGCGGCATGTTGTAGGAGCTACGATAGTTGTTACGCGATTGAGGAGGATTGTCCGTAGCTATAGGCATAGTCAAGCTGCGGCACGTGATGGATAGTCCGCCAGTAGCGACTCAGATGCATCTCGTGATCGTTCACCTCACGGCGCGCCTGATGATTAGCATGAGGCTCCACTGGCAACATCTAACACTAGTCATCATGGAGATGAGGCTGGACCATCGGCCACGTCCAGCCAGCAGCCTGCAGCATCCATCATGAGTCCTAGTCACGATCATCATGAGCAGGCTGGACCATCGACCGCCAAGGCTGTAGTACTATTGACTGAGCAGGCCTCTACTACTACTGTGCCTCATATTGATCATGTTGTACTACCACCAGCGGATGCATCCATCAGTACTAGTGATCATCATGATCATGAGCAGGCTAGTCAACCATCGACTGTCGAGGCTGCACCCAGCTTTACTGAGCAGGCCGCATCCACTTGTACTAGTGTTATTGATGTTGTTATACTACCACCAGCGCCTGATCCATGAAATTTATATTACAGTTGTATGTTTTTAACATTATTCTGTTATATATATATATATATATATATATATATATATATATGGTCCATGTATTTTATGTTCATGTTGCAATTGTACTTAATTTTCATGTTGATGATCATCATGATGTGGCGCATATTGTTAGTCATGTTAGATATGTTCATTTAATGTTTAGCTTGTAGATAGATGTGTATATGTGATAGGTGCATGAGTTATTTGACATTATATTGAGATGTATATTTGATGTTTGTGTTGTGATGATGTTAATGTATAATGTTAATTTGATGTTAATTGAATGTGTTTATTAGTCGAATATGATGTTTGTACGATGGTTATCATGATTGTGATGATATTTATTAATTAATTTAATATTATTAAATGACCGTGATATTTATTAAATATTATGTCGTAAATGTAATTGTAATTTAAATTTAAATTCTATGTAAAATTGTAAAATTCTAATTCTAATTCTAATTGTATGTAAATTTCACAAATTGTAATTGTATTTGTAATTGTAATTTTAATTGAATTGTATGTAAAATATTTGTAAAGTTGTAATTGTAATTGTAAATGTAATTCTATGTAAAATTGTAAATGTAATTATATGTAAAATTGTAAATGTAATTGTATGTAAAATTAAAATTGTAATTGTAATTCTAATCGTAATTCATGTATGTGAAATTAATTTAAAATTGTAATTGTAATTTTAATTCTAATTGTAATTGTACTTTTAATTAATGTAATTGTATGTAAAATTTTAATTCTATTAATGTGAAAATTTTAATTGTATTAATGTGAAATGATTTTATTAAAATATTTAAATTTGTAAATTTGCAAATAATTGTAAAATAACAAATCTAGAATAATACGAATTTTTGTAACATAAAGTTTAGAAAATAATGAAAATAAATTCATGTACTTTATAATTATGATTATTTTTTATGATCTTACATAAAATTAAAATAAAATAAATAAAAAATAAAAAATAAAAACTTTAAAAATTCCAGTGCGCTTATTATCCTAACAAGCCCCAGTGTGTAGTGTTAATAAAACACACTAGTGCGTCACATTTACGCGCACCGGAAATGAATAAACGCAAAAAAAAAAAAAAAGAACACTATTTTTTTTAAGTAAAAAACAAGCGGCAATTTGAAAAATGGGTAGCAAAATATTTTTGAAAATCTAATTTGATAAAAATAATTCTTTAAATACTAAAGAATTCTCATTATTTCACTATTTTTGCTAAAATTTTTCAGTTAGATCTTTGCAGGAGACAGACTTGGAGCAAGAGAGCACGAGGGCATCGTGGATGGCGAAATACGTTCCAATAGAAGTATTCAGACAATCAGAAACCAAAACTCTGGTGATTCAAGTCCTTTATCATAGAATTTTAAACCATTTCGTGATTAAATTTAATTCTTTTTTTTTACTTTTTTCTGCAGTTTTTTATTTTTTCCTGCAGTTTTATCCATTTTTACCTTGAACCCTTTATTTGTTTATTTTTTCCCTTTCTTCTCCCTATTTTTGTGATTTCAGAATTAGGGTTTTTCATTTTAGATTGGCATCCAACCCACGGGATGACTTGCATAGTCGGATCCCAATCCATTCGGCAATTGCGTGAATTTTTGAAAAAATGGATTTTTTCTTTATCGATGCGCCCTGCGTACTCCACCGCACCGGTGCTCTGTATTATTACAGCGCACCGTGCAAGTTCTGTGTTGTAAAAATTTGAAAACATTTTTTTAAATCTGTGCGCCAAATCTAAAATAGGGTACTGGTGCTCTCTTTAACTAGGAAAGCACCGTACGGTGTATTACACCGTTTTTGTGGTGCGTTTATAATACCCCATGGACCATTAGGTTTATTACAATATTTTTACAGTGCATTTATAATATTGAACGCACCGTACAACGTATTATATTGTTTGGCGGTGCGTTGTTAATATATCCACGCACCGGTGGCGGTGCGGATTTTATGAAAGGCGCATCGGTGTCTCGAGATTTATTTTCTAACTGAAAAGTTGAAAATTTATTTATAAATATATTAATGAATGATATGCTACAGGTTTCAGATTGATAAAGAAATGACTGACAAGATATCAAGTAACAAAAATACTGTTAACACGTCAAGAAAAGCAAAAAAGGAAAGTTCTTTGTCAATTCTTTATAAAAAGTATTATTTTTGAACTATATGTAACTTTAGCTAATATGTATTGTTCACTGTGTATCATGCAGAGCCACAAAATGATGAAGCTCAATCTGATTATTTTTTATCTACAACCAGAAGAGCATAAAAGTTTAATGGAAAAATTGCAAAAAGATGAATTAGGTGAATGAAACAATACTATCGATCCAATATGAGTTTATTTTTTTAATTATCATTAATAATATACTTAAAATTATTAGATAACATGTGTTAAACACTCTACTAATTCACATCTGTTTAATGTTCTACAGGGACCAACAACTCAGAAAAGGAATGTTGTTCTAAGAAAAGAAAAAAAAAAGAACATGCAAATGAAAATGAATTGGTGCTGGAAGTTAACGAAAGGGTGAAAAAAATTTACAAAAGTTTGAGGGATCTAGTGGAATGAATAGAACAACGTGCTTCAAATGTAATATGTAATCATTGAATTTTCCGTTCATTAGGTACAATAAATAAATAATCTAGCATTAAATATTAATTTTCAAATTTTATTTTAGAAAATAAAAGAAAATGGAACCCATTCAGCACATAAAACAAGACGACAAGGAATAAAATGGTTGATCTCTAAGTTTGTGAGTAATTGTTACTTCCTTATAACAACTCAACTAGATTTCATTTTTGTATTTTTTAAGTTGTTTTAAAAAAATCATCATTGAATGTCTTCAAACAGGTGCTAACATACAAAGAAGAATCATCAGACGAATTGATTGAAATTGGGTTAAATATGGGTTGTGAGTATATGTTGGCATATCAAAATTTAATTGTGGAATTTGTAAGCATATATCGATATTGTTTTAATTAGTTCCGTATATAATTAATAGGACAAAAACATCTTTTATATTAAATATATGATTTGTTATGGGGTATAAAATTGCAAGAAACAAAGTATGGAACTGCGCCAACAGATGAAATTTTGAAAGATGGCATGGTACATGGTTTTGAAAGAATGTGTATAGTTTATGAGTCAATTGTTGCTATGGTACGTCATTTTTCTTTTCAATTTACATTGATGTATATTATTTAATATTGGAATTTTCATTATTCTCACCAATGTATATACACTCATTTCAGTTTATTTTTATGTTTGTAGATGGAAAATGAAGAAGAAGAAAACAATCAATGCCATGAACACAACATTCCTGAAAATAACCCAAGTCATGGAAGTAGCTCTGGCAGTGACAGCAGTTGAAGCGAAGAATGATGATCACTATGTAATTTGGATATCAAAGCAAGGCGTTTTATTTTTTGAAATATGTCTGTGAAATCAAACATTTTGTTTAATGTAATGGACATAGTGTCCCAATTGAAAGACAAAGGGATACGAATAATTGTCCCATTTTGTATGATAAAGATTGTCTTACATATATATATATATATATATATATATATATATATATATATATATATATATATATATATATATATATATATATATATATATAATCATAATATTTGTTTTAATTTATTCTATTACATTCTCCATTATCGTTCTCAAATGCATTAATAAAAATTTAATTCATATGAATATTGTTATAAGATGTGTCAAATTTTGATGAATAATAAATTTAAAACAATCACAATAATTGGACTGTCAGAGGTGGATGTTTCTAAAAAAAACAAAATAAAACCCGGTGCGTTTATGTGTCTATATGCACTGGTGCGTTTATGATTCTATGGGCACCGCACTAATACCGATTCCAGTTATAAATATCTGTGTGTTTGTGTGATACTGCGCACCGGGGCATTTATGTATCTATAAGCACCGGTGCATTTTTAGATTCCATGTGCACCGCACGAATACCGATACCAATTATAAATCTTGGTTCCTTTCTGTGATACGGAGCACCGGTGCCTCATAAAGATACACGCACCGGTGCGCTTATACGACCTATGGGCACCGCTCAATTCCTAAGACCAATTAGAATGGCCCCGTGCGTTGTATCACCAACACCAGGCCCAGTGCTGTTGTTTTCCTTAACGGCCCGATGCATTCTCCTTAGAACGCCTCGGTGCGCTGTATATCGATAAGCACCAGTGCGTTCAAACCTGATAAGAGAACTGATGGAAAAACATCCGTAATAATCTCTGGCCACCCATTTTTTTTAGTTTTGTTCAATTTCCATTAAAAGCTCCACCAAAACCTTTGTTACCAGAAACGGATGTGGTAGCATTTTTTTTTTTGACAAATTTGGCCAATTTTATAACACTAAAAAGCTCCTTTATAACCTTGGCTAGAGGGTCTTTTCCTTGTAGTGATCTTCTACAATGGGTTTAAAAACATCATTGTCAATGAATTCTTTCAACCCATTGTCCTTGGCTACTACCTCCATCCTGCCTTTCCATGCAATATAATTAGAGCTGCCCTCAAATGCGTACTCCAATCTCAAGCCATTGAAAGCCATTTCGATCCTGAATTACTTATCGCACCAAGAATACCTTTTGCAAATTCGAATTCTATTCAGTCACAAACTCAACTTCTCCTCCACTATAGTGATTTCCTGTGCTTTGATACCATGTAGAAATTATAAAAACATATGTATAGCAATGGATTCAATACGATCTAAAAATGTACTAAATCTAGATACTGAATCCTTCTACAAATCAATTGTGGAAATTAAACACAATCGGCAATCACATGAAGTAAAGAAAGAATCAAATCAAACCACAACACAGAGAATTTCCTGGGGAAAACTTACTACTCAAAAACCTTCTATCTTCTATTTTATATTCACCATGAAATCATGAAATAATTACAATGCACTCTTCTCACAAGAGTCTCATGCACTCTCACAATTGTCTCACACTGTCCTGGAAAAAATTGACGAACACTTAGCCAATTACCAGCCTCTGAACAACCTGCCTTGCTTGCACAATTCCTGATGAATGCAATCCCTATTCTTTAGGAATGTTTTCCTTCCAAAATTAAGCAAGGATCATGGGAAATCCAATGGATGTTTGGTTGCATGCAGGAAACCTACTAATCACACAACTGATAGTTCACATCCCTTGAACCTTTGTCTCAACTGGGTCTCCACTGGAACTAACATGCATGCAACTTTTTATAGTAAATCATCAGTTGCATGGTATATCACTGATTGTGAATTAAATAATATTAATTCACTTGATCTCTCACTAGTGCAACAAATAGTTACAACTAGTTCAACTGACTCTGACTCACCTAATTGAGTTAACTGATTACTCATGAATTAAACTAATGCACCAACTACAATTTGAAATCCATAACTAATAGAATTACTTTGCATGCCTCACCAACCACCCTCAACTCGAAATACATGAGCTAACTGCTTTTATCACACTCAGTTAAATATTACAAGTGATCATGAGATAATATTACATTTTATTGTCCAATTTAATTAAGGGAAAATTAAATTAGAAATTGCACCAAATTAATTAATTAATTTGGCCTTCACACTAACGTATCTCTGGGACCTATTGGTTCGACACTAGTGTGTGTGCTACAATTTCTTGTTGGACTTCAAAAATTAAAAGGAACGCTATCACAACAAACCCATGAGACCAGTCAGGACATAGTGAACAAAGAAGAATTTAATTAGCACAATAGCTCATGCATTCATTATAACTTAAGATGATTTCAAGTGCGATGAAGGGAAATATTTACAATACAATATTCACAAGAATAACGAGGAGATGGCTATAAAGAAATTAATCCGATAGGCATGGTTTTGTTAACTAAAGATAGTCTTTGAAATGATAAACTTAAAAATTCCATGACTTCATGAGATAAACATATTCCAAATCCGAGTAAGTACAATAGCCTTGCATGGAAATGAATCATGTGAAATAGAATATTGAATCCGATCAAAAACCAAATTTCGAAAGTTCGAAAGATTACATCCGAAATACCAAACATATTTCAAAAATAAATTTACATTGAGAGAAACCATGCAAAGCGAAGGATTGTGCGAGAGAAACTAGATATGGCTTAGTTCAAGGGGCTTACTAGAGTTGTGATATCCTAAAATAACCATCAATAGAATTTGAAGTGACTAGATTTCCTAACAAGTCCCAAAGATTGTAAAATCACATTTTGAAGATTGAAGTAGATTGTGCATGGTTTGAGGATAGCTTCTACAACTGGTTTCAATAAGATCATTGCTCACCTAATGCCAACCATATGTGTCATTTATTTGAATAGATTTTTCAACTTCAACAACCAAATTACTCAAGTTGGAAGATTCTTCTAATTACAAATATGAAGATGTATGAATCAAAGAAATTTAATGAACAAGTTGACTTGAAGAGTTGTATTCATGAAAGAGAAGAAATGATGAGGGATGGAAAAAATACACAATGATTTGTTTATTTTATCTTTGATCATGGATAACCTCACTGGATTTTTTCAATTGAGAAGTGAACTCATCAGATGAAGAACTTGAGGATCATGGAGTATCTCCGTCGCAAGTAGATGCATCCCAAATGATAGAACGCAAGGGATAATGAGATGAAGATGAAGTTTCAATAAGGAAATATTCTTTGACTGAATGAGATTCTAGATATTAAGTATAGTTTTCATGAGAAATTGAAATATCATATGATGTACCTCGACATTCATGATTGCATACATCAACAAAGTCATCATCATCGGAATGATTGTTTCCCAAGGCTACAGATTGATTGAAAAAATTGATTTCATTTGATTCACTATTATAATATTGAAAATAATCCAGGAATGGAAGCACATCATCTTCACATGGAGGATTTATAAAAATAGAAGAAAGATTGAAAGCATCTTCACCTTGTGTAATGTGGTTGCCTTGTGTAAGAGAGTGTGAATAACTAGTTGGTGGAGCAGATTGATTGGGAGGATAATGATAGAAGGAGTCATGACATGTATATGATAAAGGATAATAGAAATATAGATCAGATTTGAGACTAGAGTTATGAATAGTAACATCATATTATAGAATTGGGGAGCTAGTCTTCACCATGGGATTCATGAGCCATTTTGGGATTTCCTCCATTGAATTTGAGTCATGAAAAGCATAAGAAGAATGAGAAGATGGATTAGGAATTTGATTAGCATATATCCCAACTTTATTATCATTTCAAGGAGGAACTCTCATTGGAACTAGAAAATGAGGAGGAGAAGGAACAAAAGAAGCACTGTATTCCTCCTCTAAAATTAGAGGTGTCTCATGGTTCACAAGGGTTGGGGAAGCATAATCATCAGGTGGTTTGTATTCACTGGGAAAATAGGTATAACCAAATGTTGTAAATTTTGTTTAAATAAATCCCAATCCATATATTCTTCATGAAATTCACATCAAAGGTGAAGGAATCAATCAAAAGAATCCTCAATTGATTAATTCTTTTATAAACATCTTGGTAATCACACCCATGAAAGGCTTGATGAAGATCCTTGAGGAAATGGTGAAAATAATGGATGGAAGCTGGTGTTAAGGTATGAAACCATTGATTAACACGACCTTCAAGGGTTAGGAAGAAAAGCACACAAAAAAACTCTTCATCATCGATTTCATAAGATTCATACAATTTAAGAAAATTATAAATGTGCTCGGCTATGATGTTCCATCCTCACCATCAAAATTTAACTGAGACAAGTGATAGAGAGGCTCATAGAGGATTGAAAATTAAAAAATGGATAAATTATATAAACACCCCGGGAGTAAGATTTTAGGATGAGCCATTTTAGACAAGAGGTTTAAAACAGACTCAACGAGCACAACTTGTCACCATCTGGCCCTCCTTCTAGCGCCATTTTGTTGACAGTGTTGTAAATTCGTCAACCAAGCGGGTCTCCCCAATGTGAAGTCTTAATTATACCTCACGCCATTTGGAGTAGGAACCCCATCTAGAGTATTGAACCAGTTTCCATGTATTCTTATAGATTTTCCTTAGCTCTAATTGTTAGCAAGAGAGAGGAATTCATGTGTGCCTTCAAAAAGAAAGTAAGTGTGCCTAGTGAGTGTTTAGTTGTAGGTTTGTCAAGGTTCTTCTACTGCTGAGGGAGAGAGTAAAGTGGGCCTCTAAGAGAGAGGTAATAGTACCACCCTAGTAGAGAAAAACACAACCAAGAAGGATACGTCTAATATCCAATGAAAAAGTCCACAAGTGATGTGACATTCATTACAACCAATCAAAAAAAATATTTGTCTAGTATCCAACAGAATAGTCCACAAGGATGTGACATCGATAAAAACTGTTACAACACATTCTCAATATGATAATTACTAAAATAGCCAGAATAGTTCAACTACTTTAGCATAGATGAAAGCAAACATGAATCACAAACATCCACAGAATATTCTTACAAATATTCATAATCCCGAGTGTCCTCCTAAAGGAGAAGTGTGTCATTCCAAAAGAATTTTTTGTTTTATTTGGGAATTCTTACAAAAATATAAGCGATCTTTGTACCATAAGTAATCATTTTTCCAACTAAATGTATCAGATGTACTAGGATCTTGCTGCAACTTTTGAATGAGTGTCCACACTTCTTCGTCCTTCTTCCATTCATCCCTTGCTTTGGTTATCCAATCTAGTTGGATAATAGAAATGGCACAAAGAAATGCTTCCACCTCTTCATTCTTTCTTGATAGTGCATCTACAACAACATTTACCTTCCCTTTTTTGTAGATTATTTCAAATTCATAACCCAACATATTTGTGACCCATTTTTGCTGCTCTTCATAAGATAATTTTTGTTTCAAAAAGTGTTTAAGACTATCATGATTAGTTTTTACCTTGAAGTGTCTTCCCATTAGGTAAGGTCGCCATTTATTTAGTGCATGTAGTATTGCTAACATTTCCTTCTCATAAATAGCTTTCTGTAAATACTTTCCTTTGATTGGATGACTTTCAAAAGCGATGGGTTTCCTTCTTGCAATAAAACAACACCAATTCCATTTCTTGAGGCATCACATTCCACAATAAAGTTTTTTGTGAAGTCTGGCATAGCTAAGACCGGTGCTAGGCACATTTCTTCTTTAATATGTTCAAAGGCCTTAGTTGCTTCAAGACTCCATTAAAATGCATCTTTATTCAATAATGTTGTTAGAGGTGTTGCTATTGTCCCACAATTATTAGCAAACTTGCGATAATACCCTGTTAACCCGAGAAATCCTCACAACTACTTTATGGTTGTGGGGAATTTCCATTCCTTAATGTTTTTAATTTTGTTAGGGTCTACCTTAACACCCTCGTGAGATACAATATGACCCAGATATTCCACCTATTGCACTCCAAAGAAAAATTTGGATGTTTTTGCATATAATTATTTATCCTGCAATAGTTTGAGCACCCTGTCAACATGTTGAACAAGATCCTTCCAAGACCTATTGTAGATTAGCATATCATCAAAAAATAGTAGCACAAATTTTCTAAGGAAGGGTTTGAAAATGGAATTCATCAACCCTTGAAATGTAGAAGGTGCATTGGTAAGGTCAAAAGGCATGACCAAAAATTCATAATGACCCTCATGAGTTCGAAATGATGTTTTCAGAATATCTTCAGTCTTCATTCTAATTTGATGATATCTTGAACGAAGATCCAACTTGGTAAAATAAATTGCTCCATGTAATTCATCCAATAATTCATCAATCATGGGAATGGGAAATTTATCTTTAATGGTGAGCTTATTGAGCTCCCTATAATCGAGACACATGTGCCATGATCCATCCTTCTTGTGTACCAATACTACAGGAGCAGAGAAAGAACTTTGACTAGGTTGAATTATACCCGCCTCTAACATTTCTGCAATCATACGTTCAATTTCGCTCTTTTGGAAGTAAGGATATCTATAAGGCGTGATGTTTGGAGGAACACTTCCTGGAATCAAATGAATAGCATGATCATGATCACGAATAGGTGGGAGTCCTTTGGGAGTTTCAAACACTTTGGAATGATTGTCCAAGACTTTTTGGAGATCTGAAGAAATAGATGATTTTGATGTTGGAACATTTAGTGAGCATAATTGTGAAATTACGCCTCATTTTTCTTTCTTTAGAATCTTTTTCATAACATTAGAGCTTATTATCTTTCCCAGCTTCCCTACAATACCTCATAATTCAACTTCCTTTCCTTCTGAAAAAAAAATTCAAGAAAAGTTCTTGAAAATTAAAAGCTACCGTTCCCAAAGATTGTAACCATTATACTCCTAGTACAACATCAGCACCTCCCATAGGAATGGAAAGCATTGGAATATTCAATACATATTCCCCCATGGTTAGCTTGATATTATGGCATTTTCCAGAGAAATTTATAGTTCCTCCATTTGCAACCATCACTTGAAATTCTGGTGATGGGTATAGGAAAAAATTCAATTCCTTGGATACCTTACAATGAATAAAATTATGGGTACTGTCTGAATCAATCAACACTATTACCTTTTTCTTCTTGATATGTCCTTCTATCTTGAGAGTTTTAGGAGTGGTAATTCCTGCCAATGCATTACACGATATGGTCAAACTCATTTTTTCCTCTTCTAGAGTTGGTTCCTCGTGTATATCCTCTTCTTTTGAATATTCTTGTTCATTTTATTCTTCCTCTTCACAATCTAAGTAAAATAATTTCTTCTCAACACACTTATGACCTTTAGTGTATTTTCTATCACAACTGTAGCAAAGCCCTTTTTCTCTTTTTTCTTCCAATTTTTGTGGTGTCAACCTTGTAGGTTGTGGAAGTCTAGGAGTAGAAACACTTCCATATTTATATATGTGAGTGGTAGGCTTCCTTGTTGCCATAATTTTACATTCAATTTTTATTGCCAACCTAAATGCCTTTTCCAATGAATCAGGTTCCCAAACGTGAACTTCATGTTGGATGTTATCCTTTAAAATCCCTATGAAGACATCAATCCTGTGTTCCTTTGGAATATCAATTACCCTTATCAATTTTTGGAAGTCCTCAATGTGCTCCACCACTGAACCCTTTTGTTTGAGATTTATCAATTGGCTAAAGAAGGTGTTGCTTTTTGTATCCTCATAATGTGCTATCATTTACTCCGTAAAAATTGACCAAGTGACAATTTTTTTACGGGAGCAAAGCCATCGATACCATACAAATGTATTTTGTTTTAAATGTAAAGTTGCAATTCGTACCTTTTGTGTGTTTTTCACATTATTGAGATCAAAGTATTGCTCCATCTGTAGTATCCATGTTACAGGATCCTTGCTATCAAACTTCCTCATATCCATCTTTGGAATATGGTGGTTCTTCCATCCAACATTAGAGTTTATGAAATCATGATTAACATTTATTTTATTCTCATCATGAGTTTCCTCTATTATATTTTCCCCACTAAGAAACATTTCTTCTATCAACTTTACCAAATCATTCTTCATGTTTTCCATGTTGTCTTTCATTTTTTCATCGATCTTAGCTTCCTTGTCATCCATCTTAGCTTCCATGCCATCCATCTTAGCTTCCATGCCCACTTCCATGCCATCCATCTTAGCTTCCAAACCTTTCATCTTAGCTTCCACACCTTTCTTCAAACCATCCATCTTAGTTTCCATGCCTTTCTTCAAAACTTCCATTTCATTTTTTGTTGCTCTTTGCGATAGCGAAATTTGGTGCACTTGCTCTTGTAATTTTGATATCTCATGTTCTGTTTCTTTGTCTTCATGAGTCATAGTAGAGCCTTGTGAAGGCTTAATGGGTGTTGAATTCTTTTTAGGGGGGCATTTTAGAACCCAATACTAATATCTATTCTTCAATATGACCTTGGAATAAATTCAAACTAATATTTTTTCAAACGAGACTTATGTAATTCAAAAAAAATACACACCTTTTTCTTTCTTTTGAGGAGCTTGATATTGAAAATGAATTATCTCTACGATTTCGGATCTTAAATATCTGAAATTAAGCCTTGAAGTAGCTGTCTGAATATTCTTTTGAATGCCATAGGTCTGACCTAATTTGGATTCTTAAAGACAAAGTTATGCCCAATATCCCACGACAACCTAATTATAGACTAGTTTAGTAGAGAAAACTTGTACGACTTGCCATGTGTCACTGTTTCCACCTTCGGATCTGAAATTGATATACCGAAAACTACAGTCCGTGTACTTGCTGCCACTTTTTACAGAATCCCAATTCGACACTCAAAGAGAGAGTTATGATTTTTTTCCCACGGTCACCTATTTGAGATGAAATTCGGAAGCCCAAAACAATCCTAACTTCCACAGATCATATCTCGAAAAATATTGCGAACCAAGATCTGAAATTTGTACAAGAGGTTCTTCAGGATTTCGGCTTCTTACTGTAAAAATTTCAGCTTCTGAAACTTCGTATACGAAAATTTATAGCAAGAATTCCATGATGACCTGTTTTAGTTGAAATTTCGGAGCCTAAAAAAACCCTAACTTCCCCAGATCATATCTCCGAAAATATTGCGAACCAAGATCTAAAATTTTTGCAGGAGGTTCCTCGGGATTTCGGCTTCGTGCTATACAAATTTAAAATTTTGAACCTTCGTATAAAAAACGTTATTTCAAAAATTCCACAATGACCTATTTGTAGCAGCGAAATGCTAGAATCCAAAGTTCTAATACCAAATGTTATTAAACTAGCTCCGAAAATAGAAGAAAAGAGAGATCAATGCCTTAGAAATCAGCCGCTTCGAGGGGGAAACCTCCAATACATTACATAAATGAACAATTCTTGGATGATACAAATGACCAAAACCTCCTTCTATATATAGGAGTCCATAGGCCCACAATATAATCCTAGCCGTCCTAACAATAACAATGTAAGGGCACAATAATAACAATATTGGGGTTACACGGGTACAACAATAACAATAAGGAGGCTACACTAATAACAATAAGGGACTAAACTAGTAATATAGGGACCTAACAGAAGTCCTTTGCTTGTACCATGAGGGTATATATATAACAAATGGGGTGATCCTTCACCTTCCTTTTGACTCTTGGGCTACCCTCATGACTGTTCAACTTCTCTTGACCCTTTAACTTCCTACATGAATTTTCACATTACATGAATGAATCTTGGAATTCCACTTTACATTATGTTTCTCCAATATTGAATTACATATTCCACAAAATGACGTAGCACATGATGAATCATGACATGACATGACATAACACTAATGAAATGGACTACATGATGAAATGGAAATGTCAAGCCATTCTTTTTTGTTGCTTTCTTTGAGTCTTCTAAAAAATATGGTGCATGTTCTTCTTCTTCCTCATCATAAGTAGTCTTCCATGTGGTTTTGATCTTTCATCTTCTCTTATAGTCCGACATTCATTCATATTATTTCTTGATGATCATATCATCTCCTCATCTCCTTAGGTGTCTTTTAGCATGCATTCAATTCACCCATGAAAATACGACATCGGTATGATAAAACCCTAGTATAATATACTATATGGTGATCCACTAACTAAGCCAAAACCGAGTGGCAGAATGAGGGAGAGGCTTAGTGACTGCACAATTACGAAGCCAAGGAATTTAGAGGTGAATCTTTAGCCTTGATACTTCATAATGTACAATTCATGTTGGACTGGGAAAGAATATTATGTAGTTTTGGAGTTAAGTGAGCCAGGCTGAAGGGTTAAGCATTGATTTTTCCCACTGCACAATTCCGGAAGCTATATGAGCTTAGGTGATTGAAAAATTGAGTAGTTCAGGAGCTCAAGGGCTGGGCTTGAGCCTTGAGACTGTGAAATGCATAGTTCAGGCTAGACTGAGCGGGAATATTGCACAGCTTTGGGAATCAATGAGTTGGGTTAAGGGGTTTGCACCGTTTTAGCCAATTGTGCAGTTCTGGGAGGTAGAGTAGACCTTGGTGATTACGAAATTGCATAGATTAGGAGCTTAGGGGTTGAAATTGAGCTCAAATACTACACAATTATTAGTTGGGGCTAGGTTAGAGGGCTTAATTGCACAATTTTGGAGGCAAAGGTTTGGGTTTGAGCACTAGAACTGCATAATGCACAATCCTGGGAGGAATAAACTATGCATTGTGTAGTGTCAAGGGGAAGGGTTGTAGCTTGAGGGTTGGAACTACGTAATGCGTAGTTGAAGGGGGTTGGATGAGGCTAAGTGTGGGATCAATGAAATTGATGAGAAAAATGACATGACTTGATTATGATCACACACTTTGAAAACTTGATGAAATAGAAACATAGATCACCTAGGACACATGACAACATACTTCCCTCAGTGCGACACCTTTGCAATTAATTACGACAAGTGCAACACTAAAGATATACTTTGCGACGAGCGTGACGACACTTGTGCAACAATGCTTAAAACTTTGGGAATGAGTTACATGATTAGATCAACTCATTTTACATAAAGGTGATCCCTTGAAACCACCAAAACAATCTTATGTACATTGTGCGACGCTTAACATGAAAAAATACAACATTTACTATATGAAGAGAAAAGGGGGAGCGACACTTGTGATATGCGAATCACAGTGAAAGAAACACATTCCATAGTGAAGATAACATGAAAATGAACCTAATTAAAGTGAAAGAAAGAAAAATCGACAGTCGAAAACATGCAAAGGACACTCGCAAAAGCGATAGTTTGAAAAACTCACCAAAATAGAAGTACAAACAAAACCATAAGTGAGGGACTGTCAATAAAAATGCGAACTGGATGTCGACATGAGATGAAGATTGCATATGCACTGTATTGATAGACTGTGCTTTTCTTATTCAAGCTTGCATAAAATAAGGCGCTCATCAACTTGTTGCAAACTGAGCATGTGTGAGAAAGTGACTTCAACCGATCAAGAAGTGACAACTAAACGACTAATCACAAGATCCACAGTAGGCTCCAAAATTCAAGTGTAGGTAAAATTTTGGAGGGTGTTTGTCGCAAAGACAACAAAAAGGTAGTTGATTATAGAATTCAACATGACATTTATGCAGCATAACTTATTAGGATTATTTAAGAAAAATCATAACTAATTGGGAATCTATTACATTAACATATACATCAATTTTTAATGTATGTTTGCGTTCACGATATGTACTGAATATTTTTCCAGAATTAAATTTCTCAAAATGCAATCAATTTGTTTACTACATAAATATATAATAAATTGTAGTAATTTGATGGGAGAGTTTTGAAAGGTGGTTGATTATAGAATTCATGAGATTTATGGTTAACTTATTATGTTTATTTAAGAAAATTCATCAAAAGCGGATGGGAGAGTTTTTAAAGGAAGTTTGTTATACATTTTTTGAGATTTATCGCTGAATTATTATGTTTATTTAACAAAAATTGGAACTAATCAGTAATATATTACATTAACATAAATGAACTTTTAATATATGTGTGTATTCAAAAATGTAGTGAATAATTTTTTGGAGTTAATTGCTCAAAATGAAATCAGTTTGTTATATATAAAAAGAGGAAATAAAGATATTATAATGAGTTTAAATCTATCTAATTCTCAATCTACTTCATATTACATTTCACATGGTTAAAATTGAAAACAACACATGCACACACACAAACACACAAGATTTACCTCTACTTTACCATGTAGATTCTTAATTTGCAATACTATGACATGTCCAAGCCATAATTCATATTGGTGTATGAGACCCCCTTTTTTATGGGACAACCAAATTGGTGTATGAGACCCCCTTGTTTATGGGACAAGGGACCCATCTTCGGACATCGATTTTATTGGTGTATGATACCCCCTTGTATATGGGACAAGGGACCCACCTTTGCGTAGCGATTTGAATGTTAATTCTATGGAGGCATACATACTCTACCCCCCTTTAGTTTTGAACCTATGACCTCTTAGGAGGAAATACATGCTCTTAACCATTAGGCCCACTCAAGCTATATAAGGACATGTGTAAACACACATCACTCTCATACTCACCTCTAGAATGCATCTCTTGAATCAATTACTATGATATATGAGTTTATTTTGAAATATGTTTTTTAGAATTTTAATTTAATTATTGATAATTAAAAGTGGATGATAATGATTTTAACTTCTACATAGTTTTTTTAAATATTATTAGTAGTTGTTACAAATAAAAAATTTAAATTTACATGAAAGTAGATATCTCATTTTTTTATTCTTTTATTTAAATTGATTAACTAAAATAAATCATATAAATATCATATGATTTTTTTTGTGAGCTATGACCTTGGCCCATGGTATTATAAGACAACTTATTTACATGCTTTTAATAATTCATAATATTAATTCTTGGTATAATTCATATATTAATTCTTTTTATAATTAATTATTATTATTATTTAAAATAAAAGTACTATTGAATTTTTTTAAAATGTGGTATATGTGAGATATATCATGAAAAAAATATTTTAACACATATTCATGTTTACTAGTCTAATTATTAATAATTTTCAAGAATAATTTATTATACTTTAATTGTTAACCATACTTTTAACAAACTCATCATTATTATTTTACAAAAAATATATGCTGATTATTAATATTGACAAACCTCTCATTATTAGTGCTTTATCTATTTACTAATAAAAAACATTAGGCAAATAAATTTTAATATTTTTGGGATATATTAAAATTCTATTTTTGTTTCATTTAAGGTTTAATTTTATGAATTTTTTTTAATAGAATTATACAAATTAATAAATATAATAATATTATATATATTTATTATCAATATAGTATATGACATATATTTGTTTTATGTTTTACTTGTTGCAATTTTGATGATTAATATATGTGAGATGGTATGAATATATTATATTATGATGGTGTCAATCTAATTTACATTTGATGATTACTTATATGAATTAATTGTTCAGAAGATATTAACATCTTTTTGTTTTTAGATACATGGTTCAATTTTATGAGTAAATAATGTTTTTCTTATTTAGTTACCAACACTCTTTACTTATGTATATTAAGTTTTATTATTCAATACATATTTTTAACTTATTCGGTAGAGATTAACCTATCATGCAACACTTGCTATTAGTACTTGGTAGGAATTCAATTTACCATTTGACCATTATTATTTTAGCATTAACTAATGCAACTTATAATGATTAACTTTGAAAAACTAACATTTATTTCAAAATAATATTAAAAAAACCTATTTTTCAAACATTTGATTGGACTATAACTTAAAGGTTTTATTGCAACCTTTTCTCAATATAATGCCATGTGTATAATTTATGGATATCATTGCAATATTCATGCATAATATTTAGGTATTTGTTTAATTATTTTTTATTCTTAAACTTTGTAGGAAAACCATCCAAAAATAAAATCTTTGAAAATAGTTCATATTCAGAGCATCTTATCCATTTCACATCTTAATTTATTAGTTCTTGTCAGAGCAATATAGGATTGGATTTTCTTATTAACCATTATTAATTTAATATCGACCAATGTACATTATAATTTTTAATAAAGGTGAGAAAAACTAAACTCCTTACCACACTTATTTAAATAAAATCACTTAAAATACTTTACAATTAATTAAAAAAAAAGGTTTAGTTCCTTTATAATAGTTACAAAAATACACACTTTTGTATAGTTTTCTTAGTTTTTATATTGCTAGTTATGTATGAAGGGTCTATTGAAAGTATTTATACACAAATTTTAATTCCTCAATTTTATTGAAAACAGTAAAACCCACAAATGAGAAAGTCTGGTACACCAATTTAATATCTAGCTTGAGAATAACCTTAAAATTAGATAATAATAATAATTTGCATATCAATAAATTTTAAATTTTATGAATTTAGATCTTATTTTATATATATATATATATATATATATATATATATATAAAATAAGATCTAAATTCATAAAATTTAAAATTTATTGATATGCAAATTATTATTATTATCTAATTTTAAGGTTATTCTCAAGCTAGATATTAAATTGGTGTACTAGACTTTCTCAAGCTAGATATTAACAATAATAAAAATTTAAAAAGATAAATTTAAGGTGAAGAAAAATAAAAGTTCCTTCACATCAATGTTACAAACGTTCACATGAACAACCTGATCAACTTGACAAATAAAAACCCGAACCCACACACCAAGGTCAAAAGTTGAGATCCGAACATTTGCTAGCAACCTGTATCCACGCCAACCCTAGCCCATTCATTCACATTAAAAAAATGGAGTTCTGAATATTTGTCAGCAAGTTGAAAAACGCAGATAAAAAGTCGACAACGCAACCATTATTATTCACCTGATTCGGCAAAGGTCTCGGGAAATGTGGTGCACTTGATCATCAGGCTCCACGAAATATTCCTTTTCATCCAAGTCGATCGTATATTACTTTTAATTTCCTTTTCTTCAAATCAATCGCCTTAGAGCTCTACGACAAGATATTCTTCTAAACTTGTGCCTTTTGACTTTTGATCCAGATTAATTGCACTGCACTGCCAACACGATATTATATTCCTTCTAATCTTATACAGTGCACACTCAATTTTTTACGTGTTTGGTACGTTGAATTTAAATTGAATTTACGTGTTTGGTACGTTGAATTTAAATTGAATTTACGTGTTTGGTTGTGGATTTGAAAATATTTTGAAATTGTACCAAACAAAACGAAGATAAAAACTTAGATAACTTCAAATTTCTTCGAAAATCAAGATAAAAATTTAAATAACTTCAAATTTCTTCGAAAATCGAGATAAAGATGACTGTGATGAAAAATGCTTTGTCCATTCTGTCTCCCTCATCTGTCATTCATGCCAGGATTGCATTGCAAAAGCTATCGAATGTCTTATCATGAGTCATCCATTATCAAATTGAACTCCTGCTTAACTGAGAACTCTGCTTCACTCTATGATCTATAAATTTAGAGTTTCCATGCAATTTTTTTTTATTGGGATGAAGCTCATGGTTAAGAGTTACACAGCCAGATTAAGTAGTTATGCTTGAGACAGAAATCTGATTAATGAAAAACTCTGCAATAGAAATGGGAAGTAAGAGATTAGTCTTCATTTCTTCAGTTTTTCTCTTTTTAATTATGTTTCTCCTTGGCTTAGGGGGATCAGTGAATGGATTTCCTTCTTCGCCTAGTTTTGTCAAGACAAATGGGCTCAATTTTGTGTTGGATGGACGCCCTGTGTACGTGAATGGATTCAACTCATATTGGCTGATGTCCCTAGCCACAGATGTAACAAATAGACAGAAAGTTACCTCTGCTTTTCAGCAAGCTGCAACTCATGGTCTCACTGTCGCTCGTACATGGGCCTTCAACGATGGAAACACATACAAAGCATTGCAGACTTCTCCTGGTGTTTATGATGAACAAGTCTTTCGGGTTTGTATTTTCATGATACATTGTTTTCCAGTTGATTGATGATGTATGCTTGTTAGTTTTTTTTGTAAGCTTGGTAGTTTTTTTTATTTTTTATTTATTTTTTATTACTCTATTTTCATAGATATGTCCAGATACATCACTCCGATTGGGAAAGGAATTGAACTTGTGATGAGTGTTATAATAGCCCGGCTCATCACCCTTTAACCAAAACCCTACGGACATATGCTTGTTAATTTTTGTAATGTATTATATTAGATATTTTTTTTGAAATTCAACTGAATTAAATAAATTATTCATTTATAATTACCTTCATGAAAAATAGTCTATCTTTCTTTTTTTTTCTTAAAAATAAAAAATATATATTTTAAAACTAACTCTTAGCATTACAAAATTCTTGGTTTCTTTTGGGATCTATTATCAGACATGGATGTGGCATATAAGTCGTAATATACTAAAGTCTTATGTTCTAGAATGATTTCATAGTTTCTTGTCTGCTACCTAACATGGATATAGCATTTAAGTCGCAGTATACTCTATTTTTTACGTTCTTAGGTTAGTGAATTTCTCTTTTTCCTGTGTAGAATAAATAAATTGAATTGTATTTTTGTATGATCATGTTTTGGTATTTGAGTAGCAATATGCTATGTTTTTATGTTAATGAATGTTGATTACTGATTTAATTTTATTTTTTGGTTTATTATATGAGAATTATGTTTAAGTATAAGATTGTAGATTTTGAAATATTTTAAAAATTTAATCAATATAATGATAGAAAAAGACTAACTTGTTGCATTTCGTCATGCTTTCCCTTTTTCCCTTCATCAACTAAATTCGAAAAATATATATTTTTATAATTAATAGTAAATATTGACTTGGTGCATGTTACATATTCAAAAATCTGCCCTTTCCTTTCTGCTTTTTCTCAGATATATATTTTTTATAATTAATGGTAAAGATTGATTTGGTGCATGTTAGATATTCAAAAATTTGCTTTTCCTTTTTTCTCTTTTAGCTAAATTCAAAAGATATATATTTTATAATTAATTAATAGTGGAATGATTTTATGTTTAACTTTTTTCTTTTTCTCTAATCAATATTGCTATGAAATTCTTATTAATTGGAAAAATGTATTAAAATGACTTACTATCAAATACTTGTTAAAAATTGTAATTATCTAGAGTTGATTAAATTTAGGAGAGTCAATTAATTGAGTCAAGTCTAGTGAGTTCAAGTTAAGTCATGTTTGGAAAAAGTTGATAAAAGTAGTTAGGCAACAAATATTTTTCAGTCTATTGGCCCATAAATGCACCTGGAAAGTAAATGCCCACCGTTGGATTAAAGCAAGTACACCATCCAACAGTGGGCATTTATTTCCCAGGTGCATTTATGGGCCAATAGACTGAAAAGTATTTGTTGCCAAGTAGTTAGTCCAAAAAGTATAAATATTCCTACTGGGTTTATTGTAATCAATAAAGTTTGTGTGATTTCTTGGATCAATTTATATTTTGGGAAAAATTGAATTTAGAAAGTACATATTGAGTTATTTTGGATGGGAGTTGTCTATCTAGCCAGAGGAATTGCGCGGACGGCCAAAATTGGTCGGAATCCGGGCAATTTTTTTAATTTTTTTTTGTTATAGCAGTGTTTGAATCATGTTTTTGATGGTGGAAATGGATTCAGCACCATCTAAAACCTCTAGGGCACCCAAAATATTGAAGTTTCATAACTATAACCTGAATTTACAAAAATCCCTGCGGGATTTTTTTAAAATTTTACCTGAATTTTAATAATTTTCAGGGCAAAAAAGCAGTCTAGTTAGACTACTAGTTTTGGATGATTATCTAACTAGTCCAAAAAAATATAAATACCCGTCACCTGATTCATTCTAATCAATAAAATTTGCTTATAAAAAGCCACAATAATTTTTGTATTTCTCCTCTTTGCTTTTTGCTTTTTCAACAAATTGATATCAAAGCTCAAGTTACCAAACTAATGATTTAAAGAAAACTAGATGATTTAAAGAGATAAAGAAATTGCCGCGGCAGCTAGCAGAGCCACACTGGGTGAGCGATAAATCATGGAGAGATAGAAAGTTTTTCTATCGCTGCGTGGGTGGATGAGCACTAGCAGCTGCCCGCCATATTGAGAAACGCGTGTAACGGAGCCGTAGTCTGCATCGTTTGTAAGCAGAGATCGCTTAAGGGTTTGCAACTGAGTATATAGAAGTAGCCGTAAGTTTAAGAGCAGTTGGAGCTGCTATGAACCACCTATTGCAGCGCTCTCGAAGAACTGAGGGTGCTAAAGCCAAAAGCATCCTAGGCCGCGACCGCCACTGCCTTGAGTCATTCTGCCATCCGAGCAGCCGTAGCGAAGCTAGTTTGAACTTTGAACACACATGAAGTCACGTGGGCCATATTCTTAAGTGATTGTTATTTTCAAAAAGTGGTGTATTGGTTTCGTATTAAAGTTCCTTTTATTAATACGTGACCACATTTTGAACTAAGAGTTTATTAAAGGGGCATACTAATATGGGTATTAAAGGCGTTTGTTATAAAGCTTTATTTTGAAAAATAAAGGGATTTTTTTTTGGTTATGAAAAAGAGAATTAAAAAATTGGTTTTTTATTTTATTGGAAAGAGAAAGTTAATTGTATACATAATTTTTTTTAGTTCCGTTAAGCATGATAGTATTTTTTGGTGAAGATTGTGTTGCTGGTGCATATTAAAAATTATATATTTTTTTTCGGGGGTGATATGGAAGAAAACCTCATGTAATCATGAAAACAACTATAAGACAAAAGAAAGACCATAGTCATGGGTTGCAAAGTGCGATTCAAGAAGACTAAGAAAAATAATCGAAAAGAAGAGACAAATATTGTTGTCGGGTTTAGAGAGGTTCAGGCTGCAACCTAGCAGAAAACAAAGAAGAAATTGATGTTGATTGGTGTAGCATGGATTTGCTACCACTTCTTATGTTTAGTGATGCCCTAGCTTTGAGTTTCATTTAGCAGGAAATGGATGAAACGATTATGTCCAAGGTAACAAAAACTACAACTTCCAAGGAAGCATGGAAGATCTTGGAAGAAGAATTTGGTGCAAGGGAGAGTGACATGCAACAACAGGTTATGTCACAAGTAGAGAAGTCAGTCACAAATCTGAGAGTAGATGAATAAGACTCTGAGAGGATAGAGCTTGGAGAATCCCACTCAAAAGTGGATTATGGTTGTCAAGACCATAAAATTGAAACCCATTGTGCAAGCATGCATATGGATGAAGAAGATGCAAAAAATATTGTAGAGAGAGAAGCAAAAGCCTATGTATGTAAAGCAGAGCAAGAGCATATAAATGCTCAAGGACTCCACTGTAATGTGGATGGTGCAGATGATGGTGAATCCCTCTATGATGAAACACATGTGGATGATGTCTGCAAAGTGAGATGTGCATTGATGAATAAGTTTTACAATCAAGATGAATGATGTTAGATTTAAATTTTGAAAAGAAGTTGGAAAGATTTTTATTTTTATTTTGAATTATATTTATTTTCAAAAAAGTATTGGAAAGAAAAAAATGTGATTTTTTAAAGTTATAAGATTGCTATATTATCTAAAATTATTAAAAGTTTGAAATGAATAGAGTCAAAAACTGAATCAAAGGAAATAATATATATTGAAATATTTAAACTGTATACTCTTAAATTATTTTATAATTGAGAATATTTATTGTATCTTATGGAATCTCCATTCGACCTTAGTAACTATGGTAATAAGGGTGATTTTAATGAGTGAATATGTTTGTTTTTTTGGGTTGATTCCTTTCGACCTTTACATTGTGTTACCCAACTGATTGCATCATATCGTGTTGCGCCCCATCCTTGATTTCATTCACTGAAGGATGAGTATAGAGATGCTTATACCATTTTAAAATAGTTTAATGAATTAGTTTGAGAATTGAATAAGCCTGCTTCCTCAAAATAACTTCTGCTACCGTAACTTCCTCCCTTCTCTAACTATTTTTTAAATGACATTTATCATCTAGATTTCAACTATATTACAGGGCTTGGGTTTCGTGGTCTTCCACCCTCAAACATAACTTTTACTATTATTATTTCGTCCCCTCTAATACTCTCTTTAATGAAATGTATCATCTATAATGCAGGGCTTGGATTTCGTGGTCTCCCACGCCAAAAGTTATGGCATCAAGCTGATACTGAGCTTCGTAAACAACTACAAAGATTATGGAGGAAGGGCACAATACGTTCAGTGGGGACACGGGGCAGGGCAAAATATCATGTCTGATGACGATTTCTACACTAATCCAACTGTGAAAGGTTACTACAAGAACCATGTCAAGACTGTAATGACGAGAGTGAATAGCATCAGTGGAATTGCTTACAAGGACGACCCAACAATATTTTCATGGGAGCTCATCAATGAACCCCGCTGCCAAACTGACCCTTCTGGAAGGACTTTGCAGGTCAAATTATAAACCTATTCCTTCAATATAATTCATTAAATCGATTTGACAGAGTTTCCCACCATAATTTTTAAGTGTATGACTGCAGGGATGGATAAAGGAAATGGCCGCCTACGTGAAATCGATTGATAGCGACCACCTTCTTGAAGTAGGCATGGAAGGATTCTATGGCGGGTCGACCCTTGAAAGAAAGCAGTACAATCCAGGAGGTTGGGAATATGGAACAGACTTCATTACTAACAACCAAATTCCAGGAATTGATTTTGCTACTGTCCATGCCTATCCAGATTCTTGGTATAAAACCTTCCTATATAGTAGTATATAAATTATAGATGTATTTTAAGTATGGATTTAATATAAGTGGGTTGAGTCTGCCTCAGTCTCACAGGGACGCAGATGTGGGCGGTGCATCCGCCTGCAGCATGGTGCCCATAACGGCCATGCCTACGAGTGGAAGCGTCCATGTGGGCGGTGCATCCGCCTGCAGCATGGTGCCCATGACGGCCATGCCTACGAGTGGAAGCGTCCACTGGGCGGTATCCCCTCGCAGCACGACACCCACAACAACTGTGCTGTGAGTGGAAACGCCCGCAAGACAACGTCCCCCAAAACAAGCCTACTATTTTAAGTACTGATTTAACATGAGTAGATAAATATCAAATTTAAATTGCAAAATACAATGTATTATTCATTGTTAAATGCTAAATAAAATATTTGATTTTGCTACTTTTCATGCTATCAGATTATTGGTGTACTATCAGAATATTGGTATAGAACATTCCTATATTGTATACATGAATAAATAAATTAATTCTCTAACCGAGATTCTAATCACATTACTTGTCAAAACTAACGTGCTTCATTGCGCTGTTTTCTCAACAGGTTGACTGGATCAGATGAAAATGCACAGATTTCCTTCTTGAACAAATGGATGCAAATCCATTTCGATGATGTGGAAAGAGTCCTGAAAAAACCACTGCTGTTTGCTGAATTCGGGAAATCATATAAAGTTCCAGGTTATAGCACTGCTCAGAGGGACAGGTTTTATAATACTTTCTATAACAACATTTGGAGTGCTGCGAGCAGTGGAAAAGCAGGGGGAGGAGGCCTATTCTGGCAGTTAATGGCAGAAGGGATGGATTCCTTTGCAGATGGGTATGATATTGTCCTGTCCCAAAATCCATCCATAGCAGCTATTATGGCTTCTCAGACCCATCGAATGTCTCTCCTAAACACCACCATGTTTAGGTAAGAGAGGAGCCAACAGTCCTAATTCAGAGGATCATCTCTGAAATTTATAGCCAGAATAAAAGTTAGTAGGCTTGATTTTGTATTAATCACCTTTAAATTTCTCCAATAAGTGAAAGAGCCAACGGTCCTAATTCAGAGGATTATCTCTGAAATTTATGGCCAGAATAAAAGTTAGTACCTGGAATACTATGAATCTGAGCTTTTATTTAATTCTGTTATTGCCGTTTTATGTAAGTCTTATTAGAACGGGATATATTAGGTTGTTTCTGTATCAATCTAATGTGGTATCAGACTTAAGATTGTAACAAGACCATTACTATATGGAACTCTCCGGTAGATGGAAGAGTAATGTATTGAAAATGTACTGTTTATATATTACTATATAATACAGCAGTTTTTTTCTCTCTGAAAAAAAAGAGCTTGATTTCGTATTAATCACCTTTCAATCACTCCAATAAGCATAAAAACATGAAGTTGTCCCAAATACATACTCAATTTATTATTATTATTATTATTAATTAAATATTTATATATTCAAATAAATGAAAATGAATTATTTTTTATTATAATTTTTTTTTTTAATAATTGATATAAGAAATTACAATGCCTACTATATCTTTACAACACCAAATGTCCCCATGAAATTTTAAACCCTAAATGCCTTAAGAGAACTTGTCACCCTGTGGACTTATTATAAAATTTATTATTATTATTATTTTTCTAAATTCTATTCTATTAATAATTTTTATAATTTATTTACTCAAAATATTTCAATTATTTGTTTATAATATATTTTTTAATTGTGTTTGTTTGTTACTTAAAATTGGTATTTGTTTTGATTATGTCTAATATAATAATAAGGAAAGTTGTTTTTGGGAAAGTTGATTTTCCACGTTTGAAGAAAAATGGTGTTGTTTAGCTATTTTAATTTTAAATTTTTTTTTTAATTAATGTTTTTCATTTTATAAACTAATTTGGTACTTTAAATATTTCTAGAGTTAGTACTTTAAAAATTTCTAGAGTATTTGGATTCTATAAATTACACAATTTAAACTTGTAATAATAGTAATAAATTTTTGAAAGATTGTAAAAAAAATTAACCAGAAAATATAATGAAAAAGTCCAAAGCATAAAAGAATTAGAGTATTTGAATTGTGCAAATTACACAACTCAAACTTATAATAATAACAAATTTCTGAAAAATTTGTAGAAAAAATTACCAAAAAATATATTGAAAAAAATTCAAAACATAAAAAATTAAAATGCACTTTATGGAAATATTAAATTAATAGTTTAAATAAAAAATTAAGATACAGTGAAAGTAGTATTAATTGTTTTTTTAATATGCAGTTAAAACTAAATGTTGATTGAAAATATATAATATTATTTACTACATTATATTGTCTTTTAGACAATACTAACTTGGTTGAAATACTCTTTTGATATTAAAATAATACCTAAAATTAAATCAAAATCTTTTATACACAAATAAATTAATCTTATAGATCAAATAAATTAATCTCTTATATAGATACAATAAGTAAAAAACATGATAAGTTATACATATTTTGTTTTTATTTTTATGCATTAAGTATTTATGTATTCAAATAAATGATAATGATTTTTTTTCCTAAAACGATTATGGATTTATTAAAAATATATTAATTTATTTTATTATAGAATTTATTTATGTTTTGATTGTTAGTTTATGTGAGATTTGAAACGATTGACACAACTAACATGTGTTTTAAGTAGGTGTTACCTAAGGGCATTTGGAGATAGCATAGTACCTTTGCTACAATGCCACCTTCTATTTTATGTCCAGTGAAATTATAACCAACCTAAATCCATCTTAACTCTGAATCTATCAAGCCCCTAGAGGGATCAAATCTCTAGAGGTGCAAACTCTTTTTTAGTGCAAAACTTGAGGAAAGGTTTGCACCTCAAGAGATTTGATCCCTCTGGGTGCTTGATAGATCCGGAGTTAAGATGGATCTAGGCTAGTTTCAGTCGTGTGCAGCCAAAGAAAATATATGATAATACGAGGAACATATGATTAATTTTATCAATAATATGTAAATACATCTAATATTAATATAGTTATTTTAAATATGTTACAATGCAATAATATTGAAGGATAGAAAATGTGAATAATAAGAATGTAGTAAATTACAAATGGTCTTCATTGTGATCAATCTCAAAATATTTTCTTCTACTATTCTTATTGTCACTCTTGTTATTGTCACTCTTGTTAGTATTTTCTGTCATCTTTTCATGTAGATTATATGAAAAAGACAATTGAAATCATAAACCATTTAAATATTTAGCTCGAGCTGTTGTAGTAAACAACATACCTTGTCTCTATTACTCTCCAATATTATTAGTTTTAATTACTATAACACAAAATTAAATTTATATTGTCAATAACTTTTTGTGCTTACACTTAAATCAATGCATACTATAAATCCAATGACTTTAAAATTAATGTACCATCATACATCTAATTACATGAAATGAGAAATCAACATATACACTAAAATCAATGCATCTAGTGCAAAAAATCAAATAAGTTTAGAAAACAACATCTACACTGAAATCAATGCATCTAATGCAAGTAATCAATTAGGATTAGAAATCAACATCTACACTCAAATCAATGCATCTAGTGCAAGTAAGAAAATAGGATTTGAAACAAACATATACACTAAAATAAATGCATATAGTACAAGCAATCAAATAGGATTATAAACCACCATATACACTGAAATCAATGCATTTAGTGCAAGTAATCAAATAGGATTAGAAATCATATATATATTGAAATCAATGCATCTAGTGTAAACAATCAAATATAATTAGAAATCAATATCTACATTGAAATTAATGCATCTAGTGTAAGCAATCAAATAAGATTAGAAATCACCATCTACACTGAAATCAATGCATCTAGTGCAAACAATCAAATAGGATTGGAAATCATCTACATAGAAATCAATGCATCTAGTGAAAGTAATCAAATATCATTAGAAATCAAAATCTACACTAAAATCAATGCATCTAGTTCAAGCAATCAAATAGGATTAGAAATCATCATATACACTAAAATCAATGCATCTATTGCAATAAATAGTCTTCCCTCTCTCTCCCCTCCATACATATCTATATTTCCCTCCATATCTTCTTCCTTTTCTCTTTATCTCACCCCCACAAACACACACACTCTCTCACTCCATATTTATCAATCTCTTTGTCCGTCCCTCCCTATCTCCATCTATCTCTTCTTTCTCTTCACCTTCCATCTATATATCTATCTCCCTTTGTATCTCTATATCAACCCAAAAACATACACTTTCTTTCTCCAATATATCTATCTATCACTCCCTTCTCCTCTCCCTCCCTCTCTCTCTCTCTTCCCTTTCCCTCCCTCTCCCCTGCTTATATCTCTCTTCCCTCCTGCTATCCTCTCTCCCTCCCTCTCTCTCTCTCTCCATATTTCACTCTCTATGTATTTCTTCTTTCCCCTCTCTCTCTCCCCATCATCTTCATCTCCCTTTCCCTACCTCTCTCCACTCTCGCTCTTCCTTTCTCTCCCACACCTCTCTCTCTCTCTCTCTCTATCTTCACCTTCTAACTTTGTTAATATGTTCCCCTCTCTCTCTCTCTCTCATTCGCTCCTCCCTTCTCTCCATCTCTCCTTATTTATCTCTTTATCTCACCCCCAAACATACACACTCTGTCTCCATCTCTCCCTTGTCACTCCCTCTCTCTTTCCACTTTTCACTCTCTACGTATTTCTTCTTCCATCCCTCTCTCCTCCTCTCTCTCAAGTCCCCTCTCTTTTCCTTCCTCTCTCTTCCCCCATCACTCTCTCTCTCTCTCTCTCTCTCTAGTTCCCCCTACAATCCTCTCACATCCCCCTCACTCTCTTCCTCTCTCTCGTCCTTCATCTCTCTCCATTTCTCTCTCTCTCTCTCTCAAATCCTCTCTCTTCCCCATCACTCCCTCTCTCTCTCCAACCATGTTACTATATCCCTCCCTTTCTTCTTCTCTCTCCTTCTCTCCCCCTTGTCTCCATCAGTCTTTCTATGTCTCTTTATCTCACCCCTAAACATACATACTCTCTCTCCATCTCTCCCTTGTCACTCCCTCTCTCCACTTCTCACTCCCTATGTATTTCTTCTTCTATCCCTCTCTCCTCCTCTCATCCTTCCTCTTTCTCCCTTTCTCTCTTTCTACCCTCCAATCCCCTCTCCTTTTCCCTCCCTCTCTCCTTCTCTCTCTCTCCCCCACCTCCATCTTTATGTCTCCCTCTCGTACCCTTCTCTACCTCCCTCACTCCTCGCCCTCTCTCTCTCTTCATTCCTCATCTCCCCTCTCTTTTAGTTTATCTCCATCTCTCCTTTGTCACTCCCACTATTTCTCCACCTCTATCATATATCTTTGTTCTTCCCTCCCATATATATATATATATATATATATATAACAAATTTAATATTGTATTAATATAAAGTTATTAAATTTAATAATATTAATATGAATATTAGATTTAATAATAGTAAATATAATAACATTAATATTAATATTTTAATATTAATATTAATGTTAGGGTTAATAACGTTTTTTTTTTCATGTTATTATTATTAATTTGGTCTATATTAGATGTTGATTTCTACTCCTATTTTGATATATTTTTATTTATATACCTTATCTTTTTATACCTCTTTTATAAATATAGTATTTGGTCATGATATTTGGCTCATGGTATTAATAATAATTTGTCTCATCGTATTTGGCCCATAAAATTCACATAAATAAATCTCTTTTTTGAGTTTTTGTAAATACAAAAAGGTTTATGGAGTAAATATAAAGGTAAGTTTTATTTATTTACCATACCTCTAATTTTTTTTATATATTTTTATTTATTTACCATATTTATTTTTTGTATTCATAAAACTCTTTATATTTTAAATTTATATTGTTTAAATTTATTTTTAATTGTTTATCATATGGAAGGTGTTTACTTTTGAATCATTCTACCCCTCACCATAGTTGACTTTTTTTCTGTCATTAAATGGAGATGGAGTGTCAGGAAATGTCTTGATGTTTCTCACTAAAACAAAACACTCTACAATTACTCAATTACGTACAGTTATTTTTTTAAGTAAGTGAGAGGTTTCTCACTTTCTGATTTATGAGAAGATTGCCGTGAGAAGTTTGTTGTTCTTGCATTTCAGTAGGCTTGCTGTTGAACTTTATTATTTTCGACAGCTGCTTCTTTGCCAAAATGTATAGGATTTTGGAATTTTTTTAAAGCCGTGACAACTGCATGAAGAACTGAATTGATAGCATCTCAGCAAATACATTTGCTGGTCAGATGTTTTATGGCATTTTTCTTGCAATTCATGCATTGAGCTACTTGTCCGAGGTTAAAGCTGAAATTTTCTTTACTTACTAGCACTTTCTGCTTATCTAGCAAAACTGGGGTTTTGTTGCTACTTGCGGCAACTTTGTGCCTTTTGTGAACTAGGCAGGGTAATTTTCCCGAATATTTCTTTGCGTTGGAACAATGGAGTATGCAGACCTCACTTTAGTAGATAACTTCCTGGCTTTCTGTTTCAAGGTTATATGGATATTACAATTTGGACGTTTTTAGATTTTGTTTTTATTGTATCTGTCAAGGCTGTTTTTATTTACCTCATCTGGATTCAGTTTGTGTGGACATTATCTTGTGCCTATGTTACTGTAGCTTATCCCCTACCATTGGTTATCATCATGTGCCTTTCGTGCTCAATCTTCATAAATTGCATACCGGCTTTTGGTAGCTGTATTTGTTGCTTTTTTGGCATAACATCAAGGTTTTGTGTTTCAAAATTCCCAATTTTTTTTTGTAGGTCATTGAGAGTAAAGATTTGTATATTTTTGACCTTTTTAGTTTTTGCTAATTTTATCATGAAATTGTTTTTAGTGAAACAATTTGCAGCTATTTTCTTTTTATAATTCGATTTCTATTGCTGTTTTTAGTTTTTGATCTCGGCATTTATTTTAATTGATTTTAGCTTGTAAGATTCCAAACAATAAATTTTTTTATAGATCTGAAACATATTAGTGTTCTCATTTAATACAGTCTTTCATCAAGAACCATAACACAAGAAATGCAGCCATTTATTTATATTATTATTCATTGAAAGTAACATACATGCCCAAACCATAAAATCCTACAAATGGCATGCACAGCTACTTGAAAATGACAAATATAAGAAATTGAAGTCCACTTGTGAATCCTGGATGGATTCACCACATAAACATCACCGCAGGGTTTTCGTCCCAGGATCAATAATTGAACTGGCCAGGCTAGGTTCTCAACCCAAACATAATAAGATAGATAATCCAGAATGCTCTAAATGCCTAGCTCCTCTCCCCTTTTATAGGCTTGATGGGTCAATACCAACAAGAAATACCATGGGTCAATACCATGGGTCAATATCAACAAGAAATACCATGGGTCAATACCATGAGAAAATACCACGGTAAGTACCATGGATTGATTCTATCCACTTTGACTGGATCAAGAAAGGGAATATTACAAATCCTCCCACCCAAAGATTGCTTGTCCTCAAGCGATCCACTTCTATCCACAACAGAAGCATTTGTACATTGATACCAGGATCCCATACAATCCGATGTGCCCTCCATGTTGAATAGTCCTGAATCGATCCTTCGATACCTAGATCCCCAACAATCCTTTGACCAATCCTTTCTTCAATGGATTTTCCTGGATCCCAAACAATCTTTTCCCCAATGGATTCTCCCGGATCCCAATGCCACCTAAATCCTGGGACCTGTGGGTTATGGTACCATTTTAGCCTTCCATCACTACCCGCACCAAAGGGCTCAAGCTGCAATATGCCCTCAACTGTGAGTATCCTCCAAAGAATCAGCCTATCGATAAAATACCAACTCATAATCTCTCACCAATCCATACTTGGGGAGGGATGAATATCTAAAAATATACTATGTTGATGTTGTTTTATGCTCAATTCATGCTTCTCTACTTGGTTACCCAACATGATGCAGTTGGAGAACTCTTCCCTTCTCTTCCCAATGTATAAAGGTGGGTTGTTAGTAGTGTTGCAAGACTTATCTATGTACTCTTGTAGAGGGCTGCTCTGGAACTCTCAATCGTACTCCTCTTGCTACCTTATGAGGGATTTGAGTCGTTCTTCAATAGTAGACAACTTGGTCTTTGATTCGGCACATACCTCTATGAGTTCCTCAATTTTTCTATTCTCCTGTAAGGCAATGTCTCGAACTGTCCAGACTTTCTGCTTCAACAACATAAGATCTGTCTTGAAATGCTTGATCCTTTCTCGAAAGTCTTCTACTGGAAATTCTAGTGCTGTGCTGACTGTCTCTGTATCTGTTTGCACCTGATGCCCAACGACCACATCTTCAACTTCAGCCTTTGACCAACTCTCTAGGAATGGTCCATTTTTCACATTATGTTTGTCATGTTGCTCCTCGTGATCATACTCATCATGCTGGTTCACTATGGCTAGATCCTCACTCAAATCTCCAAAGTCTCCTTCACCTGTGGAGATCATCTGTTCATCTCTTTCAACTATCGAACATAGATACATTGGTGGAATTTTATCTATACTTGATTGTTCATATTCTTCATGAATATTCCCCTGGAGATTTACGAACTCCATTGTATAGGAATCAACCTCATCAATGGCATTAGGTAGAATTTCCTCATGCACTTCCAAATGTTTGTCGTCCTGCAAGCCTCCTTGAATAATGTCACGATCTTGCTCACCATCCTAAAGATCAATAGACCCATCTACAAAATATTCCCCATGATTTGAAGTAATATCCTCTTCTTTTGTCTTTGTTGCCTTCTTCTTATCACCTGGACATGAATGGTTAAGGGCCCAAGGTCCCTTGTAGATAAAGCATAGTCCTCTCCTCCTTAGTTTATTCTTGCTGCAGATTTCGTTATTGCTTTGATTATCATTTTGGTCTATAAAGATATGGCTACTTAAAGGACCATATAACCTCACTAGTAAATCAAGAATTTTCTGGTTGTTTTCAAAATTTCTTCAAGACGGTCCATCTTCTCCCATATCCAAACAAGAATATATTAATTTTTCATAGGAAGATTTTGTCAATCATGCCTTCAATTTTTTTCACAAATTTAACCCAGACTTATAAATGATTTTCCCTTCACTTATGTCTCCCAATAAAAATAATTTACTAAAAAAATAAAAATCCAACTAGGGTGATAAATATCACCGAAGTGAGAAATGCTGGCTAGGGTGAAAAATAAATTTCACCGAAGTTTCTTGCATAAAACTCTCAGGCTGGCAGGATGCACAGCTCTGATACCACTGTAAGATTCCAAATTTTTATTATTTGGAATCTTACAGTGGTATCAGAGCTGTGCATCCTGCCAACCTGAGAGTTTTATGCAAGGAACTTCGGTGAAATTTAATTTTCACCCTAGCTAGTATTTCTCACTTCGGTGATATTTATCACCCTAGTTGGATTTTTATTTTTCAGTAAATTATTTTATTGGGAGACATAAGTGAAGGGAAAATAATTTATAAGTCTGTGGGTTAAATTTGTGAAAATATTTGAAGGCATCATTGACAAAATCTTCTTACAAAAAAATTAATATATTCCTGTTTGGGTATGGGAGAAGATGGACCGTCTTGAAGAAATTTTGAAAAACAACCAGAAAATCCTTGATGTACTAGTGAGGTTATATGGTCCTTTAAGTAGCCATATCTCCATAGACCAAAATGATAATCAAAGCAAGAACAAAATCGACAGCAAGAATGAACTAAGGAGGAGAGGACTATGTTTTATTTGCAAGGGACCTTGGGCCCTTAACCATTCCTGTCCAGGTGATAAGAAGAAGGCAACAAAGACAGAACAAGAGGATATTACTTCAAATCATGGGGAATCTTTTGTAGATGGGTCTATTGATCTTCAGGATGGTGAGCAAGATCATGACATTATTCAGGGAGGCTTGCACGACGACAAACATTTGGAAGTGCATGAGGAAATTATACCTAATGCCATTGATGAGATTGATTCCTATACAATGGAGTTCGTAGATCCCCAGGGGAATATTCATGAAGAATATGAACAATCAAGTATAGATAAAATTCCACCAATGCATCTATGTTTGACAGTTGAAAGGGATGAACTGATCCAGGTGGATATCGGTGGCCACCCACCTATTCCATTTGGACCAGCACCATCAATTCTTGCAGCTTTTCACATTCAGCACAACTTACTATTTTTAGCAGGTTTTTGGGTCCTCCACTCTCGGAGCCGTTTTGGGGGCTTAATTATCCAGGTGGATATTGGTGGCCACCCACCTATTCCATTTGAACTCCCATCATCAGTTCTTTCAGTTTTCAAGTTGCAACAAAACTTACTATTTTTAGCAGTTTTTCGGGTCCTTAACTTTCGGAGCCGTTTTAAGGCCCTAAACGATGTTTTTTGGGCATCGCGCCTCCAGCGAATATCATTCTGTTTCGAAATGATATTCGTGCTGAAAGTTGTAGTCCTCGGATAGATCTTTCTAACAAGCTATTGAGTGCATCAAATGGAGATCGTATGCCAAAGTTACGTCCCTAGGAAGTTGAACCACCAACTTACCCAAACGAGGCCCATAGTTTTGGCACTTCATCTCCTAGGGTTTGGTTTTTGGACGTTTAGAGTTCTCCATTGTTTCTCAATAATAAATAGGCCCTCGAGCCTCATTGTAACACAGTTCAGAGGTCTGTAGCCACCACATCTCTTCTCAGAGATTCGCTACCAGCACCCTAGCTATTATATTTCCATTATGTCTGTAAGCATATTTCTATTATTTGATATTAATGAAATGATGCATTATTTCCACTGCATCTCTATGTTTATGGTTATTTCTGTATTCTGTTGCGTTCTTGCATAAATCCGGATCAGTGGTATCAGAGCGGGTCTACTCTTTCTTTGTTTTTATTTTCATGTCCCCAACGCGGTCAGGGTATAAGGAGTTAGGGCTCGATCTGGTTGAACCCTTGCAAGATCAGCCTCACAAACCCCGACGACCTCCCATGGTGGAAGAAAAGAAAGATGAGGGAGCAGGAGATCCTATCAAAATACTGCTCGAGGAGGCCCTCGAGAAACAAAGGAATGCAATGATCGATAACTTTGCTCAAATCCTTCAACGACTGCCCACATATGGCGCATCTGCATCCAACAACCACTCTGGAGGCGTCACTCCCTTCAAGGTACAGGTAAACTTTGACATTCCTATATTTGAAGGAAAAATAGATGCAGACGCTGTAGATAGATGGTTAAATTTGCTGGAAGGGTATTTCTCGGTCCATGACTTCTCTGACCAAGAAAAGATTATTTTTGCACTCCTCAAAGCCGCCCCCCATGTCAAAGACTGGTGGGAAACCTACCGTGAGCAAGAGGGCGAAGGGGAACCCTCTCTATTCTCGGCCATACCCACTTGGAATTCGTTCCGAGACGGCATCAAGGAACAATACTACCTCGTGGGGAGCTATGAGGAAAAATACATCCAATGGACCACGATGCGGCAAAAAAAGGATCGAGATGTGCACGAACTGACGAATCTGTTCCATACCCTGCGCACAAAGTTGGGTATTAAAGATTCAGAGAGAAATTTGGTGCTCAAGTACCGCGGCTGTATGCACAAACAAATTCAGGAGGAAATGGAGTTCCTTGACATTACATCTCTTGGCACGGCATATCGCTATGCTGCCAAGATCGAGCAGAAATTTAAGCAGAAGAGGCGAGACTTTGGATCTACAAATCCGAAAGGTGCCCCCGAACCAAAGAACAAGGGGCAAGGCCAAAGCAATGCGACTCAGAACAACACCACAAATCCAAAGAAGGACACAGGGAAGTGGTGTGAATTTCATAATAGCCCCACTCACAGCACAAACGAGTGCCGGGCCAAATAGTCTTTGGTGGCCGAACTAAAGGCACCCGAATCAGATGCATTTTATGATCCTGAGTTAGAACCAGACAAAGGAAATGACAAAGGGAAGCAGATCATTGATGCGGATCCCAGTGCCATTGTTGCCACCACCAAGATCCAGAAGGAGGGTCCAGAGGATCCAGAGGAGGGGGAGCGCCTCTTCCAGTCGCAGATGTGGGTAAAGGGTTCTCTGCTGCAATTTCTCGTCGATAGCGGAAGCCAAAAGAACCTCATTTCAGCAGAGGTCGTGATTCGGCTTGGCCTACCGACCATAGCACACCCGCAGCCATATACCATCAGGTGGCTCCACCCAGGGAGAGATCTCCGCATCCGCCAGCAGTGTCGTCTTCCGTACATTATCAAGCCATTCACGGATGAGGTATTATGTGATGTTGCTCCTCTTGATGTAGCTGATGTATTATTGGGCCAACCATTCTTGTGGAGGCGACATGCTGTGTATGAGTCTAGGCCTCGTGTTGTTATTATTACTTTGGGAAATAACTTGTACAGGATACCAGAGGTAGTACTGCCTCCTGTCATCTCTTTGACTACTGCAAAACAATGCAGTAAGATTGTTTCCCAAACGAGGAAATTCATTTTCCTTACAACTCGCTCACAAGGAAAGAAGAATATTTGGGCCACAACCTCAAAACAGGGCTCCCCTGTGCGGCTGCAGCAAATGGACAAATTCATGGAAGAATACGAGGACATTTTCTCCTCACTCCCAGAGGTTCCTCTACACTGTCAGGACAAGCACTCCATTGATCTGACTCCCAACGCACCACCACATAATGTTGCCATACATCCTGCAACTACACATACAAAATCCAAACATGTACTGTCTGAGGCTGATAAAGAAACCAAATTTACTAAACGCATCCAGCATGTCCACCCGCAGGTCCATGACATCTTCAACACATCTAATACTCAGTTCAGCAGAATTTGCCTCATCTCATGGAGGATCTCAATGCAATGGGGACCATTGCTTCCTAAGGAGGGAAGGAATGATCCAAGGGATATCTATGGCCACCCACCTATTCCATTTGGACCAAGACCATCAATTCTTGGTGTACTTTTCACCTTCAAGATAACTTACTATTTTTTAGCGTGCTTCTTGGGTCCTCCACTCTCGGAGCCGTTTGGGGGCTTAATGATCCAGGTGGATATTGGTGGCCACCCACCTATTCCATTTGATCCCCCATCATCAGTTCTTTCAGTTTTCAAGTTGCAACAAAACTTACTATTTTTAGCAGTTTTTCGGGTCCTGAACTTCCGGAGCCGTTTTGAGGCCCTAAACGATGTTTTTTGGGCATCGCGCCTCTAGCGAATATCATTCCGTTCCGGAATGATATTCGTGCCGAAAGTTGTAGTCCTCGGATAGATCTTTCTAACGAACTATTGAGCGCATAAAACGGAGATCTTATGCCAAAGTTACGTCCCTAGGAAGTTGAACCACCAACTTACCCAAACGGGGTCCATAGTTTTGGCGCTTCATCTCCTAGGGTTTGGTTTTTGGGCGTTTAGAGTTTTCCATTGTTTCTCAATAATAAATAAGCTCTCGAGCCTCATTGTAACACAGTTCAGAGGTCTGTAGCCACCACATCTCTTCTCAGAGATTCGCTACCAGCACCCTAGCTATTGTATTTCCATTATGTCTGTAAGCATATTTCTGTTATTTGATATTAATGAAATGACGCATTATTTCCGCTGCATCTCTATGTTTATGGTTATTTCTGTATTCTGTTGCGTTCCTGCATAAATCCGGATCATGAACAGATGGTCTCCACAAATGAAGAAGACTTGGGAGATTTGAGTGAAGATCCAGCCATAGTGAACCAGCATGATGAGTATGATCACGAGGAGCAACATGACCAACATAATGTGCAAAATGGACCATTCCTAGAGAGTTGGTCAAAGTCTCAAGTTGAAGATGTGGTCGTGGGGCATCCAGTGCAGTCAAATATAGAAACATTCAGCAGGGCACTAGAATTGCCAGTAGAAGACTTTCGAGAAAGGATCAAGAATTTCAAGATAGATCTTATGTTGTTGAAGCAGAAAGTCTGGACAGTCCGAGACACTGCCTTACAAGAGAACAGAAAAATTGAGGAACTCATAGGGGTATGTGCCGAATCAAAGACCAAGTTGTCTAGTGTTGAAGAACGACTCAAATCCCTCATAAGGCAGCAAGAGGAGTACAATTGGGAGTTCCAGAGCAGCCCTCTACAGGAGTACATAGATAAGTCTTGCAACACTACCAACAACCCACCTTTATACATTGGGAAGAGAAGGGAAGAGTTCTCCAACTGCATCATGTTGGGTAACCAAGTAGAGAAGCATGAATTGAGCATCAAACAACATCAACATAGTAGATTTGCAGATATTCATCCCTCCCCAAGTATGGATTGGCGAGAGATTATGAGTTGTTATTCTATCGATAGGCTGATTCTTTGGAGGATACTCACAGCTGAGGGAATATTGCAGCTTGAGCCCTTTGGTGCGGGAAGTGATGGAAGGCTGAAATGGTACCATAACCCACAGGTCCCAGGATTTAGGTGGTATTGGGATCCGCGAGAATCCATTGGGGAAAGGATTGTTTGGGATCCAGGAAAATCCATTGAAGGAAGGATTGATCAAAGGATTGTTTGGGATCCAGGTATCGAAGGATCCATTCAGGACTATTCAACATGGAGGGCACATCGGATTGTATGGGATCCTGGTATCAATGTACAAATGCTTCTGTTGTGGATAGAAGTGGATCGCTTGAGGACAAGCAATCTTTGGGCGGGAGGATTTGTAATATTCCCTTTCTTGATCCAGTCAAAGTGGATAGAATCAATCCATGGTACTTACCGTGGTATTTTCCCATGGTATTGACCCATGGTATTTCTTGTTGGTATTGACCCATGGTTTTCCCTTTTTGGTTGTTTTGACCCCAGTTATTTGCCCATGGTTTTTCCTTTTGGTTGTTTTGACCCCAGGTATTTGCCCATGGTTTTTCTAAGTAGCTCGTCTATAAAAAGAGGAGGAGGAATGAGAGCAACTCATGGAAAAACAAATTGGGATCTTTCTTTGTGATATTTTTGAGGGCTCAGGCGAGTTTTCAAGAGAGGATTTCAGGTGAAATCCTCAGGCTTTCTTCGGTGGGATTCGATCTCACTCTAGTAAGCAAACCCAACTTCGGTGTTTCTCTGATCACCCTAGATGGTTTAGTTTATTTTATTTCTTCAGTAAAAAGAGAATTGTACATCATTTACCCTGCTAGATTCACAAAGACATGAAGAGTTTTATCGAATAGTAATAAAGTGTTCTCTTGAAGTCCATTTATGTGTATTTAAATGGAGATTCATAACACATCGTATGCACCTTTATGCTTATGGAGTTTATGGATATTTTAATCATGCACCTTTATGGATTTTATGGATATGGGTATTATAATCAAGTTTATGCTCATATTATTTTATGGCATTCTTTCCATATATTAAGAAGTATGTTACTCTAGTTTGTCATTTTATCAAGCATCATTACAAAAGGGTGTCATTTCTTTACTGAAGCATTTCTTTAATATAATCTTTCATCAAGAACCAGAACACAAGAAATGCAGCCATTTATTTATATTATTATTCACTGAAAGTAAAATACATGCCCAAACCATAAAATCCTACAAATGGCATGCACAACTGCTTGACAATGACAAATATAAGAAATTGAAGTCCACTTGTGAATCCTAGATGGATTCACCACATAAACATCACCACGGGGTTTTCGTCCCGGGATCAATAATTGAACTGGCCAGGCCAGGTTCTCAACCCAAACATAATAAGATAGATAATACAGAATGCTCTAAATGCCTAGCTTCTCTCCCCTTTTATAGGCTTGATGGGTCAATACCAACAAGAAATACCATGGGTCAATACCAAGGGTCAATATAAGAAATACCATGGGTCAATATCAACAAGAAATACCATGGGTCAATACCATGGGAAAATACCACGGTAAGTACTATGGATTGATTCTATCCACTTTGATTGGATCAAGAAAGGGAATATTACATAGCTTTTGTGCAGGTGCTCTGTAAAGATTTGTATATTTGACTTTTTAGTTTTTGCTAATTTTACCATGAAATTGTTTTTAGTGAAACAATTTGCATCTATTTTCTTTTTATGATTCTTCTTCTATTGTTGTTTTTAGTTTTTGATCTCCGCATTTATTCTAAATGATTATAGCTTTTGACCCGGTGCTCTGTAAATGGAACTTTATTTTTGTATTCAATGCTATAAAATTGTGCCTATATCCTTGATTTAGTTTGGGAGTTGGAGTTTGATGAAGTGGAATATTGATAGAGATCCATAACAGTGTTTCAAACAGATACAAATAAAACATAAAAATTAGGTGAACAGATTTCATTCAAAGGAGATAGTGAGAATCCCCAAACATGTTTTCAAAATTTACAGAATTTAAATTGATTTAGCTGCTAATATGAATGTTCCTTATTCAAGCTTATGCGACAAGCATCGCATCCAAATTAGGATTTGGTAGATATGCTTGTATGGTGTTGTTTAGGTTCTTGATGACTGTTTGATATTGGCCGATTGGAATAATTTGTTTTCAGGCGATTACAACTTTTGTAAAAGTCCTTGTATCCTTGTGTAGCTAGCTTGATAAGGCTATTTAAGTGACCTGTACTGTAACGTCGGCTTGCTAGAAAGGGTAAAGGGTATACCCAGTTGGATTTCATTAGGCATTGGGTGCACTTGCAAGACTAAGAATTAGGCATGCTTGTAGTTTGTATTTTTATATTCATATGATTGCAATCAGATTATTAGCAGATTTTTGGGATGTTGCACTCCCAATTTTTAAATTTGGGACGTGCTCAATTGATATATTTTGGTGATAATTCATTCAGGATGTTGTATGCATAACAAGAAGAAAAAATTGCTACTTCAAACACAACTGTGAAAGATGAATCTTCTCAAATCTTAACGAGATGAACTACAATGTATCTTTGCACCTTTAGGGACAACTACAAGTTTATATGGTTGTGTAAGTTATTCTTTAAGCCGATATTATTTATTTTATATTTTATTTATATTTTTATTTTGGCTTCGCCTCTAAGGCCAATAAAATTTATTATTATGATTTATTTTCTAAATTTTATTATATTAATATTTTTTGTAATTTTTTTTATTTAAAAATTTTCTATTTAAATTTTTATTTATAATATACTTTTTTAACTACACTGATTTCTTAACTAATATTGGTGTTTGTTTTTATTATGTCTAATATAATAATAAAAGGGAAAGCTGATTTTCCATATGTGAAACAAGGTGGGTGTTGTCTATTTATTTTAATTATGATTTTTTATAATTGTGTAAGATTGTAATATAATATAACAAAAAATTAAATAATCTAAATATATAATAGTAACAAATCATTGTAGGATTTTGGAAAAAATTAACTAGAAATTTCAAAACTTAAAAGAATTAGAGTGCACTTTTGTGGAAATATAAAATTAATCTTTTATAAACATTTGAAAGTTATAAAAATAGTATTTAGTTTTATATATCTAGTTAAAACTAAATGCTATTCTAAAAATACATTCATTATATTGACTTTTAGACAATACTAACTTAGTTGACGGCGAAATAATATCTAAAATTAAAATAAGATATCAAACTATTTTTATTTTTTTTTAAAGAACATTCAATAAAACAGGTTAATAAAATTTCTTAATGTATACTTGTATGGAATGACCAAAAATTTTCCCATTATTAACTATCAACTACTTATTTCATACACCACAATTTTACTTGAATAATTAGCATTGATAAGTTAGGAAACATTCCCAAATAACATTCAATAATACATTTTTTTATTTTCAATAGAAAACTCAATTATAATTAATTTAAACTCATTTGAAATAAAACTTAATTATGTATAGAAAGGGATCAAATCCTTATATGTGTAAATTTAGTTTTTTTAAGTGAAATCTATATTTACATACTATTGAAATGCCTTAACCACTCATAAGAATTTTTTCAATTATATTTGTTTTATATAATAATAATAATAATCTAATTTTAAGGTTACAACTAAGCTATACACTAGATTGATGCATGAGATCATTTAATTTGTGAAACAAGAAATCTGTCTCTAAACAATAATCTGATTATTAATATTTATAAAAATGTGCTAGTTTGCAATATTCTCTGTACTATAAATTTCTGATATATATAACTAGTGAGTTATTGCATATGTCTCGAAAAATTACTAGCTCCCCTCAAAATTTATACAATTTAAAAAAAATATTAACTAGTAAAAGTGAAATGGTAAATTGACTTTTATCAACCCTTCCCTTCCTGTTAAACTAGTTAAGGGGCAACAGAATACAAGTCTACACTCTAGGATCACGGGTTCGACCAGTCAACCTCGAAGTTTTATTTGTCTCCCCGCAAAAGAATGGAATCCTTCACGAAAAAAAATTGTTGCTTATCCAGAATTGAGGCGCACTTCAACTTTTAATATTGGGCGGGCCTTGCCTGATGCGGACATGCGCTTCACTCCTTTATATATTTTATTATTAATATATTTTTGCATACTCTATCCCAATTCCCAATATGTGAGTTTTTATGAATAAGCAACTTTTTATCAATTCTCAGTATGTGAGCTTTTTCTTAAATGACTAAGTAAAAGAAATAAAAAAATTGATATTAAATAATAATAAAAAATTGATATTGAAATATTTTATTTAATGTAGATATTGAAATAATTTTTAATTAATTTTTAAAATAAAATTATTTATTAAATTTCATGTTAAGTATTTATATTGAAATATAGAAAATATTTATATATAAATTAATATATTTTTAAAGTTTTTAGCATTAGTTTAGTTGGTCAAGTATATTTTTTTAGTTAGGTTTTATGGTTGAGTTAACATAAAGTGATCGTTTGGTACAAATATGTCTTTGGGTCTCTTCAGGTGGTTGAGCCAACATAAAGTGATCCCTTGGTACAAATATGTCTCCAGATCCCTTCAGGTGTGGAAGTAGAGTTTCGATCTCTGGGAATCATGAACAGCATAGAAAAACATAAATTAATATATTTTTATTACTAGAATAAGTCCATCTTAACTCTCAATCTATAAATTTCACATCTCTATATATGAAATATTCTTATTTTTTTATTTAGTTAAAGCTTTAATAATATACACTTAGTTATACACACACAGATATATATATATATATGCATTGTGATATATATTGAATGTGATATGACGAATTTGAATAAATGACTTTTTGTAAAGAGTGTACTTTTCAAAGCCGTAGTCTAAAAAACCCACACAATAACTTAGAAATTTGAGCAAGAATAAGAATATGAAAATTGAGGTAGAAATATTTGAAAATCTGGATTATAGTTGTCAAATTTCAAGATTTTGGGTGCCCAGGGGTTTTTGATGGTGCTGAATCCATTTCCATCATAAAAAAAAGATTCAAACACTCTAACTATTTGATTTTTTGAATTATTTTTTACCGGATTCTGGCAAGTTTTTTCCATCCAGGCTATTCTTCTCATTGTAGACAACTTCCTTTTCAAATATCACAATTATGAATATGAATTATTATTATTTAAATTTCTTTTAATGTGATATATATTATAATTTTTTCCCAAATAAATTGTTTATAATTGTATTATTAACCAGCCTAGATCCATCTTTAACTCTGGATCTATCAAGTGCCAAGAGGGATCAAATTTGTAGAGGTGCAAACCTCTTTTTTTACTGCAAAACTTGAGGAAAGTTTTTCACCTCGAAAGATTTGATCCCTCTTCAGTCTTGATAGATCTGGAGTTTGGATCTAGGCTGTTTTTTTACACATTTAAAAATATATTCTTGAAACAAAGTGATTTCAGAGCAGGACAAGGTTTCAGGCAAGACATAAATTAAAATCATTCTAATTTGGTGGTAAGAGTGATTCATTACACATGATCACATCCATGGAGTCGTAGTAGATGAAAAGATAAAAACAAAAAAGTAGAAAAAAAATAAAATGTAGTAGCAACAAAAATCAAACCTAAAATCTATTTCGACGAATATTATTTTCCACTCCACACAACTCCGAAATCCTTTCTCACAAATATTATTTCACTCTTCCCACTCTCACAGAGATGCTTCCTCAGAAATACAATTCTACACTTTATTTGTAACTGACTCATTCAATCTACGTAAATTAATATGGTAAATTCATTTTTGACTTTAACTATTTTAAATCAAGAATTGGTTAAAAACCGAATTCTTGAATCGGTTGAGAATAAATAGGTGATGCGTCAAGCGTTTTGGAAAAAAAATATGGATGGCATGACATCCTTGTTTCATGACAGGGAGAAGAGTATAAGGTAGACCGGTGTAAATAGATGGAAAGTCACTTGTTTGATTGCTTCATATGAGGCGTAGAAATATTTGTTCTTTATTTAATTAAAGTGAATAAGGGAGTGAGATAGAAGTTGCAGGAGCTTGTTGGCAAAGCCAGAAAGAATGCCTCCCAAAAAATGTAGAGGCAGTGATTTGAACTTTGATCACCACACGCAAAGGAGGAAGGAGCTGCGTTCCTCTTTGTCACCTTCGTTCTACCCTTCAAGCTGGCGAGTTGTCGTGCAATTTCTCCCCTTTGGCCAGCTTCAATAAGCATGTCAATTGAGCTTCGGGTCAGCTTGGGAGCATTCAGAGACTAGCCGGAATCGTAGAAGGGAATGAGAGTCGACTGGAATGAGATTCGACTGCCAAGATAAGTGATTTTGGTTTACTTTCTTTATTATATAGTATTTCTCTTTGTGATTTAAAAGATATAAGAAAAGATTATATATAGATGGTGTTAATTCCTTTTCTTTGATAAGAGTCGACTGGAATGAGATTTGACTGCCAAGATAAGTGAATTTGGCTTACTTCCTTTATTAAATAGTATTTCTCTTTGTGAGTTAAAAGATATAACAAAAGATTATATATATCATATTGTTTTTCTGCTAAAATATTATTAGAAAATAGAAAATATACTAATGATCTTTCTCATATCTCTTGGGATAAGTTACACATACCAAGAAAGTGGTATTTTATTAGTTCATTGGGATATGATTGAAAACAAAATCACTGTTGACTATTTTCCAAAAAAATGTGTTTATCTTGGGAGTAGAAGATAAGCCCATTGTGTTAATCCCTTTGCAAGGGTTTGCAAAGGTTGCATGTTAAATTTGTTATTATTTTAAAGGGTCTATCTAGCTCTTATGCCCAAATAAGGGTTAGTTATGGTACTTTATTTTTAAAATAGATTTTCTTGATTAGATTAAAGAGGGTAACTCTTTAATAAAAATATTTACATAATATTGCATAAGCAAGAAAATAGAAGATGAATGCTCTTATTTTAAAATGGATTGTGTACTCATTTAGTTATGAAGTGATAACAAGTCCAAAGTGTTTTCTTGAATAGATTAGAGAAGGTAACTCTTGAAAATATCTTCATGTGCGATGAAGAAGAAAAGAGAAGTTTTCTCAGACTAATATTCATTAACCATGTTGTGAATAGTAATGAATTAATAAATCCATGGATAGTTTCATAAATCCATGGGTAGTTTTTCCATAGTGTTGATGGAGATTAATTATTTCATAAAACCATGAGTAGATTACCATGGTGTTTTCAAATATTAGTTATTTAATAAATCCATGAATAAATTACTATGGTGTTGGTAAAGTTAAGTTATTTAATAAATTCATGGTTAAAGGAACTAATCAGTTTTATTCCTTAGATGAATAAACTAAATGATTATTTTATCTTATCATGATTATGATGTTAAATTCCTTTTGGAGGAAGATCATGCATAAGCATGAAACATATGTATTAAATTTTATTGAAAAATAATATACATATTTGTATGTAGAAATATAGCTTGTAGTATTAAACTACATTGAATATGATTGTTTAGTATAATCTTTGGAAAATAAGACATGTATTTATATTCTTAATTGCATATTTTTACAAAAAGAAAACATATGTTTACATGCTCACTTGTGTTGAGAATTTCTTTGGGAAGACTCGTGAAGGAGGTTATGTGCTTTGTTGTGTAAGCACACCTTACGGAGACTCTTTTGGAATTGATATGCATTTTCATGCATGGGAGCAACATTAGTTATGTTAGCTTGCATTCCATGCGCTAAAAGTAATAGCTTAAGGGTTAGCTATTTTGATTAAATTTATGTAAATCACATGCATAAATATCTTAACTGATGTATCAGTTTATTTTAAAGAAAGCTTGGGAGATGTAGCCATTGTCTTGTAGGAATGTGTGCTTATGCGACGGAAACATTAGTTATTGTGATGACTTATAACCAACACATATGAGGTATGTGTTGTTAAAGGGAGAATGTCAAGATACTTTACTTGCTTGTCATGAATATACATAAGTAGATGGAGAAACTACTATAGTACAGATATGTGAAATGATTGATTAATACTTTATGAATCTTGACATCATTTTATGTTGAAGGCATCGTAGCAGGGAATGATGGTGACATGTACAAACGAATATTATGCTTGTCATGTACAAAAGAAAATTATGCGGTGGCAGGTAAAATATTAATGTTCATGCAGTTGAGTGCGAGTTGCAGGAAGGTCCAATGTACAATGGTCCATTGTAGGTACCTCAATGCCACCAAGATGTGAAGATACGAAGATATGAATACCAGAGGGTAAATGGTATCATATTTATTGAATGGCTTAAAGCTAGATATTTGTATATTTCCTTGTAAGATTTATAAACGATGGATAAGGGATGGTCTCCCTTATAAGCCATTGAGTGATGGGCTGAACACCCTCACGAGAGTTTAATAATAAAATTAAACGTTTGCTGGTTTTCACCCTACGGGGTTTCCAGGGTATATTGGTGTTCAATGATGTGATTGATTATTGTGTCAAGTTGATGATGTTGATTTCTTTCTTGTTATGATGTTCATAATGGCAAGTATGTGATGACTATATGGGTAATGCAATGAATGGAAGGTTACATCATACAGTAATTGTGTTAATGTACTATAATGGAGGTTGTTAATGGTTAAGGAGCTTACTATTCCTACTCTAAAAGTTACACTATGAACTGGTAAACATTCTATGTAAGGATGAGTAAGGAATATTTAATGGTGAATGGTTAGTTACCCATGAGTAACTTTTATAAAAAAATTTATCTCCTTACATTTCCATGTGAAGTTAATGGTGTATGTTACATTATTTGTGTTAAATTTGTATATTCAAGGAGAGTAGTGATTTTTCATTAAGCCCGACATTAGATTAATTAGATTAAATTTTAAATATTACTTTTACATTTACATTTATGTTTAGACATAGTCAATGCATGTAGTGTAATCAAATACGGATCCAAATTTATTAAATTTAATAATATTAATATTATAATATATTAATATTAATATTATAATTAATAATAATATTAGTATTAATATTTTAATTTTAATATTAAGTTATTTGGCCCTTAGGCTTCACCTAAATAAAACATAATTTCTGAGTGTTAACCATACCTCTAGTTTATTTATATTTATATTTATTTATCATACCTATTTATTTACCATGGTATGTGGCCCATAGGTTTGGTATATACTTAGATGTTGATTTCTAATCATATTTGATATATTTTCATGTATTTACCATACCTCTGTATACCTATTATATATATATTTATTTACCATACCTCTTTTATAAATATTTTATTTGGCCCATAAGCTTGACGTGAATAAAAACTCATTTTTTAGTTTTAGTAAATATAAAAAGGTTTATAGAATAAATATAAAATTAGGTTTTATTTATTTACCATATCTTTAGTATATTTTTATTTTTATTTATTTACCATATTTATAGAGTAAATATAAAAAGATGTTTTATTTATTTACCATACCTCTGCAGTAAGTATAAAAAGAGGTTTTATTTTTTGTTTACCATAACTCCAGTTTATTTATAATTTTATTTATTTATCATACCTAGTTTTTACACATTTAGAAATAGATTCTTGAAATTACTTTGTTTCAGAGCTAGGCAAAGTTTTAGTCAATGCAGAAATTAAATCATTCTAATTTGGTGGTAAGAGTGATTCATTACACATGATCACATCCATGGAGTGGAAGTAGATGGAAAGGAAAGGAAATCAAACCTATAGCAATTGGTACATGAAATTGTGACAACTTCATTAAAGATAACTAGTGTTAACTAGTTACAAGAGATTTAATTTTATTTATTTTGTCTTAAGTCATTATTTTGTCTGGAAAATTATTTGACTAATAATTAATTATGAATAATAAATTAGTTGAGAGAATTTCCTATGAAAAAGTGAAAATTTGATGGTAAAATGTGCCAAGAGCTGGGAAATGGTTGGGGACAGTTGGAAACAGTTACCCACTCCTCTAGGGATAAGAGACTAATCCCAGTGAGGAGTAGGGGTTCTGTTTCTGTTCAGAGACAGGGGAAGAGTATGGAATTCCAGAGCTGGTAGAGACCAGTGGAAAATACTCATAAATCCTTGAACAAATTATTTTCTGGTACTGACTAGACTGGGCGTCCTAAGGTCACAACAGAAAATTAATCCACTGTTAACCCGTACCATCCAGGATTGGGCTTGGGGGAAAGAAGAGGACGTAATCGCCTCTGCTGATGGTTGGGAGGACCATAGCTTGAATAGGCTAAAAAATATAAGTATTACTGTGAATTTTGAGTAATTTACTACGGAATTGGAAATTTGTCTACAGTTATACAGACGTTTAGGTACTGTTCTGTTAATAAAAAAATGTTTAAGACAAGAAATAAAATATGAAAGTATTATTTATTCTTTTTCTTTTATTTATGTTTAAGACAGAACAATAAAAAATATTATTCATTCTTTCTCTGTTATTAATGTTTCAGACAGAATAAGTTGAAAGTAATATTTATTCTTTCTATGTTATGAAGGAAGCTAAAAATAATAAAAACTGAATGTATATAGCATTTTCTACTCCTGTAGCAATAACTGTTATAGAACATAATGAACAAACCAAAAACAGGAAACGAAATACAAAAAAATTATACATATAATTTCATATTTACTATTGTTTGTGATAATTGCAGTTATACTTTTATAAACAGAAATGAGTTATTTGTTCTATAAAGAGAAACTGTATTTTATTTAATTCGGCCTAAATTAACCATATTAGAATGTTAACAGATCCGGACGGACTATTGACCTTAGTTCTGGGTAAAACCCAAACCCAAGATACATCGTCTGCAACCATTAAAATCCAGACTATACACGAACTTAAGGATATGGTGGTCCGGACACCAAGTTAATGATTCGGATACATAAATGTAGTTGAAAGAATCTATATAAAGAAATAGATAGCAAGAACAATCATTTTTTTTTCTCAGTAAAAGTTTAATTCAAATCATTGTATGCATGGAAATGAGGAATCATGTAAATGTTTTAGCAAACTCTTATATGCCAAATAAAATAAATAGCTGGAAGAAATTTCATGGCATTAGTTGGTTGAGGGTTTCTACCCAATATAACAGTTTATAAATAGAGACCAGTAAATAATAAATTCCATTAAGACAACTAAGGCTTAAGATCGTGCTTAAGAGGCTTGAGAGCCATGTTCGTTACAACAGTTGCTTTAACGAAGTAAAGGCATGATATAAAGACAATATTTTTATGTCGTATTATAGAAGAAAAAAAAAAAAAAAACGAAGATGAGAACACGCCATCCCATTTACAAGTCATTTATTTTTATGAGAAATAAAATAATCACAGGAACTCTGTTCCATTTAAAAATTCTTCTTCACACAGTCATATGTAAACAAAACACACTGGTCCAGATTCCTGCTGAAAAAGAAAAGAATTCTATCAAGATTTAACCTCCAGTTTTCCATGAGAAACAAGAACGAGCTCTAAGGCGGTTAAGACATTGTACCCATATAAAAACCTTGAAAAGATCCGCTGTCGAGAAGGCTGAACCCAAATAAACGAAGTTGCGGAACTTCTAACCTTTCACATGCTCCTTAACCAAGAAGGTAAAAGTTGTTTAGCAGAAGACAGACACGTTACCTTGCGTCAGGAGTGCAATAGAAAAACATAGAAGAAAACTATTAATGCAAATGCTACAGAATAGAATCCAAGATTTATAACAGTTCGTAGACATTACGCAAAAACAAAAGAAAATATAGAGATTTACTATTGCTCTCAGTAGCAAAAGAAATTAACTAAGGAATACCTGTATGAAGAAGTCGAACCCACTGTGAAGACGACGATGCCATAGAATCATTTTCTCTCAGATCTTCCAACTCGAATCAGAGAAGTTCGACATGCAAAGATAAAACCCGAGGTTCACACCTCAATGGACTATGAAAGAATAAGGAAGGCGGAGCTATGTCTCTCTCAACGGAGCCAAGAGGTATGCGGAGCGAAACCGTCAAATAAAAATGAAATTCATCATAGGCCGGAAGTATACAAGCCATATGCCGAATAAAAGCTAGGGTTTTGGCGGATAATCCAAGACAACTCCCACCCAAATCTCAGCCGTAGATCAGGTCGACAAAACATGGTGGAGATCACAGCAGGTAAAAGGATAATTGCACTAGTTTACGAAGAAATCTACGAGCTATACTCTAGAGTTATTACCCAATACCCAACTCTTAAATTTAGATAGAGGTGCCAGCGAAGTTATTAGTGGTAGCCGGAAATGTTTTATTGCATCAATAAAAGAAGTATGTATATTGTCAACATGTGGCATAAAATTTTCACGTATACATTCATCCTTAATAGTGAACCAAACTTAAATAATAATATGAGTATCAAAGAAATCCAAGCCAAATGATAATCGAATGATTATTACCATTTATGTAAGGTTATAATGATATAAACGCAAAAATTCAACATTGAACTATGTTAATATTTGTAAAGTCCATGTGTGTGTATGGTAATTCTTAATTCCGAAAGTGGGTAAGTAAATTTTTTTTTTTTTGTGTTCATATTGGTGTATGTGACAAGTGGTATCAAAGCCAACTTATACCTTGGGACCTTAAGGGTCAACTAATGATTAAGTTTTGTGTGTACTGATGCACAGAGAACGAGGGTAAGAGAATTTAGATAACATAATGAGGAGGGGAGAAACAACTTCATTACCCCAAGACACCGAGGAACCCCAAGCACAAACTGTGATAAACCCAGAAATGTGGGTTCAGTTAAGTGTGGAACAACATCAAAAAACTAGTAGATTAATGGAAGAGAAACAACACCAAACCCGTTTCCTGTTGAACACCGTTCAACAATTGCAAGAGGAAATGGTGCGTGTCTGAAAGGACAATGAACGATTATTGCAAGAACAAGAAAAGATATTAAAAATCCTGTCAGATAAACAAAACTAGGAGGTAGAACATCCAAGTACTGAAAAAGAATATGAGAAGCAAATAAGAAATAACATCGCAGATAGAGTGGAAAGAAGCTCATCCCAGCGAAGCAAGAACAAAAATTATAACGAAGCAGAATCTGGCAATGTATCAGATCAACAAGAAATTAAAAAGTAGAAAGTGGAACTCTAAGGGGAGTTTCGGAAAATAAAACCACCAACGTATGATGGTGAAGTGGAAGAAGTAGCTGAAGCATGGTTAATAAACATGAATAAGTACTTTCAGGTGTATGAATACAGTAGCAACCTGAAGGCTATATCAGCTATATATCAGTTGAGAGAGAAAGCCACCTTGTGGTGGGAAAAGGTGAAGAACATTCACAGCATAGAAGAACAAGATGTCACCTAGGAATTATTCCAGCAATAATTTAAGGACAAGTATTTAACAAAATGATTTTATGATGAGAAAGCTAAATAATTTCACGATTTAAGATTGGGACAGATGTCTATGGATGAATATATCATCAAGTTCACTTTCTTGTTACGATATGTTCCCTATCTGCAAGAAGAAAAGGCTAAGGTGCAGAGATTTCTAAGCAGCCCGCCAACACATATGAAGGAGAGAATAGAATTCGAAAACCCCTGAACCATGGATAAAACCATTCGTAAAGCACGAATGTGTTATCATAAGTCCAAGGAAAAAGGGGAGATTGGCAGAAATTGGCCACCAAATAAAGGACAAAAAAGTAACACAAATTTCAAAAATGCCAAAAACAGTAATTTCAAAAATTCTGCACGTAATTCTGCCAGCAAACAGTTTAGCAGAAATCACCAGAGAACTAGATGGCCAGCAGAGGAAAAGCCTACGGAGGCATCCAGCAAGCCGGAGCAAGGGCAAGTGAATAAGCCACCGTTATAGTGTTGGGGGTGTGGTGAAGCACATTACTACAAAAAGTGCCTGCAACGAGCAAGGAGTGACACAGTTGCAAATTTGCAAGAGGCTTCTATGGTAGGTGATGTGGCACGAAACATCCCTCGTATCAGCATGGCATTGGAAGACCAACAGGCAGATTATCAACCAACAATGATTGAGCTGAAAGGTAAAATAATAACTCAACCTGTTTCTATTTTGGTAGATCCAAGTGCAAGTTTGAGCTATGTTAGTCCCAAAATAGTGGAGCTGTGTAAATTGAAAGAACATAAATTTAAAATTTCATGGCTGGTACAGCTAGCCACTGGAGCAAAACGAAAAGCAACTACCAAAATTCCAAGCTGTAATTTGGAAATTTCAAAACAGCAGTTACAAGTAGATTTGAACATTTTTCCATTAGGAACGTATGATGTTTTATTGGGCATGGATTGGTTGGAAAAGCATTGGACCTTAGTGGACTGTAAGGAAAAGATTATTTATTACAGACTGCATGATGGAACATGTAAATAAATACAAGGAATCAAGAAGCCATTGTTGAACCCTTAGTTAAACTGAGAGGGGGGGGTAATCAATTTAACACATTCATGGACTTTTAAAACTTTCCTTTAAACTTATTTGCACCTTCATTTCATGATCAACTTAATATGTGAGCAATCTTAATTTGTGAGTAGCAAGTATTAAGCATATTAGATAATGTAACAGCAGTCTTAATATGTGAGCAACAAGTATTAAGTAGATTAGATATACCAAATCAACACATAGACATCATGCACATAGACAACATAAATAAATGGAAACCCATAAGGGAGAAAACCACATCTTATTATTGTTGTGATGCAAAGGCAAGCTCTAACTCCCTCTCACCACTAATTTTTTGTAGGCTCCAACCTACAGGAGGCTACAACCTCGATTCAGTAAGCTACAACTTGCAAGGAGGCTCCAACTCCCATCTATTTTCTGCAGGCTACAACCTACAGGAGGCTCCTACCTCAACCAGCTACAACTGAAATCTATCAAGCTACCACTTGATATGGAAGCTCCAAGTTCCTCACTCTTTCAAAATCATATGCTGATTTACCTTGGATATCAGCTCTGTTCTGTTCCTTCTTCACTGCTGTCCTCCAGCTTTCTTATCTGTCTTATATCATCTCTGACTCTTCACAGCATCTCTATTTTCTCCTCCTTCTTCTTATCTCTCTGCTTCGTTTCTCCATTCTCTAACCTCTCTATGCATATCTATGAGATATCATTTATAGAGTTCACCTCTTGACTATTTGTATTCTACAGAGAATTTGGAGTGAACAACCATGACTCTTTGACTTCTGCCTTCTCATTCCTTTGTCTAGCTCATTCAGAAAAAATATAACAATATGTAAAAATTTCAATATTACAGTGGGATATTTCTTTTCGTCCGGATACTTGCCAATGCATCAAAAAAAATATAAAATAAATAAAACTTTACATTTTCACATTTTCAGTTACATAAAACAATTTCACTTAGCCCTTTTTCTGGCCCTTGGCTTCCTATGCGTTTGTATTTTCTGCTGCTGTCATGTAACTGTTCTGCATACCTCTATTTTCCATGCATGTAAAATGCCCTGTGTCTTTTTCAGTTTCTGCATATTCTCCTGTTCATTGCAATTGTGTATCTGTTGTATATATACCTGCTTTACAAGTTTAGCTCCCCAATAACTCTCAAACTCTCATTGTATATAAAAATGCAGCTTCTTCTTATTATCTGCTGGAAAATTAAATAAATGCGGAGGCTTAACTCTTTTCTATGTTTCAAACCACATTCCCCAGAGTACAAATCTGAGTCAATTTAACTCACACTCTGGAAATTATAAAACTATGTGGAAGCTTTCTGTCTATAGGTATGGTGGTTATAAAACCCCACGAAGCATATACTATGCTCTTTTATTAAAGTACAAAAAACGTTTTATTTCAATTCGGAATAATAGTGCAACCCACAAATACATATAAAACTCAACATACTAATAGTTGGACCCCATACCATATCATTCTTCCTTTCGCATAGCTCATTTGACCCATATCAAACATAATATATATACCGCCATATATATATATTCCCCAATCGAATGTTACAACCATTAATAAGCCATGGAATTATATTAAGACCAAGGTATCAACCATCAAGCAAGTATGTGCCCTTCTCACCTTATAATTTACCTTTATTAAGGTTCAATTTCCTTTATAGGGAAATCTTCCGTCATCACTTTTCTATTAAACTATAACAACATTTAAACCTACCCTTAGGGACCGTGCTACCATACTTCATCACTTCGTGGATTTTTCTAAACCCAACCTTCGACCTTTATAGTAAAATGCGTTGTATATTGGTCACTTCACGGGATATTCATATATGTATAACTCAGACTTTGATAACAAACCCAAACTCGCAAATCTCTGACTTGATTTAAAACCAAGCCACTAGAGTGTAAATGAATGTTCGGGCCCACAATCTTTATTTACATACCTTGCCTTATCGTCTGTGCACTTCGCAACGTGAACGTCGTTGATCTGCATCCATATTCGATCGGACGACATTCGCATTTTCTTCAGAACAGTAAATTAAGGCACAAAAAAAGTGAAAAACAAACGGTTTTCAATTACCGCCTTCTGCCACGTGTCGCATGTCGAAGTGTATTGCATTTTTATTTGCGATTCCACTTACCACCTTTTAATAATGCGAATACCATCGGTTTTCTAACCCCAGTTTCACTGTTCACGCCTTTTTGGTTCTGCGCCCTCTGACTCAAGGTTCTGTCCCGCGTGTTATCAACATTTCCTTCCTTTGCAGACTTGTGTTAACCGCTTACCTTCCCATGTAGTTTATTCAAAATCTTCGAACAGATCAATCACTTGATTTTATGTGCCTTTGCTTCAGTAATTCCATTATATGAGCAAGTTCCATACTTTCCACTTCCTGCCAATGTGATCCAACGAAAATGAATCGATTTCAGTCGATTTCAATCAAACAGAGGTTCAATGTGGATTCGACATGCTCAAAAATAGCATTTCTTGCGTCCTTCCTCAAAGACCAAGATTTTGCTTTAGTTTTTCCATTTCATTGTGTGAGCATTCATGGCTCTAATCTATGTGCCATTCCCAACATATGAAAATCTCTACTGTAATTAATTCAAGCATCAACATCAATTAAAATTGATATTTTCCTCAATTAAGAAATACGCCTTTAATTAGCCATCAACCCAACCAAGGTTTATATAATCAAAGGCTGAATTACTTTCCTCCAGTAGGATCGATCCTTCTCAATGAGATGAGTGTAAATTGCATCAAATCTCTATTTCACACAGAGTCCCTGTTCCGAAACCTAATACAAAGATTCACACTTGCCCACAGAAGCTCAGTTATCCCTCATATATTCCACACAAAATTAAAATAATCAAAACACATACATTCAGAACCTATTTCTCCATTATATATATGAAATCGAATACAAGAGCATCCACATATAGCTTCCTTGTTTGGCCAGATTTTCAATTCGGTGGCCTGCTATCTCCTTTCACTACTCTGTCTCTCCAGCTCCATGTCTAATGTTCTCCTTGCCTCTCTTTTTCTATCTCTTCTTTTTTCTCCTTTCATACTGCTGCCTTTATTACTTTTCTTCTCTCTTTTCCATCTTTGCTGCCTATGCTTATTTCTCTGATTCATTTGTTTCCTCTGATGTCTCTGCTGCCTCTCTACCTTGGTTGTTGCTGTTTCTTTGTGCTCCTTTTTCCTTAGTGATAGTTCAGGTGCTACTCCTGTCTTCTCCTTTGCCATTAATGAGAATATTTTCAACAGTATCCCCCTTTGGCATTGATGGCAACACATCCACCAATACTCTTCTTTTGATTGCTTTTCCTCCCCATTTGACATTAATGGCAAAGGGTTGCACATCTCTCAGTGTAGATTCTATCTTTGCATTTCCTCTCTCTGAGTTGTGTTTAGGCCTTCTTCTTCTGACTTTGTACCATGCTGCTCCAAACTAGTGTACAAGAGTTGTTGAGAGAACACTTTTGAGAATTATTGAACTTGTATCTACACAGTAAGTTGATACCATCCCAAAGCACAGACTCCTCGCACTTGTATAGAGTGTAAAGGATGATAGAACAACCATATATAATCAGAGATGCATCATTGGATCAATACTTAAATATTATGAATGCTCCATGTGACATATCAATTTTGCTTCAACTATACTTCAGTCTATATTATAATCTTCATCTACGATGCATATCTATTGAGGAAGATTGTAGATTGAATATGTCTTCTTCTGCAATACTCATCTACAGTACAACATCTGTTCAATTGTGATGATGCCAATATATCTTTTGTGGTTATGGTTCACTTGTACTGCCTGTTGTTGGTGATATGTGCTAGACTGCTGACAGGGATATTATACTTAAATAGCTGAAAGGTCCTTGTTGCTGATGTGAACAATGAATCAACCAGAATTTAATCTAAGAGATCAAATGCCTTTACTGCTTGCATAATGTACTTTCAAAACAAACCCTTGAGGCTAGATACCTTCAATGTATTGGTCAGTCTCACTTATCAACCATGCAGTTTTCTTCATGACATAAGGAGGTATGTATGTTAATGATCAATCTATCTTTAAAGGTGAATTACTAGCAAATCCTTTATGCTGAAGTAGGATTTGGATGAATTAATAAAAGACTTTTGAGCTTCAAATGGTAATCACAACTATTCCTTCATGCTTCAGATACTTTAACTGTTCTATCATGATGATCTTCCACACAAACATATTCAAGATGTTTAATTGAAATCTCAGCAAATAGACTTCACACAGTTTTATGAATGATCTTAAGGAAGATGCCTTGAAATATATCTGTACTAACTTGAGGAAGGCATGCAGTTATATCTAGAAATAGATAATGCTCAATGTACTACTTCAAGTGTAAACAAGATAATGAGTCTTTAGCCCTTTCATTGACCCTTTTATGCTTTAATAATGCAGATAACGCTGGGATACTACCTTGAGGTACTCTTGCCATAATCCTTTGATCCTGAGGACCTATTCCATACCATTGCTCCATTGATAACACTTGATATTCTGTTGATAGGCATGTTGCTTGTACCAAATACCAATTGATACTACTTTTATAAATTATGCAGAGATGTCACTTTAGTTTGCACATGAACCCATAGTTTCTACTATTGATCTTTCCACTATTCACACCAACAATCATCAATATACTGAATTTGATCTTGGCATCATTAACCATTTTTCTTAATCTGTCATTCTGTTCAAAGGAATTTCACTGCATTTTCCTTTCTAGGACTACTCCAGAATTATTGCTGCTTTAAGTACAATTCAATTGTTCTAACATAAAGATCTTTGGGAAGACATCTTCAATTTCTATACTCGGAATCTTCATGGGTAGATCACTCAGAGATTTATCACATACATACCTACACTCCTCCAAAGGGACTTTTCATAGATGAATGATGTAATGACATAATGATGATAGGCACTTTTCTTACTCATCCTTCTTAATGTGATTCATTGTTAATTCTAGCAGTATGATGCACAATGTGATCATCACTCAATGTGTTGATGTATTCTTAGCTTACATGTTTATGGTTGATGTTCTCTCTACCATCAAGGTTGCTTGCTGCCTTTTCTCCTTCCATCATCCTGTTGGATATTGTGTGATTAAGGTATTCTTCTTCCTCTATAGTTCTCTGTTAGAGAAATTGTCCTTTCTCTTCCTGATCTTATAGCTGATTTCATTCCAAGGAGCTCTTCTTAGACTACTTTCATGGGGACTATTTTTGAAGTGCTCTCCACCTGGGATGTTGCTTTATATCTCTCACTGGTTGGATATTTGTGATGCTTCCTAGAGAAGCTCCCCCTGAGACTATGATTGATTCATTATGTTATTGAGGTAACAGGCCCCCCCTTTCTCTTTTCCTTCCATACTTTATTGGGGTTCTTCATAATGTCTGCACTTCTTTTTTATTCATAGTTTTGTTTGATTTGATTGGATTCCATCATCTTTCTAGAGCTCTTTAATGTATATGGAAGATTACAGTATTTTTCTTTGTGACCAAGCTTGAGGCATACATAACATCTTATTTTACCAAGGTACATTTGAGCTGGAGTATAATATTTTGTTCCCCTTTTTGAACATAATTTACGTTCAACAAGTTTATGTCCAAAATTATTGCATGCATAACAATAGCCATGGAAATGATTTGTGTACCTAGTGAGTGGTTGTCCTTTCCATTTGTTTGCTTGAGGTAGTCTTCTCATTTTCTGCATCTTTGGCTGGTTAAAGTTGATATGCCTTGTCTTACAATGTGCTGCAATATGTCCTGGTTTATGACAAGAGAAACATGTGATGTTTTTCATAGGAGGGAAGAACCTCCTTTGACATCTTCTGAATTTGTTCAATTCATCCTTAGGAGAATATGAGCCTTTAGCAGTTGATTGTTTCATCCTCTCATTCTCTGTTCTTTCATGTTGCTGCTCGATTCTGTTTTTTTCTTTACAAATCATGTTCTTGCTGGCTTCTTCTTCTATAGGAATATTCTGAGCTGCTTCATTATCCTTTACAGCTTTTACAAACATGATATTCCTGTTATCTTCTACCTTGGACCTACTTGTTTCTCCTTCATAGCCTATCCCAGTCTTTAAGAGAGGAGACCTTTGAGGATTTAGAATTTGGTCCAACTGTCCATAGCTTTTCATTTATGGAATATTCATAATTAGTTTACTTTGGGCCTTTTCTAATTTCATCCTTAGGCTTACCACCTCTTCTTCCAATCTTCCACATTCCATACTTTTCTCTCTCATTTGTTGCAGCAGAGTGTCTTCTACTTTCTTTGCTTCTTCAAGTTGTGTCTTCAGGCCAACAATTTCGTTCTTATCTTCATATTCTCTCTCATCACATATTTGCACCAATGTCTTAAGGTCTTTGTTTTCATTCTTCAATCTTTCTATATCAGTGAAGACTGTGTCAAGTTTGTATTTTTCCTCAACTGTAATTTCTTCATGGTACTCACTTCCATTCACACTAGCAGTTACCTCATTTGGTTGACCTTTTTCCTTTTGACATGAATTTTTCTTCTTTTTTATTCTCTTCTCCTTCTTGACAATGTAGCCACTAGTGTCTACTTCATGCATGAAATGCAATCTATCCCAGATTTATTTTGCAAAGGTTAGATCCATTATTAAATCGAGATCCTTGTTATGAAGATTGTTATATATCACACATGTTGCCTTGGCATTCCACTGTTGTTCTTGCAAAGAGGGAGAGTCTGAGCAGTAACCATCACATACAAGTTTCCATACCTTAGGTTCATAAGCCATTAACTCTGTTTTAACCTTATCTCTCTATTCAAGAAAGGTTGTTGTACTTAACACAGGTACATTTTGATAGTCCATGACTCAACCAGATCTCCTTTAAGCTATTAGGCTTACACCAAAGGAACCTACTCTGATACCAATTGTTGAACCCTTAGTTAAACTGAGAGGTGGGGTGAATCAGTTTAACACATTCATGGACTTTTAAAACTTTCCTTTAAACTTATTTTCACCTTCATTTCATGATCAACTTAGTATGTGAGAAATCTTAATTTGTGAGCAGCAAGTATTAACCAGATTAGATAATGTAACAACAGTCTTAATATGTGAGTAGCAAGTATTAAGTAGATTAGATATACCAAATCAACACATAGACATCATGCACATAGACAACAGATATAATTGGAAACCCATAAGGGAGAAAACCACATCTTATTATTGTTGTGATGCAAAGGAAAGCTCCAACTCCCTCTCACCACTGATTTTTTGCAGGCTCCAATCTATAGGAGGCTACAACCTCGATTCAGCAAGCTACAACTTGCAAGGAAGCTCCAACTCCCATCTATTTTCTGCAGGCTACAACCTACAGGAGGCTCCTACCTCAGCCAGCTACAACTGACATCTATCAATCTACCACTTGATATGGAAGCTCCAACTTCCTCACTCTTTCAAAATCATATGCTGATTTACCTTGGATATCAGCTCTGTTCTGTTCCTTCTTCATTGTTGTCCTCCAGCTTTCTTATCTGTCTTATATCATCTCTGACTCTTCACAGCATCTCTATCTACTCCTCCTTCTTATTATCTCTCTGCTTCATTTCTCCATTCTCTAACCTCTCTATGCATATCTATGAGACATCATTTATAGAGTTCACTTCTTGACTTCTTGTATTCTATAGAGAATTTGGAGTGAACAGCCATGACTCTTTGACTTCTTCCTTCTCATTCCTTTGTCCAGCTCATTCAGAAAAAATATAACAATATGTACAAATTTCAATATTACAATGGGATATTTATTTTCCTTCGGAGACTTGCCAATGCATCACAAACAATATAAATAAATAAAACTTTACATTTTCACATTTTCGGTTACATAAAACAATTTCACTCAGCCCTTTTTTTGGCCCTTGGCTTGCTGTGCGTTTGTCCTTTCTGTTGCTGTCATGTAACTGTTCGGCATACCTCTGTTTTCCATGCATGTAAAATGCCCTGTGTCTTTTTCAGTTTCCGCATATTCTCCTGCTCACTGCAGTTGTGTATCTGCTGCATATATAGCTGCTTTACAAGTTTAGCTCCCCAATAACTCTCAAACTCTCATTGTATATAAAAATGTAGCTTCTTCTTATTATCTGTTGGAAAATTAAATAAATGTGGAGGCTTAACTCTTTTCTATGTTTCAAACCACATTCCCCAAAGTACAAATCTGAGTCAATTTAACTCACACTCTGGAAATTATAAAACTATGCGGAAGCTTTCTATCTATAGGTATGGTGGTTATAAAACCCCACGAAGCATATAATATGCTCTTTTATTAAAGTCCAACAAACATTTTATTTCAATTAAGAATAATAATGCAACCCACAAATACAAATAAAACTCAACATAATAACAGCTGGACCCCATACCATATCATTCTTCCTTTTTCACAGCTCATTTGACCCATATCAAACATAATATATATATATATATATATATATATATATATATTCCCCAATCGAATGTTACAACCATTAATAAGCCGTGGACTTATATTAAGACCAAGGTATCAACCATCAAGCAAGTATGTTCCCTTCTCACCTTATAATTTACCTTTATTAAGGTTCAATTGCCTTTATAGGGAAATCTTTCGTCATCACTTTTCTATTAAACTATAACAGCATTTAAACCTACCCTTAGAGACCGTGCTACCATACTTCATCACTTCGTGGATTTTTCTAAACCCAACCTTCGACCTTTATAATTAAATGCGTTATATATTGGTCACTTCACGGGATATTCATATATGTATAACTCAAACTTTGATAATAAACCCAAACTCGCAAATCTTTGACTTGATTTAAAACCAACCCACCAGAGTGTAAATGAATGTTCGGGCCCACAATCTTTATTTACATACCTTGCCTTATCGTCCGTGCACTTCGCAATGCGAATGTCATTGATCTGCATCCATATTCAATCGGATGGCATTCGTATTTTCTTCATAACAGTAAATTAACACAAAAAAAAAGTGTGAAACAAATGGTTTTCAATTACCGCCTTCTGCCACGTGTCGCATGTCGAAGTGTATTGCATTTTTATTTGCGATTCCACTTACCACCTTTTAATAATGCGAATACCATCGGTTTTCTAACATTGGTTTCACTGTTCACGCCTTTTTGGTTCCGCGCCCTCTGACTCAAGGTTCTGTACCATGCGTTATCAACATTTCCTTCCTTTGCAGACTTGCGTTAACTGCTTACCTTCCCATGTAGTTTATTTGAAATCTTTGAATAGAGCCATCACTTGATGTTATGTGCCTTTGCTTCAGTAATTCCATTATACGAGCAGGTTCCATACTTTCTACTTCCTGCCAATGTGACCCAACGAAAACGAATCGATTTCAGTCGATTTCAATCAAATAGAGGTTCAATGTGGATTCAACATGCTCAAGAATAGCATCTCCTACGTCCTTCCTCAAAGACCAAGATTCTGCTTCAATTTTTCCATTTCACTGTGTGAGCATTCACAGTTCTGATCTGTGCGCCATTCCCAACATATGAAAAGCTCCACTGTAATTAATTCAAGCATCAACATCAATTAAAATCGATGTTTTCCTCAATTAAGAAATACGCCTTTAATTAGCCATCAACCCAACCAAGGTTTATATAATCATAGGCTGAATTAATTTCCTCCAGTCGGATCGATCCTTCAGTGATCGATCCTTCTCAATGAGATGAGTGTAAATTGCATCAACTCTCTATTTCACACAGAGTCCCTATTTCGAAACCTAATACAGAGATTCACACTTGCCCACAGAAGGTAATTTATTCCTCATATATTCCACACAGAATTAAAATAATCAAAAAACATACATTCAAAACATGTTTCTCCATTATATATATATATATATATATATATATATGAAATCAAATACAAGAGCATCCACATACAGCTTCTTTGTTTGGCCAGATTTTCAATTTAGTGGCCTGCTATCTCCTTTCACTACTCTGTCTCTCCAGCTTCATTTCTAATTTTCTCCTTGCCTCTTTTTTGCTATCTCTCCTTTTTGCTCCTTTCATACTGCTGCCTTTCTTACTTTGCATCTCTCTTTGCCATCTTTGCTGCCTCTGCTTATTTCTCTGCTTCATTTGTTTCCTATGATGTATGTGC